>VNJQ01003616.1:0-59394 GCA_008042515.1 Drosophila truncata | reverse complement strand
ATATGGATTCATGCACGACTCTCGCCTGCCAACGACGCGCAACGCCCAGGAGCTGCACCGCAACAACATCGAGGCGGAGCGCGACAAGAAGTGGCTAAAGATGCTCGGCCACTGGCCGCCGCCCGCGGACAAGCTGCACAAGCGTGTGTACAAGGGCATACCGGATCGCGTGCGCTGGCAAGCGTGGAAGCGTCTGCTCAATGTCGAGCACTCGATCGCCAGCAATGTTGGCGTCTATGCCCGCATGCTGCAGCTGGCGAGAAAATATTCGACGGAGGCGCGCCAGATCGATGCGGATGTAAACCGCCAGTTTCGCGACAATCTTGCCTACCGAGAGCGCTATTGCACCAAGCAGGTGTCCCTGTTCAACGTGCTCAATGCATACAGTATCTACAACTCGGAGCTGGGCTACTGCCAAGGCATGGCCTGTGTGGCCGGCGTCCTGCTGCTCTACATGGTCGAGGAGGAGGAGGCCTTCTGGGCACTGAACACCCTGATTACGGATCCCAAGTACGGCATGCACGGCCTGTTCATCGAGGGATTCCCCAAGCTGACGCGCTTTATCGCCCACCACGACCGCATCATGTCCAAGATAATGCGCAAGCTGCACAAGCATTTTACCAAACACAACGTTGACGCCCTGCTCTACGCCATTAAGTGGTTCTTTGTCGTCTTTGTGGAGCGCGTCCCGTTCAGTCTAAGCCTGCGCGTCTGGGATATTTTCATGCTGGACGGCGATCGCGTCATACTGTCCATGGCCATCACCATTCTCTATCTGCACAAGGACGAACTGATCCGCCTGAAGGACATGGACGCCATCATTGAGTATTTGCAGGTGAAGCTGCACAAGAACTTTGGCTACAACGACGACGACGCCATTCAGGCCTTGGAGCGCGTAATGAAGAAGCTCAAGGACCTGAAGCTGGACGTGCCGCCGCCGGCCAAGTCGAATGAGTTCCCCTCCCGCAAACTGGGCGACTTTGTGGAGGCAGATATGGAGAAGAAGATCGGGCGCAGACGCAACGATTATACAGACAACGAGAAGCAAGTCATAACAGATGTGATATCAAGGTGAGATTTTGAGTTGAAGATAACAGGCTTATTGGGTAATTTTTTTGCTTTGTTTTGTAGGCAAGAACAGAACGCGATTGAGGTACAATCCACGGTGTCGTACGAGACTTCGGAGTGCGCCACGGGTGAGTCATTGGCAGCACACTGGCGCTTATCCTTACACTCACTTGATCTACTAATACTAATGCTTGTTTCCCAACCAACCCACTTCTAACCCGACTGTAACTCTTTTGTAATCTGTATTCTCTGCAATATTTATTTATTTATATTTATTTTTGTATTGTGTGGTGCAAGTTTATCACAATTTTTGCGTGTAAACACGAGCAGTTCCCCAAAACGAACTTGAATTGGTGTCGTCGTCGTTGCCTTAGTTTGTAATTTCGTAATTCCCCATGTACAAAGTCCTATTTAGTTCTAGAATATGAGATATGGCATATGTTTATTTGTTTAATTTGAGTAGCAATGTCTAGTATTTCTTTCGTTTGAGTTTGTGCTAAGATCGTAGCCACTTTCAGCGAGTCATCGCCTGTCCAAGTGCGCGTCATCATCTCGACTGGCAGAGCAGGAGCTAATAATTGGATAAAATGCTAATATATTGACCTTTTGTACGTTGGAGGAGGGGGTGGGTCGTCTCATCTGTATTTGGGAGCGGCAAGAGTGCGGATTTTAGTGGTTCTGGATGAAATATAAAGTACTGGACTGTAAATGGGCACTAATTCTAACTGTCTAACTGTGTAAAGTAATAGTTTTTAAGGGCCCGAACCAAGCCAATAACCAAGCGAAACCACAACCACAACCAGATCATATATACGCTTATTAAATACGCCCCTCGACGTTCATGTCATGTGTAATCAACCGGACGCGCTCCATCTTGTAACCATTACTGTCTAACATTGTCCGCTCCGTGTACATATATACATATATATTCCGTTTCCCATCGCTTCTCTGCGTCTGCGTCTTCCCCGGCAAAGCGGTGCTGCAAGCAATAAACATAAAAACAATCGAAAACCGATATCAGATATGATCCTAATCCGCAATCGCTTCTGTTGTTCTGTAGGTGATGGATACTCAATGAAAACCTTTCAGAGTATCACTAGCTTAGCCACCTCGCCGGCGAACAGTAGCTACTCGCTGTACAGCAACGGATTTGTGGTGACCACTCCCGAGAGTGCCCCAGACTCAGCTCGCAGCCAGAGTATCCACAATCTCAGTTATCTTGCCCAGCAGCAGCAGCAGCAGTATCCAGCCACAGCCTCCGCTCTGTCCAATGGGCACCACATGCGGCATAGCTTCAGCAGCGATAGCGATAGTCGCAATCGCCTCGATCTGGATCAGGCCCTGGAGGTGCTCCAGCGCCAGCAGGTGTACATGCACTCGTCGAAGACCCCCAGCAGCCAAAAGGTTTACATCATCCAAAATGGAGGCGGCAGCACGCACATAGCCAACAACAACGACGACGACGACGATGATGATGATGCGCTGAGCGTGGAGAATACGCGCCTCTAATTTTAGTTGATTCGTAATCTTTCTTTATGTAGTAAATGTTTTTTTTCCTTTTGGTTTATAAAACGCATATGCCAATAACGATTATCCTTTCCCATGGAACCCCCAATCATTCGCTAGTGTAATATCTTCACGTACTTAGCTTTAATTTTTGTATTTTTGTCAAATCGACAGGAAATTGAAAATTGTTATTTACTAGCATTTATTCATGTTTTTGTATCTGCATAGATCTTGTTTTCCACCATTCTTGTCCTCTTACTCTCACTCTCTGATATTACCTAACCGATAGAGAGTTTGTATTCCAAAAAAAAAAACCTGATAACTCCTAAGACTCCAACGATTCCGTACAACGATTAATAATTTATTGTAACCGCTTAACTTTCCACACTTTATTATCTGCTTACTACCCCGTAATACTTATGTACTTTAAGCTATGTGCATTTACTTTATTTTTGCTTTAAAAACAAAGAAACGAAACTCAACTTTAGTTTATGTTAAAGCCAAATTAAAATGGTAGTTTGTAAACCTTGATTAGCCAATAATTTATATGATTATAAATATATATATAATATATAAACTTAGCAAAAGTAACACACAAATAAATATGATTTTGTACTGAAAATGAACTGAAACCACTTTGGCCAGCATGTTTATGATATACATATGTTTTTAATAGCAGAACCCACGCGCTTTGCTGCTTACAAAACTTATTTATCATTTGATATATTTTATTTATTATGGGTTTTCACTATAAATGATTTAAAACCAATGTTTGCCTACTCGGCATATTTTTCTATAGTCCTCGTAGAGAAAAGGAATTTAATTTCAATGTTATAGTATAGTCTCTGGCAATAAATTCAATTCGATTTGCACCTCACAAACAACAACATAAACAAACACACGAACACTAACACCGCTAACCAAAATTTGTACACAATCACAACTCAAAGATAAACTAAATGCAATTTATTCCAAAACCAAAACTCTTTTCCAACGCACATTGGCAACGACAACGAACTGGGATTGGTACTGACGACCACGACGCGTTCGCTAAATAAATTGATCAAAAATCGATCTAAAATCTCTCAAAAACAAAAACATATGCAAACGCAATTTATTAGTTACGCTTACCGTTCCCGAGGACTCGCACTCAATAAGAAGTTCGCTTGCAGGTACTTCAGTTGCCTCGCACGGATCGTCGGAGACCATGTCGCTGGAGGACAATAAGTGAGTATAAATAAAATAATACCAAGTCGCATTAACTAACCATATCCATTCGTTTGCAGTGTTCACTTGAAAACCGCCAACATGCTGCAGAACAACACACCGCAGCGGGAGTTGCTTCTGGGCACCTGACGGCTGCCGCCTGCGTCGTCTTCTACGGCGCAGGCAGCTGCAGATATCCGCCACACACTTTCCACAACCGCCAGCGGAGGAGCATCGAGAGTTAGCCCCACGTCTTCGCCTAGAGCCACGCCCACACCGCCGCCAGTTCCGCCGAGATCGCCGCTGGCGCTTGGATGACTGGCAAAGCAAAAGGCATCGGCTGCAGCTGCGGCGAACCAGAGCGGTATCACCTAGTTCCTGGTGATGTCAGCAGCCGTTTGCCTTTGCCTTGCCTTAAGTCTTCTTGCCCTGCCACCGCTGAAATTAGAGCTAGAACTAGGAGCACCAGCAGGCCTCCAGTAGCCCAGGAGAGAGTCCAAAATGAATCCCTTTTTGTAAATATATACGCCGCCGCCGGAGAACAAACAGAATGGCTTGCAGAGTGGGAACCAGTTGCTGGGATAGATGCGCCAAATTAAATTTACAACAGTTACGAGTTTAAAACAATTGATAAACAGCAAAAAAAAGCAATCGAGAGTTACGCAGAAAAATGCTAGAGGAACAATATATATTGAAGCAAGAGCAAATCGTATCTAATACAAAACTAAAAGAAAGCGGTTAGAAATCTATTTAATTGCATTGCATATTGAATTAAACCTAAGCATATATTATATATTATATTATAGAGGATAGAAATTGTTGTAAATTGTACTTGTATATATATACGTACCGAACGAAAATACAAAGCAACGTTAAAAAGTTACGTCCATGAAATGAAATGAACACGAATACGAATAGCATGTAAAGGCGGAAGGAAGGCAACCAAAAATTACTTGAAAGCTACACATAGCTATAGAAATCGATTGATAACGCTAGATATTTATATATATATGTATAGTTATGCCAACCAAAAAATTCACTGACAAATGAGTATTTATAGTTGATTTCATGATTAATCTCTCCACGAAACATGATGAATCATTAGCCTAAGTTTCTCAGCAACACGGAATTATGTTTATTTAAGTTTTATATTTATGTTCAACTGCGTTTCAAGAAATAAAAACTAAAAAAAAAAGTCAAAACTTAATCCCCCGCCTTGGTGTCCAGTTTTCCGCCCTTTTCGATGATTGTGCCCAGATCCTTGAGCGATACCTCCGCCGAACCCCTTTCCAGGGGCTGCGGTTGGTTGGGACCGGGCTTCCAGCCCACAAAGTAAATAATTTGAAATGTCGCCGGAATACCCTTCTCGCCTGGCTTGGTATACATTTCCTGGTAGATGGCACTGGCCGCCAGCATTGTCTCCCGACTGAGATGTGCCGGCCGATTGAAGGCCGCATTGTTCTCCGCCATTCCCTTGAGATCCCACATCAGCTCAAACATGCTGGGATAACCAATGACCAGCTCATCGGTGTCTATCGTGAGCATGGTGAACCCAGCGCGATTCAGCAGGGAGCCAATGTCCCGGATCTGGGTGAAGGGTGATATGTGCGGGGAAATGCCTCCCTTACGCTCCAGCTCCGCCAGTTGGAGGGATGAGCGCAGCTCGTACAGTGTGTCCCCGCCGAACATGGAAGCTATGAAGACACCGTCCGGCTTTAGACTGCGCTTAATCTTGGCAAAACAGCCGGGCAAGTCGTTCACCCAGTGCAAACTCAGGCTGGAGATGACCAGATCCAGTGAGTTCTCCTCAAACTGTAGGGATTCATTGGTTACAATCGTAAAGCACAGTCAAAGGCATATTTACCCACGTCCAAATCCTCCTCATCCTTGACCAGCTTCAGCATTTTGAGACCCGGAGTGCCTTGCGCCTGCTGCAGCATAGCCGCACTGGTGTCAGTCAGCGTCAGGTGCTCCACGCTCTCCGCCAGAATGTGTTTGGAGAGGTAACCACGACTGCATCCGATATCCGCCGCTGCCTTGAACTCACGCTTAATGTCAAATACTCGATCCGCCAGGCGGAAGCCCACCTCCTCCTTGAGGTAATCATAGAGTCCTACGTCTTCGCTGTTCAACGTAAAACTTTGTTACGGATTCTCGTTTGTTTTTAAGTAAAAACTCACCTGAGAGCGGCTCTTTCCTTCTGCAAACGCTTCGCGTTTCGGTCAAAAATGTTCTGAGAGCTTTGTGCCAGCGAGGCAAGAGGACGCAGCTCATTCCTCACCTTTAAAGTCGTTAATTTAGTTAATTTCCTTAACATTATTTTGGCGAGGATAAAAACAATGCTGTAACAAGCCACCACCGGCAAGGGGAGAAATTTCTGTGATTGCAAGGCGAAGTCAGAGATACACTAACATTAATTTTTCTTATGATAATGAGGGGCAACAGAGAATAAAGTGCAAAACTATGACTCTAACTAAGTTTGAAATGGCTTCACATTTTAAAATAGTTTTAAATATTTAAGTTCAAAAATTTTGAAGACTACAATTAACGAAACTTCTTTAATGTATTACAAACTTTATAGAAAATTAGAAGTTGGTATAATAAGGGTATTAAACACACCAACAGCTGTTTAAAAAGTGTTGCAAAATGGCAATATTTTCTCGCCTTACCCAGCACTGTTTGTCAGTCGCGTATTTTAGCGCCAAAAGTTGGCGATCAGCAAGAAATAAAATTTAATCTTCCATTAATTGCTCCTCGAAAAGATGAGTTTCTCGCGCAGTGCTCTGCGCTATGCGCACACCAATGGCTACACAGGACTCCTGTACACGCCGCGCGGCGAGTTCATCATCACGTGCGGCACCGATGGCGACATCCGACACTGGACCTGCATCAGCGACGACGATCCGCGCTCCAGCTGCCTCGGCGAGTTCGTCATGTGCCTCGCCCACACGGGCACCCGCCTGCTGGCCTCCACGGATCGCAACACGGTGCATGCGTACACATTTCCGGACATGGACAGCGACGGCATTCTCATGCGATTCACGGCCCCAGCCACCTGTCTCAAGGTGCAGGGTGGTTTTACGGCTGCTGGCAGCGAGGATACCACCATTAAGGTGCTGAAGGGAGACACCGCTGGCAATGAGACTGTTCTGGAGGGACACACGGGACCAGTGTTGGCGCTGGACATGTTTGCCGAGCGGAAACTGCTGGCGTCCGTGGCGGGCGATGGCAATCTCAAGGTGTGGAACTTCGAGGAGGGCAAGGAGCTGAAGAGCATCTCTGGTTTGCCCAAGGTGAACAGCTTCGAGAGCGCCAGTCACTATGGCACTCCCACATTTGAGCCACAGAGCGGCGAACTCCTCGCCTATGCCGTAGACAACCAAATCGTGGTGCTCAACACAGCCAACTGGGAGGTGGCCTTCACACTGCGCGACGACGCAGTGTCCAGCAACTACAGCTGCTGCCAATTCTCCCCAAATGGCGAGAGGCTGGCGGCCGGAACGACCAAGGGTGAGATTAGTATCTTCGATGTTAAGAAGCGACGTCCAGTCTCGGTAGAGATGCCGCCAAACGACTGCAATTCCATCACATGTCTGGCTTGGAACCGATCCGGCGAGGAGGAGGTGGCCTTCTGCGATGCCACTGGCCAGTTGGGAACTGTGTTCTTCACCGATGCAGCCGCAGCAGGCGGCGAGGAGGGACTCGTGGAAGATCAGGCTGAGCTGCTCGGCGACTATGAGTTTGAGGGCGATGATGAGGCAGAAGCCCCAGTCGACGATGGCGATGGTGTCAGCCTGGAGCAACTCAAACGCAAGGTGATGAAGTTCGCAGACCCCGTGGACCAAGACGATGCCTCGAACCAGTCCCTGGCCAGTAGCGGCAGAACTGCTCCTGTTGCAGCTGCTCCACAAATCAAGCTCTTTAAGCAGCAGACTGCCTTTCAGCCAAGTGCCACTCCCAGCGACCTGGAGCATCGCTACATGGCCTGGAACGACGTGGGCATTGTTACCGCACATGTGGAGCCCTCGGGAGACGGGGCCATCGATGTGGAGTTCCACGATGCCAGCATCCACCATGCCCTGCACATCAGTAACTATAATCACCACAATTTGGCCAGTCTGAGCAGTGGGGCCTTGGCCATGGCTTCCAACGAGTCCAGCAAGCTGGTGGTGATTGCCCTGGCCGCCGCTGGAAACAAGGAGTGGTCGCTCAATCTGCCGGATTGCGAGAGTGTGGACGCACTGGTGACCACCAGTCATTTGGTCGCCGTTGCCACGAGCTCCAGTTTTCTGCGCATCTTTACCGTCATGGGCACGCAGCGCGAGGTGCTGACCATTCCGGGACCTGTGGTAGCTCTTGCCGGGCACGAGCACAGCCTCATGGTTGTGTACCACAGCTCAGCGCCCAGCCAGACGCAGCAGCACCTCTCCGCCATGCTGGTTAACATCAATGGCCTGAGTCTTCGTCAAGAGTATCTGCCAGTGCCGCTGACACCTGGCCGGCAGCTCTCGTGGCTGGGCTACAGCGACACCGGATCACCGAGCATTGCAGACAACATGGGTCTGCTGCAGCTGTACCGCCGAAGCAGCAATGCCTGGTTCCCCATCTGCGACACCATGAAGCACAGCACCAGTGTGTCTCACAATTTCTTTGTGGTCGCCGTTTCCGAGCGTCGACAGATCGTGCAGGCAGTGCTGTGCCGCGGTACCACGTACCCGATGACCAATCCGCGCCCCATGCTGCAGGAGCTGCGTATGCAGATCCCGCTATGCGACATCGAGGTGGAGAAATCGGAGCTGGAGGATGCACTGCTGCGTTCCAGTTTGATGCAGGTTGATGGTGCCGAGAAGATGCAGAAGGAGACGGCCATCAAGCTGTTTGCTTTGGCCTGTAGCAGCGAGTGCGAGACGCGAGCCAGGGAACTGATCGAGTCGATAGCCTGCACGGAGCTGCTCCAACTGGCCGTCAAGTATGCCACCAAGCGCGGTCGCATCCATCTGTCGGATCGCCTGTGCGAGTTGCTGCCGCAACTGGAGGCCGTGCAGGAGGCACGCAAGCAGCAGACGCTTCTGGGGGCTAGCGGCATTGCTGCCACAATTGTCCTGCCCATGACGCCGACAGCGGGAAGCCAGAGTGGGCCCAAGCCGAAGGCAATCGAGCTGAGCTCGGCTAAGCGGGGAACCCTGAAGCGATTCACCAACTCGCCAAATATGTTCAAAGCGGCATCGCGTCCCTCGACCCCAGAGATCACACAGTCTCCGCTGGATACACAGGAGAACATATTCGGGGAATCGGAGCCCGAGATTCCGGTGGGTAAAAGTGCAGAGCAGAGAACTCCCTTGAATTCGGTTAATCCGTTTGCCATGAAGCGCAAATTGGGCGACACTGGAGTGATCTTCGGCTCCGAGAAACTAAAGCTGGCCAAGAAGTAGTAGTAGTAAGTGTAGAGTCTTATCGTATGTTTAAGTTTACAAGAGTAAGTTGGAAGCAAATCGATTAGGAAATGTTTAAAACCATTTTATTTTCCAAAACAAATATTGTACTCATTTTCAAGCCACTATTTCGGAAGAACTTGTTATTTATTTTATTTCAATCGCTCTTATGGGAATACCAAGTTTAATATCTAAAATTAAGTACTTGTAATATCAAAAATAAACTAAAATTCCTCCTTACAAGATCAGTTATTTTCTTTAATTTTATACAAGTTTTAAACTTGAATCTTTTAAAAAATAAAATTAAATTAAAATATAAAATTTTACCGAGTTTTTTTACACAACCGCGTAAATGTGACCACAATCGTTGTTGCAAAGAATACTAGGCAACCGTTAGGACCACGATCGACCGATCTTGGCTTAGTTTAGACTGGTCACACCAAAACCGAACTTTAACTCCGGTACTTTCCACGAATTTCAAGTCAGACGTTCGTTACTGTTCAATTTTATACCAGTATACCCTACGAAAATTCTAATACAAAAATATACAAAAGCATACAGATAGAAAAATATCACATTTTCAAAGGTCAAGCATTATTGGGGGCCGCAAAGGCAAAAAACGTAAAAACAATTATATATTTCAAATTCGCAGTGATACGTAAGTACGCCTGCTGCAACGGTTCACCCTTCTAACGTTCCAGCATGGAAAGTTAGCTAGAAGCCAGAAGAGCCGTATTCTTCGATTCTGTGAAAGGCTCGCTGCCGCTGCACACACTCAAGCCCGCGCTCACACACACTAGCACGGATATATAAAACCGCTAACGGATCGTCGCTTTATTTTCTACTGGAACGTCGCGTAGTGCACTTCGATCAGCTGCACCAGCTTTAAACTATATAGTCTACATACCATTGCGTGTGTGTGTGTGCTGTGCTGTGTGGTTTGTGATCGCGTTAAATAACTAACTTTAAATTGCCTTACACTTTAGCAAAACATACAAATTTAGGCAACGTATAAATTTAGGCATACATTCTTTTAGAAAGCGTAAGGGTAAAAAAAAAACATAAGAAAGACAACGAAGGTTTCGAAAATATGACAAAGAACAAAAATCAAAAGAAGGCGGCGGCAGCAGCAGTCGCGAAAAAAAATAACAACAATGATATTCTGCCGGATGGCATTTTGACGCCACCGGGAACGCCGCCTTCCAGTAATGGAGTGGAAAAGAAAACGACACCAGGTCCCGGCACCTATCCCAATGGAATGGCTCGGAAGCCGCCAGTGCCGTGGGGTAAGTCAAACTTATTTATAGAGTAATAGATTCCATAACGAATCACGTTTAATGCATTTGACAGAGCGCGAGTTTATTGGAACGTTTCTGCTGGAAATGGCCGATCGACAGGTGATCACTGCCCGGTCCGAGTGGTATGTGGACAAGACGAAGATGCGGCAAATGTTCGAAGCTCATCTTGCATCGCAGTCCAAGAGCGGCGAGCTGCGGCTCAAGCTTTCCGTTCAGGGAGCCTGGAATGTAAGTGAACATACACTGGGAGAAAAGAAATCATTCAAAAAAGAACGTAAGAGTATTATATATTTATATGGCTTTTAAAAATGTTTAATATTTTTATTTGCTATGAAAGGGTATAACAAATATCCTTTTCTTTTTACCTAAATATAACGTGCAATTCTTATTAAAGAAATAATATTGTTCAAGTATAGAAAATAGTTGATGGTTTTCATAAAGACTTATACTTATATATAACATTTAATGTATATAGTATACACTTTTCTGAGTTTCCTCAATGTATATCACCTTCAAATCTGCTTAAATTTTACCCTTAGCGCATATTCGTAAGGGAAAAGCTTAGCACAAATGTTTGTTATATTGTTTTTATATTTTTAACTATTCCTTTGGTTGAAAAATCTAGACTAAAGTTACACCCACACAGATTCGCCAACGCCAAAGCGATAAGAATTGTGTATTTATTTTGCATTACGTTTTCCTTTGTTTTCCGTCTGTGGGCTCCAAACAATTCGTTGCGCATTATCGAACGCAACGACGCTCACAAACAGTCGCGAATAGCCGGCTAGACACATACTAAACCAAGTCAGGCATATGACTCATTCGTGTTCTGTTTGCGGGTTTGTCCCGCCGGATTTCGTCTCTACTTAATCCAAATCCGCAAATGGGTTAAACCCCGTATTAAACCTACAAAGAATCCTATCCTTTCAGTTAGCTTAGAAACATATTCTATTTTGGGTTTAAAATCAAAAATATATATTCTTCAGTCAAGCGGTAGTCATTTCTTTGTAATCTACAAGTATTACGGATAGCTTTCTACTGCAAACATTTGATAAGACTTTATTCATGAATTGCTAGCACTTAATTCAAGTGTGACTGCATGGGGTTAAGGCTAAAGAATTTTATTATGGGAATCCCAGGTGCAATTAAATCTATTAAGTTTATCTGTCAATTAATTAACAATTAACTACCGGTTACTAACCATGCATATGTTTGTTTAGTTAAGGTTTCAAATTATTTTAACTTGCACACAATACTGGTTATATACATTACACTGGGACATATGAACACACATATGAGCACAAATGGGAATATTCCAAGGGAATTAGGTATGCTTAAGGATATAAAGCTAAAGATAAGCTAGGCTTAAGAGGTTTTATTTTTAGGATAATTTCCTGGAAAAACCCAATCCCAACTCCCAATTTCAATACGGATTTCTTTAAGTAAATATGGAAGAAAGCTGATCAGCAAACTCTGATGTTTGGACTGTTGTTTTCATGCAAAGACTAATAAATCAAATGACGTGGCTCTGGTAAAACAATAAAAGCCAAACCATGTGATTCCCCTTTTTGCTTCGTTGTAACAAGAACCAGCCCCTATATCAGGTTCATGTGACTTTGCTGCAGATATCGCTCTTGAAGTCTCGCGATAATGTGACAACGATGAGGTTCAATAATCCCTGGTGGGCGGTCAATGTAAATAAATAACGAAATAATGCACATCGTAATTTTTTTTGTATTCACCATAGATCGGGTCTTTGCTGCATCGGACCAACTTTCTGATCAATACGCCGCGTGGCAACAACAATTATCGCATCAAGAACTTCGCCTTGATGGAATTTCGAAAGGAGAAGTTCAACTTGATGGACGAGACCTACCGTCACCGGGATGCCAGTGCCAGATCGATGGCCACTATTTCCGGAGCTTCGGTGAAGGGTAATGGAGCCATAACCGAAGGTAGGACCAATACTCCGCCATTAAGATGTTCAAAACTATATGAGCGATTTGTTTTCAGAGTACAAACTCGATTCGGAGGCCCCGTCTATGATATTAAAATACCAAAAGACCCAGGCTCAGGTGCCGCCTAAGGACTTTGAGCTGGACTCCATGGGCTGCTATATTTGCCAGGTGAACTTTGAGACTATCGAGAAGTACGAGGAGCATGTGGAGTATCATGGCGATGAGTCCGATTTCAAGTCTCTCGAAAAGATGGAGAAGTGGTAAGTTTAAATAGTGGGTTCCCTGGATCCTAGGTCATTATTTAAACTGCCCTCCTTGCAGTTCTTCCCCCAAACTGACACTTTCCTATCAGACCTGCTTGGACAGTCACTACTTTGGCTTCACCCTGAAGACTGAATTCAAGGACT
Organism: Drosophila truncata; assembly: GCA_008042515.1. NCBI lineage: Eukaryota > Metazoa > Arthropoda > Insecta > Diptera > Drosophilidae > Drosophila > Drosophila truncata. Next base: position 46,519 of record VNJQ01003616.1, on the reverse strand, counting down.
TGGTGATAAACAAGTTCATTATTGTGCAGTCGCGTCAGTTCTACTACGTAAACAATGCACGTATGCCGTTGGAGGTGTCAGAGAAAGGGGAACAGGTCTTCTTTGTGGACTCGCACGTCTTCATGATCCTCCGGGAGATGCCCATCGTGATTGGGTTTACCTTGAACGGAGTTAGGTATGTAGAGCAGCATCACTTCATGCGAACGGAGGCGCTGCCCAAGGCCAGCTTCAACATAAATCCATACCGACTGTCCAACAATGAGACTTTCAAGAGCCAACGTCTGGCTGCCGCCAATCCGCCCACCGAGGTGGTGTCTGCCCTTAAGCACGAGGATGCTCAGGTGCGGCTGGCCGATTTTGACAAGCACTATCGCAACTTTTGCGAACGGGGCAATGACCTCACCCAGGAGAACATTAGCGGTACGCTACGCACTCTGCTTCAAGTGGAGGATATCGAACGGTTGCAGCATTATTTGGCTCTCAAGCAGTCCAAGATGGAGCTGCATCAGTTCGGGCGGGAGCTCTCCGTGAAGTTGCAGCTGGGTGCGAACAGCATGAGCGTGGAGGATATTGTCTCGCCGGGCGACGATGTGCTGATCATCAACGAGCGCGGCAATTCCGAGGGTGGTGTGCGGCAGCTGCTAGAGACCAGCAACCAGGTGCTGGAGCTGGCCCTCAAGGACTTCGACTCGATCGTGCAGTGGAGCCGGATGGTGGACGAACGGTTTGGATCGTTGGACAAACAGCCGCGCGTCTACTTTGCGCGCATCCTGGGCGTCTCGACGCAGCGTGTAAACATCACTTGTGAACGCCAGTTGGCGGACAACACCACGTACACGCTGATCTTCCGTCCTCTGAGGGCAGTGATGCGTTACCAGTATCGGGCTTTTCAGCAGTTGGCCTTGACTCGCGCCGAGGATGTGCAGAGGATTCTCTTTCCCGTCGACATTCCGTGGGAGTCGGTGCCACTGGGCGCCCTGAAGCTGAATAACGGAAGGATTGCGAGCAATCCGGAGCAGTTGGACGCTGTAAAGCAAATAGCACTCTGCAAAAAGCTTCCTGCTCCGTACATCGTATTCGGGCCTCCGGGAACCGGCAAGACTGCAACCATATGCGAGGCCATCTACCAGCTGTATGTCAACCGTCCGGACACGAACATTCTGGTGCTGGCTGGCTCGAATACGGCCTGCGACGAGGTGGCTCTGCGTCTGCTCCAGGCGATTGCCAAGGCTCCGGAGAGTCAACCGCGTCCCTTAGCCCGCATCTTTGCAGCCAGCTGCGATCGACGCATAGACAACATTGACGACCTGCTGCTGGAGTACTCAAACATGTACGCCGTGCATTTTTATCCGGCCGTGCAGGCCTTGCATCAGTATCGCATCGTGGTCTGCACTCTCAGTTTGGCCGGAAAGTTGTCAACGGGTGGATTCGCTCGTGGCAACGTCTTTTCGCATGTGTTTCTGGACGAGGCAGCCGCCTCGACAGAGGCAGAGGCCCTGATGGGCATCACCTGCACCATATCGTCGTCGTCGAATCTGATCCTATCTGGGGATCACAAGCAGCTGGGACCAGTGCTGCAGTCGCAGCGGGCCAGTGAGTGGGGTCTGGATGTGTCCCTATTCGAGCGGCTCTTGGAGAGGAAGTGCTACCAGGTGGATGAGGACGGGAACTACAACAAGGCGATTCAAACGCGCCTAATTCGTAACTTCCGCTCCCATCCGGAGATCGTTTCGCTGTACAGCGAGCTGTACTACGATGGAAAGCTCAAGGCCCAGGCTCCGATGGGTAAGTAACTAAGGGACTACTGCCGAATCCTTAATAATAATAATTTATTATGATTACAGATGCTGTTTGCCGCTTCAAGACTTGGTTCCACACACCCAATGCCGATTTTCCGATCATGTTCCATTCTGTATTCGGCACTGTGATGAACACCAAGAGCTCTGTGAGGTAGTACCCATAATTCCTTCTGCTGTACCAAGAAATTTCTATATCATTTATTATTTGACAGTCTGTGCAACAACAAGGAAATTGATGCCGTCATGGACTATGTCAAGGATCTCATGTACTTTGGCTTAAACGGAGAGAAGGTTTCGCAATCGGATATCGGAGTCATATCGCCCTATAAGAGCCAGTATCAACGCATTCAGGAGCAGTTGAACATGCGCAACTGGTCGCAGATCGATTGCGGGTCTGTGGAGCTCTTCCAAGGCAAGGAGAAGCAGGTGGTCATAGTGTCCTTTGTGCGTTCCTTTACCCCCAAGCTGGGTTTTCTGAACAACCAACGGGTAAGTGTGTTTAAAATGTGACTCCAATTTGAATTTTTAATTGTAAAATGTTGTATTTAAAATGTTAAATTTTAAGGATTGAAATTTTAATTAATTTCAAGATTTTAATTGCATTCTTTTCTGTCCCAAAAGCGCCTGAACGTCCTGCTCTCGCGTCCAATGTCCCTGCTTATTCTGATCGGCAATCCGCGAACTCTAAGCCAGAATAACGACTTCCGTCGAATTATTGAAATGTGCCGTAACCGCAAGACGCTGGTGGGAATGCCATACTTTCGCGAAGAAGTTAACTTCCAGAATAAGCAGAATGCCACTCCTGGAGGCGCTCGCAGCGGAGCTGCTGGGGCTGCTGGGGGTGCTGTTGAGCACAAGAAGCAGACTGCTACACCGCCTGGCCTGGGTCAGACCCTAAAGCGAAGTAATAAATCCAAAACCCCAAACAACTACCTCCAGAGAAACATAAATCGTGCACAAGGACAATAGGATTTTAATATCGATCACTTCTCATGGCATAATAAATCGGCAATCTTTGTACTTTCCACGATTTCTTGTTTCTCTGGCGCCGCTTTGCAAATGCTAATTCCATTTCTTTACTTACTATTTAGCTGCTTCCAATCCGAAGAACCCGGCTCAGGCGGCGAGGCTGTTCTACAACAAGGAGCAGTTGCTTAAACTTGGCACCGAATCAAAGATTGTCCATAAGACCGAGCTGGAGAAGATCTTTGACGAGTTGCCAAAGGTTCCAGGCCAGGGACCACGCTACGTGAACCACAACTGCGATGCAACTCGTGCGGTTACGGCCCAACTGAAGGATTTGAAATTGGAGAAACAGGGTCCAGAAAAGGCTTCAACTTCAAAGCAACCAAAGCCTTTGAATCTGCCGGTTAATACGCCCTTTAGGCTGCCCTCAGAAGGAAATGTTTCGAAAAAGATAAAGGCAATACCGCCATTGAAAGCCGAGCAGAAATCAACGGTGGTGAAGGCTTCCAAGCCGATGACTATAAAGGCAATACCGCCATTTAAGAGCGAGCCAAAACCATCGACCTCTAAGCCCATTTCCATACCAGCAACATCGCCATTTAGAACGGAGCAACGCTACATCAATGGAGTACCCTGTGGCATTGAAGTGCAGTGCCAGCCCAGTGCTCCGCAAATGTCGCCGCCAAGAACCACGTACAGTTACATTCCAAGCGATAATCACCGATTCGAGAATACGCGTCCCATGTCAGATGAATACCGGCGTCCGCCACCATTCTACGAGCCCCGCAACAGCTGGAGCAATTGGTCGCCGCCGCCGCCCCGTGCATCGGAAAAGAAGTCGAAGTGTGTCATTTCATAAGATATTAGCTTCTTAGGAGAGTAGCTATCTCCAATCTATGAGGATTATGCTGTTGCTTGGCCGTACAAGCGATAGTGCGGTCCTCTTTTTGACTTTGCTATTGGCATTTGTGCGATCTGCGATCATCCATGCGCCAATTAGCAAAACAACTTACCAAATAGATTCGCACTTGTTGTGCGCTCACGAGAAGACCAGAGACAGGCGGAAAGATAAGCCTTCCGTTCTGTTCTGGCCTTCCCGCTTTGCGCCATCACATGTGAATGTTTTTGATTCGAGCATAGACATGGAGCCTCAAAGTGAACACTTTTCGGTTGCAACTGCCCGCAGCGTCTTCGATTTATAATGCGAACGATGGCCATTCATTATGGGTGACCCACGTCTGTAGTATAAACCGCAAACTATGTGTGCGATTAGTTTTTGACTTTGGGTGTTTATTAGCTATATAATTATTCCATGGGATCTTTAGATTAAATTAAGTCCCTTCTTCTGTCATTTAATATATTCGGCACCATTGAAGTTCTGAAACTGTTCCATATCTATGTACGACCATGACTTAAACTTTTAAAAGTCTAAAAAAAATGTATATCTAATTTGACAGCCTGTATGTTTGAACCTATGTATGTGCATTTAGTTTGTGAAAAAATGACACGTTGACTTCAATAAATATTCCACATTATGATATGTATGTTCTAAGTTAATCCCCATTTAATATGTGAAAAAAACACAATTTGATTTCAATAAATATTCCATATTATCATCTTATTTGCTTGTGTTATATGTTGTGAGTCTTCAGGTTTATTTTACTTGTTAAATCCAAATTCATGGATTAACAGGTAATTGATCAGAGACCCCATTCTCGACCATCACATCTTCTATTCCATGAAACAAGTCTTTCTAAGAACCCCAAACATTGACAACGATTTTAAAAATATATTTTATTATGTGTAAATAATACATATAAAAGTGATAAGCTCTTCGGTGGACAATAAAAGGAGTGTTTTGGCAGTTGGTGCTATCAGTAAGTTCGTATTTGCCGATGAACAAAGATGAGCTGCTCAGTGATTTTAATTTTTGTGTCATTTGTGGGAATTCTTAATCTACAGAAAACGCAAGCCCAGCTCCTGCAGCCGGGATGCGGTCTCACAGGCATCACAAGTAAAATAATAGGCGGCACTAATGCCGTACACGGAGCGAATCCTTGGATGGCCTACCTCTATCTAGAAGAAAATGATTTCCTATGTGGCGGATCACTGATCCATAAACGTAAAAAACAACTTTTTTAATACAGTTTTGTGTGATTTTGTATAAATTCTTAATTTTTATTCAACAGGATTTGTCCTGACCGCAGCTCACTGCATCATCGACGGGCAAAATCTGTAAGTACACTAAAATTCCCCCTTTTCACGTCGATAACTCTTATCGGTCTAGCACTGTGCGTCTGGGGGAGTACTCTTCAGAGTCCAGGGCCAACAGCTCTACAGTATACGACGTGATCCTGGCCATTCGGAACCGTCTTTTCTCGTCTGAAACGTATGTGCATGACATCGGGATGGTGAAGCTCGATCGTGAGGTGCAGTTCAACGGTGGGTTAACGTTAACCTATTCCATGTCCCTTCTACTGTATCTCTAACGAATATTTCGCCAACAGCTTACATCAGGCCCATTTGCATCTTCACCGATGCCTTCCAGGCACCGTCCGTGTCTTCCTACACGGTCACAGGATGGGGCCGTACAAGGTGGCACCGGATAGCCGGAAAACTGCAAACGCTTGAGTTGAAAGAAAAAGCCCCCGAGAAGTGCTACGAACACTTGGGTGCGCATCTCTTACCGGGTCAGATCTGTGCCGGCAATCCCACTGGCGACACCTGCTTGGGTGACTCGGGGAGTCCGTTGGGGCATGAGGTGAATATAAATGGCACCATGAGATATACCCAGTATGGCCTCGTCAGCTATGGACTACGTAAATGCATTAGTCCGGGGGTTTACACCCGAGTAACCTTCTATGCGGACTGGATTGTCAATGCTGTAGAACATGGGCTTAGCCATTAAGAAAAAATTATATAACCGATAAAACAGATAATAAATTAACAATTAAAAAAAAAATCAACCATTTACCATATATTTGTTATTAATCATTATTAACGCCCTTGGTCCTTACGTCGATTTTTATATTATATTGTTCTTATTTCAGTTATATGAAGATTTTGATTTTTAAAAATATTATAAAACAGAAAATACTTGAATACGAAAATCCTTAAATATAATATTATCTTGCTATATTTCAAGACCCTTTCGTTTCTCAAGATCTGTCGGTTCTAGTGTAGTCCTACATAAATGGAGTCTTGATTTAATAGCAGATCCCACAATAGACAAGTGCAGCGTTTTGTTTTTCCCACGAAAACTTATCAGTAAACGCTGGCTTCCGCTTCGCTTTTCCCACGAAACTTATCAGCAAACTTTTGCTTTCTAATAATTAGATTTTATTTTAAATTGCCAGGCTTTAACTTTAGACATCGCTGCCACGTAATGATCATGTTCATATATACTTATTTATTTAGTTTTTTGTTTCTAAAAATTATAATTCTACGAGACTATGAAGCATTCTCAGTATTCCGGGTAAACAATTTCAAAGAATCATCTCATCTATTTTTTGTCATTGCTTCCAACCAGTTCGAAATAAACCAATTCTGTTCGAAAATATTGTGAAAATTATAGTAGATCCTCTAGTAACAAATAATTCCCCAAACTTCTACCCCCGCACTATTTTGGTTCGATAGGATACTGCTTCTTAACTTGGCTGGAAAATGAGTTCCACCGGCAAAACCGGCGGCTGGAGTTCTGCAACGATTGTAACTCCTCGAGGTTGTGGCAATGCCACCTCTGGGGTGACAGTCCGGGCCAAGTTGGTGACAGATCCTCAATCGACGCAGACGGCGGGAACACGCAAGGCAGTTCACGGCGGAGCGGGCGATGGAGGCGGCACCGGTGTGGCTTCGAAGCAGCCAGTTCGTCGCCAGGTGAAGAGCAACCCAGCTCGGTTGGTTCAGCCCACCATTAGCTCCTCCCTGAGGGCCAGGCAGGCGGCCAAGCAGCAGTCGGATCAAGCTGTCCAGGGAAAGACCCAAGCGTCGGTGACTTCCCCATCGAAGGGCGCCGAGGGTGAAGTCAGGAAACCAACAAAGCAAAGGGTTATGTCCCAGGCTGCCAAACAGGCGGCACGGGCGCGTCTCTGGCCAACCAGACAGCAGGCCGGTGGCATAGCCTCCCATCAGCGCAAGGAGATGCCATCGACAGGTGTGTCGGAGCCCAAACCTCTGGAGGAATACGAGATGCTGTTGGTGCAGGAGGAGGCCAGGGCCAAGCAGAAAGAGCTGCTGGAGGCGGGCATCCAGACCAACGAGGCGGAGATCCTAGACCATCGGCTGCTGCTCGGCTATGTCAACATGGTGAGCCCGTCGTCTCAGCTGGTCCAGCAGATCGAACGGGAGCGGCGTGAGCTAAAGGCTCGGAATGATCGCATGTCGGCGCGTCGATTCGCTAACCACGAGCTGGACGAGGAGCTGCATCTGGACGAGCTGAGGGAGTTCTCCGATAGGAATGCCATCACCAAGCGGGTACCGAAGAAGTTGCCGTCGATCTCATACGCCACCTACGACAACCAGTACCAGAACGTCTTCAAGTCCATGGACGAGTTCTTCAGCCGCGAGGTGCCAAAGTCGGAGCCGGTGGCCAATATCCAGGAGCGCATTAAGCGCAAGGAGAAGGAGCTTTTGAGCCTATTTGACAACGTTGAGGGAACCGAGTAATCCAAAAGCTCGATTCGAGACTCTGACTAATTTTCAAATTATTTGTGGACGACCAGGTGTATTAATGTTAAATTTATAATGGATTAAAGTTTCTTAAACAAGTAGATTTTACGATTAAACTTGTATTCTAGATCATTATCAACAGCAGAGTGGATATACAGCCGTTGACAACTAATTTTTATCGATAAATGAAGGATTTTTAAACCCAAAAAAAGCTCAATAACTTCTAGAAATATTATTCTTTAATAAACAATAAAGATTTACACAATGCCTTTCCCAATTTTTCTAAAAAAAAGTATTAAAAAATCTAAAATAAAATAGTGCCAACTAATTAGAAAGATTTTAGTTTTATATGAGAATTTTTATTTTTATTTTATTTTTCCCTATTACTTTTTTAACCAAAATGGTATTCTTTTATTCATTAGGCTATTTATGATTGGTATTAGTTAAAATTTATTGCCACGAAGCCCCCAAATCCGGCCAGAACCACGTCAAATATGCCTTCCCTGTATGAGTCCTTTATGAAGCTTCAAAAGCAAAAAATTTCATGTTTTTGTGTAATAAACTCATCCAAAAACTATGATGAACAAAAGTTTTCCCTGAAACCTATTGAAGAAAACGAATATAATCCCAAAACCAATTTCTAGCGATGTCTCTGATCCAATTGCAAACTGTAAGGTTATATGAACTTCGGCATCCCGAAATTTACTATCTTTCTGACCTTAATTTAACTTAAATAATATCTCAGAGAACTAAAACCTCTGCTTTCAATCTTGGCCTGGCAATCCGAGCTGCTATTCCTTCCCCATCTCAAACGTTAAGTCTGGTTTTGGGACACACCCATGTGTGTGTGCACATCTACTATACATGCCTTGCACTAAGCCCAACCCAATGCAACTTCGGTCGCAGCTTGTGCTTGTCCAGCAAGTAGTACTTCGCACTAAAAACAATAAAACAACAAGTATCATCAAGACATTATTTAAATTGCGCTGAGCTAAGCTAAGCAACGGCCGCCACTTTCTCTGCGGCCCGAAAGCGGGGTCAAGCTTTCTCAACGAAACAAACGCTCTCTGGTCCGCAGTCAACTCTGGCAACTGGTCGCGCGTGCAATGGAAAAATCTGCTCTAAAGTTTCCCCACGAAATTCGCGATGTCGAGGAGTCCACCAATGCGGAATTGTTGGAGTACTTCCATGGTTTGTCTATCCGTTTCCCGTTTGCCCCGATTATCCTTATTGTTTTCACTCCAAAACTCGTAGGCGAGCGGACTGGCTTCGTGAAGGTGGGCTCCGAGGGATACTTCTTCCCGCACAAGTACAAGGAAGAGGCGGAGAGGTACTACAACTTCGAGGCACGGCCAGATGATGTGTGGATTGCCACCGTGCCCAGATCGGGCACCACATGGACGCAGGAGCTCATTTGGCTGCTGGCCAATGGCCTGGACTTTGAGCAGGCACAGAGACGGCCGCTCCCTGAGCGTTTTCCATTTTTCGAGTGAGTCCACAGCGAGAAGATCCAATGGGAAATGATTATAACTCCTTGATTGCAGATTTCCCGTGTTCATGCATCCGCAAGTGAAGGAGGAATTGCTGGAGAAGAACAAGGAGTCAGCTAGTGCTTTGGAATTCATTGAAAAGATCTCCCGACCTGGCTACGAAGCTCTGAGCGAGGTGCCGCGCACTGAACGACGCTTTATCAAAACGCACTTTCCCTTTTCCCTAATGCCGCCCAGTGTGATGGAGCAGAAGTGCAAGGTCTTTTATGTGGTGCGCGATCCCAAGGATGTGGCTGTGTCCTACTACCACTTGAACAGGCTCTTCCGCACCCAGGGCTATGTGGGAGATTTCGAGCGGTATTGGCGCTACTTTCAGCGAGGACTAAGTCGGTCACTTTTGGGTTATGTCTGGCATTGTCTTTGTAAACTCTCTGAACATTTATCCTTACAGATCCCTGGCTGCCTTACTACAGTCATGTGAAGGAAGCTCGGGCGCACGCCCATCTGGAGAATGTGCTCTTCCTGCGCTACGAGGACATGCTGGTGGATCTTCCGGGCACTATTCATAGCATTGCCAGCTTCCTGGAATGCCCGCCAAAGGCCGAGGATCTCGACAGGCTGCTTGATCATCTGAGCATTCAGAATTTCCGGAATAACAAGTCGGTTAACATGCACGAAATGGCCTCCGTAGGCATTCTCAACGAGGGCGAGGCGGGTTTTGTGCGAAAGGGCTCCAAGACGGAATGCCAGCCGCAAAAGGAGTTCGTCGATAATCCCAGTCTTCTCGTCAATGCCAACGAATGGATCGAACAGAATGTAAAGTGCTTCAAAACCATATAAACTCTTGACTTTCATGGCTACGTTTTACTGTTTTTTTGGTTTAAATTGAAAACTGAACTAGGAACTATCACTAACTAACGTATTTGCACATTGAAACTATCCACACTGGCGCTGGCGATCAGCTTGTGTACCTCGTTGACCTCCGCCTGGGTGAGGGTGCGCTCCATATGGCGGTAAACGATGCGGAAGCACACACTCCACTTGCCCGTTTTCGGGTGCTTGAACTTGTCCACCAGGCTGATCTGCAAATGCATGTAAATATTAAAATCTGAAGTAGGAGGGCGACCAACCTGGAGGACCCACCTGCTCCACCATATCACCGGCCACCGAACGGACCAGATCGTAAAAGTCATTGGGCGAAAAACCGGCGTCCACCTGCACATCGTCCGGCAGCCAGAAGGACAGATCGTTCGTGCACTGCGGGTAGTGCGAGATGGGTTTGTACTTGGGCAGATTGAGCAGATTCTTCTCGCTGAACTGCGACAGGAAGCCGCTGTCATTTGACCAGAACAGCCTGATGTCCGGTATGTCGAACAGCACCATGGCCAGACGCTCCAGGCCGACGCCAAAGGCATAGCCCATCGACTGGTGGACGCCTGCACGCTGCAGAATCTCGTGTCGCATAATGCCACAGCCGAGGACCTCCAGCCAGTTGTCCTTGAAGTAGATCTCCAGCTCCCACGAGGGCTGCGTGAAGGGAAAGTATGTGTCCACCCACCGATACTTGATGCGCGGTCCAAAGAGATCCTTTGTGAGGCCCACAAGCACATGCTTCATCTCGTGCTCCATCAGCTTTACGGCCTCCAGCGTGTGGCAGGGCTGCTTGGTCTGGTCCATGAACTTCGAGGAGGGCAGGATGCGCTTTGGGTCGGCCAACTGACCCGTCCACGTCTCCTCGAACAGCTCCAGGCCGGGATTGCGCTCGAACAACTTGTCCTTGGTGACCAGCCGCACGGCATCGGCCTGATGGAACACCGGGTAGTGAGTGCTGTCGATCTCGTCGCGCCTGTACACCTCTCCGACCACCAGGAAGTTGTCCAGGCCGCCGGAGATCAACTCCACCTGATGGGCGGTGGTGTGGGCGCGCAGCAGGTGCTGCTGGTTGACATAGTAACAGTCCGACTTCTGGCGACTCACATGGTCACCGGGTATCAGCAGATTGTCAAAGTTCTGCTGCACGGTGACCACCGGATTCAGTTTGTCGTACACGGAGAACAGCGGATTTCCACGCTGATTGCGATAGGCGGCGTAAAAGTAATTAACAATCCGCTGGCGGATGATAGACAGCGGGTGGTCCGTCTGCAGGTGCTTGTTGGCCCCCAGGTAGGACAGGATTTTGGGCGTTACATTCGTCCAGCTGTCGGTGGCGTACGTGCTTCCGTTGACCTCCAGCTGGGGTTGTTTTTCAGCCGCCACGCTGCTTGCCAGGCCTCGGGCTGCGCTCCCTGGAAGTCGACAGAGCCGTGTTCCCTGCACGCGAAGTGTCAACAGCATCTTTGGATGGATTCCTAATTAATTGGCTGCAAGAACTCGTATTTATTTATTTTTGCATTTTCGGACTTATTGCTCAACTTTTGCAGTGTGACCACACGCGATGTTTTCGATGTTTCGATGTTTTACCTGGCAACATCGATGTTTCTCCACCTCTAATAAACCCCCCCTCACCATCACTCCAACCGGTAATTGGCAATGGGCTTGGATTCCCAATTGGTAATTTGGACACCTTATCTCATACATACACCACGGGGATGGAATCCCAATCAGTAATTTGGACACCTTCTACTCATATACACCATGGGGATGGATTCCCAATTGGTAATTGAGAAATAAGTAAGTGAGCTGCCGCGGCCCTAGCTATGAAGCTATTAGCTATTTTCCCACTAGATCTAGCGTTTTTTATTTTCGTAGTTTTTAAAAGAACATCTGGCAGAATTTTTTCTTATATTAATTTAAAAATTAATAATAATAATAACTCTCTGTTATAGCGTGTTTTTTAGCATTATTTTTTTATATTTAGCCTGTTTTAGCTTATTTTTTGACAAAATCTAGCTTATACGAGAGGTCATAACCTGGCAACACTGCTGGATAGTTAAGAAAAAATTAGGGATGTCGGAAATATATTAAAATATCGATATATCGATATTATTTCTCTTGCTCCAACCAGAAACTGCTTACTGCAAAGACGATCTGCTTACTGCAAAGACGATCTGCTTGCTAAAATTTTGAACTGCTTGCTGCATTGAGATGTCGCGGCCCTAGCTTTGTAGCTATTAGATATTTTCTCACCAGATCTAGCGTTTTCTAATTTTTAAATTGTGGTGTTTTAAACGAAAATCTGGCCTAATTGTTTTTTATATTAATTTAAAAATTCATAATAATAATACCTCTCGGGCATAGCATATTTTTTCCATTTATTTTTATATATAGCCGTTTTAGCTTATTTTTGGACAAAATCTAGCTTATACGAGAGCTCATAACCTGCCAACACTGGGTCAAACCTCTGCTGGTTGCTATAAACCGCTGATATTTGCTATGAACTTTCTCTATTATATTAATAAATCTCATCTTTGCTATTCAAATTGGTTTTCTTTGATTACGAATGAACTAAATCGATCGCATAAAACAAAATGATTAAATTGGTCCATTAAGAGCGTAGAATTGTAATAAAAATTCGATCCATAAACTTTATAGTAAAACTACAGTATATAACGAGAAATCTGGCAACGCCAAGTGAGAACACTTTTACCGCGATATTTAAATACATAAAAGGATTGTACTTGAATTTATTTTTACATTTTAAGGCGTAGTTAGAAATTGAATTAAAAAATTTTATATAAAATATGAAATTCCATTTTTTTTTAAGAATTCGGGTGAGAATACTTTTGCCGCGGCATTTAAATACATTAAATATTTGTACTTTAATTTCTATCCACATTTTTATACCCTTGCAGGGTATTATAGTTTCAGTCAGAAGTTTGCAACGCAGTGAAGGAGACATCTCCGACCCTATAAAGTATATATATTCTTGATCAGCATCAACAGCCGAGTCGATCTAGCCATGTCCGTCTGTCCGTCTGTCCGTCTGTCTGTCCGTTTCTACGCAAACTAGTCCCTCAGTTTTAAAGCTATCTGAATGAAACTTTGCAGTTAGTCTTCTATATACTCTCACTCGTAAATATGTCGGAACGGGCCGGATCGGACAACTATATCATATAGCTGCCATAGGAACGATCGGTAAAACTTTCGAAAAAAAATTATAACTTTGTCAGTTTTTAACAAAACTCCACCAAATTTGATATTTGGTCATTAATTATTAATTTAGAATTTCGGTTTTAATTTCATGAAAATCGGACGACTATATCCTATAGCTCTCATAGGAACAATCAGAAAAATAATAAAAAAAAAATCATAACTTCGCTGTTTCTTAACATATTTTCATCAAATTTGAGATTTGGCCACTTAATATTCTTTCAGAATTTTAGTTTTAATTTCATGAAAATCGGCCGACTATATCCTATAGCTGCCATAGGAACAATCAGGGTAATAATAAAAAATTCAGAGTTTCGCTATTTCTCAAAATATTTTAATCAAATTTGGGAATTGACCACTTATTATTATTTCAGAATTTCGACTTTAATTTTATAGTTCAATTGCAATCTGCAAGGGTATATAAACTTCGGCGAACCGAAGTTAGCTTCCTTTCTTGTTTATATATTATTTTCTATATTTCCTTTCACATTTTAAATTAAAGAACCATATTTAAAAATTTCATATACTTTTTATTTATTTGTCTACAAACATCAACACAGCAAGAGTTCATTTAGATTGTATGTGATGGCAGAACGTATGAATGCAATGGGAGACAAGGTGAGGATATACAAAATCAAAGATTAAAATAAGATGTTTCGACAGTGGAAACGATTACAAGTTAATTAAAGTTCATTTGAGATGCTCGCGTTGGGAATTTCTTGTTTTTCTCTCCGTTTTTACAATATGAGGGAACTGTGGCTAGTAAATAAATCAGTTCTGGTGCTTAGACCAGGGGATAACTGGCGGCGGTAGCGATGCCGCACTGGTTCTTCTTGTTGCGCGCCATCTTGATGAATCCCTTGTCTCCCCAGGTGGTGCCCCACGAGTTCTTCACCAGCCAGTAGTCCACGCCGGACTCATCGGTGCCAAAGCCAACCGCAAGGACACCGTGATCCAGGTTCTCATCATCGCAGGAAGGCTCGTCGTAGACGCCCTCCGAGTAGAACTGGAATGACTCGTGGGAAGCATCAATGGCGACGGACACGGGACCAATGGTGGCCAGAGCCTCGGCCAGCTTCTTCTCGTTCTTCTGGGGCACATCGACGAATCCGCGATCGGTAGCTCCAATCGTAGCCTTGTTGAAGTGGCACGAGTCATCGATAGCCTCATAGGGATACGACTTCTCGGTGTCGATGCCTCCATTGTCCTTGATGTAGCGGAAGGCGTTGTCCATAAGACCGCCGTTGCATCCATTGTTGCCATACTTGGTGGAGCAGTCAACCAGGTTCTGTTCGGACAGCGAGACGAGGACGCCAGTCTTGCGGTAATGCTGACCCTCCAGAGCTCCGGTGCTGGAGAAGGACCAGCAGCTGCCGCAGTGTCCCTGATCCTTAACCTCGGTCACAGCGCCCTTGTCGCGCCAGTCCACAGACTTGGGCAGGGTGACATGAGCCGGCGAGATGAAGGTGACGCCCGCAAAGCTATCGTCGGTGGCTCTGCAAGAGGAGAATAAGCCACAAATTAAATTCAGAGTTCTGTTGTGGGTGAAGATTTCCCTTCTTACCGCAGCTCCTTGTGCAGGGTGTAGTTGAAGCCGTTCATCACCTGACGGAACTCGTGGTGCAGCATATCGGCGTACTTGTTCACAGCCAGCTTGAAGCTCACCTTGCCGGAAGCCCAGTTCTGGTTGTGCTTGGCAATCTTGTGCTTGTTCTCGTTGAAGATCTTGAAACGGAAACGCTCCTCGGTATCATCGTTGTAGTTCTTGCGGTGCTCCAGCTGCATACAAGTATAGAGAAAAGAGAGTCTCGTTGAGTGTTATTCTTATCACCGCGTTAGCTCTTATCAATTATCAGCCGCGATTAGATACAAAGTTCAGGAAAGGTAACAACATTTAAATGCAATTCAACGCTTTGGAAATCACTTGTGGCAAGGCAACGAATATAAGTTTACGTAAACCAGATTTACGATCTGACCAAGAGTTTTTAATCTCGAGATAACCTTATCACGGAGCCGTCAACCTGGCACGAGCGCCATGCTCTGAGTTATGGAACAGTAGTCGCGTCCATAAACCCAGCATGACCATAAAATAGTGCTCAACGACAACAGGAGCGAAGACCTAGGCAATGGTGTTAATGTTCCAGGTAATAAACAAAAACTACAACAGCTCCACCGCAGGTAGGCACGGCATAAAATCCGCCCGGATCTCGACTCGCTGCATTGGTCCCGTCGGGCCGCTGCTGCTTCAGTTCAGGGTTGCTTGTCCGTGCCGACCCGCATATTTGAACAGCACGGAAATAGCTACGAAAACTAAACATATGATAGCTATAAATGAGAATCGCTCCCAAAGCCTAAAACGAACAGTCGACCGGGGTGACATCTATTACATTTGGGTAAATAAAAACAGTTTCTATATCTGTGGGATTGCTTTTGATTGAGAGTCAATAAATAAACCTTAATTTTTGACACAGCACAACAGGGTTCTTTTAAAAAAAGATTCATAAGAAATGCACCAGGTCAATCTTAAATGATTTATTTACGATTTTATTATAGTTTTCTAGGGAAATTCTTAGTTATTATTTAATTCTATAGAGAATATAAGCTTTGTGCGATTAGATTCTCATAAAGGCAAAGCCAAAAGTCTTAATATATAATTATTCAGTTGAAATAACAAAGATTTATGGTCATCTTTATGATAAATACTATTTTAAGTGATAATTTACATGAAAAGCAGGTTAAAAACCAACTAGCTTGCTTGTAAGTAAGCCTGTTTTGCTTTAATATTTCATTTTATGAGTTAAATATAATTCTAATTTAATTTCCTAAGAACTTTTAGTTTACCCATAAACATTACAATTTATTTATTTATATTGAAACATTATACTTTGTTAAGAATTCCACTGTCTACAGTTTGAGCCTTATCATTTCTGTTGTTTCTCAGTATAACAAAGAACTAGAGAATAATATAGGGTACCTCTAGTTGTCACCATTAACAAAATAATTCTGAGTGGCGTTGTCATGTGTGAGAAAACATGCATATGTAATTATTTTGGACATCAAAGCCGAACGAATAACAGAGCGCACCAGCTCTCGAATCCGACGGGGCAACCAATTGTCGCCCCAAACAGGCCGGACGGGAACCCCGACGAGTAGTCCACGGCCTGACTCGTATAATTGACATAATTGATTCGAATTTAAGACGACATGCACCACCATATCCACGCCCGTTCACCCTCTTCGGGGGGGATGGAAGCCTTTTGAAAGCCTGTGCAACGACCTATTGATTTTCTTTGGAATCGAACAAACGAACCACTCACTTGACACACACACAATTATTCCAGCTTGATTTTTTCGACAAGGTATGATAAAATTCACACATTTTATTATTATTATTGTATATATACTCTTTGTAGAAAAATTAACAACTTCAGAACCGTAATTAAATGCATGTGCGTTCTAGGCACTCGATGCGATACGTATACGCTTTGTATCTATATATCTATCTATATATCTATCTGAACAGTATTAGCAAGACTTTTCGCTAGCAAAAGAGAGCATCATATTATATCTTTGAACTATTCAGCTTTCTGCCGATTTAGGAAAATTCGTTGCAGTTGATGGATGATCCTGGACGAGGAGGGATGGCGAGTATCTGTCTGAGACCCACGGCTGGCTTGCTGCTACAACAGCTACGACTACAGACGCTCCATTTGGATGGCACAGGAATCGTCCTCGGGCTCTTCCAGCGGTGCTGAGCCCACCGCCTGGCTGCTGGTGGCTGCGTAGGATGTGTGCGGATGCTCCTCCGACAGGTGCTTGCTGAGCTCCCGGCGCTTTCGCATGATGTAGGCAAAGACGAAGCCATTGATAACCTGCATAGCCAGGATAATGGCTGTGGGCCACACCACATCCACGGCGACGTTTAGAGTGTTTGCATCGGCCATGGCTTTATGTAAGTACCCAAAAACGGTATTTACTCTGGTTTCTCTTGGTTTAATAGCACGTTTTTTTGTATTTTCGATGACGCGCGTGCTTTTCTTGCTTTCAGTGAGTGGTGGGGGCCGGTGCTGGCTGCCTGGCTGGGTCTCCTTTTATTTCTTTCCTCTCTTGCGAGCGTTGCTGGTGCTGTTCTTGCTGACACTCGACCGTTTGCTTGGAGCGTCGGGAGGGAAATAACGAAAATTCACAGCAGAGACTGCCTCCCGTGGTGGTGTGTGCTGACACGCACACTGACGCAGAGTCACACTCTATCGCCGAGCGAAAACAAGCGCGAGCAATATACGTAGGCAAAGGCAAACACAAGCTGAAACTATTCGGAGGAAGCGGACACCACACTCACAGTGTGTTATGCCCTCACCAGAGAGTACTCGAACTTTACTCTCATTTTAGGCAGTTAAGGGAGCCTTTGGGTATTCAAGGTGTATAATATTTGGCTTGTCCGTATGTCCGTTTGTCCGTCAAAGCAGATTTTATTAGAGTTTCTCTTTTTTTTCAAAGATATCAAAGCAAAACTTTCCTAAGCTATAAATCTACATCATATATTAATTAAACTACAATATCGTATATAGCTGTCATATATTTTTTGGTTTTAAATTTAAACCTTGTCCGTTTGTCCCTCAATTTCTCTCTAGAAGATTTATCATTGCATTTTCTAATATATCAGAGCCTTCATTTTCTAAGCGTCTTTTTTATAAGCCACTATTACACATATTAAAATCTAACACATTAAACAACTAAATCTCATAGCTGTTTTAGCAAATATTGTTGAAACCCCCTTAGTGTTCCTTCTAAAATCCCCTAAAAATAACATATGCATAAATTTTAAATGATAAATGGAGAAATAATACAGTTTTCTTATAAATTAAGTCAATCTTTCATATAAGCCCAAGAGTATTTCCCATTCGTTACTGATAAACTCACTTCCTTTTTCGTTTCTTATTCCATATTTCTTTCTGCAGCGCGCGCATATGTATAATGGTTCAAAAAAGCAACCGGTTTCCCAAAGAGCAGCATGATTTATAAGGATGTCGGGCAATGTATTCAAAAAATACCAACCGGTTCGCAAAGAGTGGGCAGCTTATAGCGAAAAAATCAAAGTATTGATGCCTCTTCTTGCTTTTGCAAGTCAGCCAAATTTTTCCCCACTTGTTTATTTACGGCGCGCGATTCTATTTATTTGTTCGTGTGCACTTGCTTGCTGTGCTCGTCGCTCGGCTTACTCTCTGAAAGCTTTTCGGCTCTCGTAACACAAAATATAAAACGCCTGACGGCGAAATTTTTAATGCCAATTTGATAAGCGCGGCGTCACGCGTCATTCCCAAAACAACGCTTGGCTCGGACGACCCCCCTGGCACCCGTATTTGAGTTTGACTCTGCTTTGGTCTTTTGTTTTTCCCCATCTTTGTTCGCGGAATGCGATGAAACTGCTGGAACGCATTAAAACTAATTGAAGCTTATCAGTGCTACAGTACAGTATGCTACAGCGTGGTGTCGTTTGCAGCTGTGCATTCGCAACTTTGGACTGCGCTCAGATTGCGGACTATTAGTTATGCCGTTGCTCCAGAACAGCCTTTTGAAACGCTGGCCCTAGCAATCGTATTTGAATTGCGCGGCTTATCAGCTCAACATGGAATGGCCACACTTTTACACCAGTGTGGCCATGGCTACACAACAGCTATAACGGATTTTACACTCATCCACAAAAATGAAGTCTAGAAACTTAAGACTTGAAACATTTAAAATAAATTTTAAATGCTGATCTTTTAAAAAAACCCTGCCTTTTGATATCAAAAATAACAATATAAAAAATTATACAGGAAAAGATTGATTTGGAAAAACTGGAAACTAGGAAATTCTTTATAAAAAACGAATTAGGTAGTAAATATAATGCTATGATTAAGTTAAATGCACCAATAATTATAATAATAATGATGTAGGCAATACATCAACAATTATAAACAGAGATTTTCCCCGAATCCATTCATAAGAAATTAATCACACACCACATACATATTTCTTATAAAAAGGAACCACTTCCAGATATCTGCATATTCAGCTAAAAATCGACTGGATAAAGAATGGGGAATCCCACATCTTATACAAGAGATGAAATTGATCAAAAATGCGGGTGTTCAGCAGCGACTATAAATGTCAAATTGTAGAACAAAATTCCATAAAAGAGGAATAATAAACTACATAGGGGGAAAATAACAAAGCAATAATATGTGTGTGCTTAATGCCTGTAAGACTTATCACACGAGATCTGCACAAAAAAATATATAATTATACGCCCCCATTTGAAACTAATGGTGCTTGGCACGGCATTAAAAAAACATAAAAAATATTCAAAAACAAAATAGCGACCTCTCACTCGAATCGATAAGGAAATCATATGTGAATCCCAGCAAATGAAACGATCTAATGGCTAAATCTATAGTAACTCTGTTAATCTTGCGGATGTAGCCAAGCTGTAAAACCAATAAACCCATTGATTCCAATACTAAATGCAATTATTCAGAACCGGGACAGGCTCCAAAGTCGTCGGCCTAACCACATGACGATGACGATTAGGAAACATCATGGACTGCCGCAAAAGTGGTGCAAAATGGTACTATTGTCCCGCTGCTTATCAGTGTGGACCAGTTATCAGTGGGACTGACCCGCGATGGTGCAAAAGTGGGCGACCGATTGACAGTCAGCCAGCCTGTCCATTCATCCGATGTTTACGGATGAGCCTAAGCCCCACCTCCGCCTCTGCTTGGTCATGTGAGTCGGCGGAGACATGTGACTGCTTGAAGCTAGACTTCTGGACTTATCTGGACTCTTTCTTTTTTTTTTTGATGAGCCCGCCTTGCTTGGTGCATTCACATTCGCATTTGTGACTCAGCTCTCGAAGAATCGCGTCACAAACGGAAGAATGCATTGCGCAGCGGCCCAACTAAGCAAACAAAAGTCTGCGGAAACAAAGGCCCCCCAAAAATAATATGGTTTTAGTGATTAATCATCGCTAGTAGTAAGCCCTTGTTGTCACCGAAGAACACTTGTTCGCGATCAGAGGCTCTGATTTCGTGGGGGGTGATGACAAATCTAGGTTCTAAATCATAGAAAAACTCACCTTGAACGTTTGCCATTCCTCCTTGACCACGTCGGCGAAGGAAACGGCCTGGGCAACTGCCAGCAGAGCCAGAAGGGGAAGTACCACAGCTGTGCGCATTGTGTGGAGTCTGAAAAAGTACAACAAAAATCATAAAATTAGTATTAGTAAGACCCTGACTAGCTGGGAGTCACGTGAAGTTAGCCCAGCAGTCACAAACCTGATTTGGGGGCATTTCAAAACTGTGTAAGTAAAAATATAGTGGAACTATATGGGTAAACCGAGTCTAAGCTCGATATTTAAGTCTATATTTATAATTATATTTTATTAGTACTATTATGGCCAATTAGAAACTAATTGTCATACTTTTATCAACATTTCTGTGTAATAGTTTAGATAGAGCCTATTTTTTCACCAATTTAACCTCTAAGGACTTTAAAAACAGCTTTATTTTTAAGATATGTAAGCGAAAACTGTAAAATTCCACTAAAACATGTTTATGTAAATTAAATTAACCAGAATAAATATTTTAATAAATACGATTTTAAAAACATCTTCTTTGTTTTGTTAATTTCAGAGGTTTGAACTTTTAATAAAAATGTATATAAAGATCTGGTTAAAAATATACGCAGTATAGTTATTTTCATTAGTAAACAGCAAATGTATTTGGAAAACAAGGAAAACATTAATTTCTGTTTAATATAAATATTTAAAATGGCTACCAATTACAGGAATTACAGGAAAATATTGAAAATTGAACAATTAGCTTAAGCAGCAACTGAAAAATGAGAAAAGATTTCTTATCCCGAGTTTGTTTGTTTAATTGCCTTTTGACTAATTAGGGGCGTATATACATATAAAGTAAATAAATACAAAGTTATATCTGACTGCTTTGCTTGCGATATTGTAGTTTAGTTTGTTGTTTTCGAATTCGAATGAACTGTGCCTTATCTTATCGGCCATTCCACTTTCCCATTGCTTTCGTGTTGGGTTTTCAGTTAGTTTCGAAAATTCGCCGTCTGCCATTTTGGGTCTGACTTTGTTGCTGATTTTTTACCACCATTTTGAGAAACGTGAGAGGCATTTGATAAAAATTGATATAGTATATTTATGCCAAGTTCGAGGGCAAAAACGGGTTTCATAAACACACGGTGATTCATATACAAGGGACGGCGGCCTAGCAGGTGAGATAAAGCAAACAAAGACTAGAAAATGGGTCAGCAAAGCGAAGAGGGGAAGAGGCAGACCAGGCAGTAAACATCTAAACAAAGAAGCGCAACAGAAGAACAGGGAAGCGGAATGAGAATAGACGAGAAACGCCGAGACTAGAAAGATGTCGTCTGGAGTGCAATTAAACAGCAAATAAGCGTAGACAAAGGCATGACGCAACTGACTTGAACTCACAGCCGATCAAGTACTATAATTAATTATTTATTTACCCGCCGTTGATGCAGGGCAGGTATATTTGCGTTTTAGCGCAATCGGAATTAAAGTGCTTTGCCACTTACCACTCGGAACTGCGTCGCAAGAAATGCGGAATATTCACTGATTTTACCACTGTTACACTCTATTATAGCCTGATCTTACACTAAAGTGCAAGTCAACAAATTTTTAAGCAGGTCGCTACTAAAATTAACTGTTCGCGGGGGCTGTCAGTTTTTAAATAAAAAATTGTAAAATTGTTGCTCGGAAGAAGTGTTGCCAGTGTTGCCAGTTCAGTTTATTACAAGCTAGTTCTAGCATTTTTAAAAATGGAAAAGTTTATGAACCTTGCTACTAGCTTATAGCTTTAAAAATAGCTTATTATTATTTATCTAGCATATTGTAGCAAAATAATTTTAGTATGTCACTATATATTGTATTATTTATTTGTTTCATAAAAAAATTCAAGAAAATAACAATATTAGATGATGCACATAGTCCGTACATATGTTGTAAAATGATTTAATTTTATTAAAATATTTTCATATTTAAGCAATATCCAACATAAATTATATAACATTATTAAATTGGGAAAAGGATTCATTTTAAGACTAAACACAGTAAACAGTCACTTCCGTTTTTGACATATAATGCCTCTTGGTTGGTAAATGGTGGTGTTTTAGACAAAAATCTGGCCTAATTGTTTTTTATATTAATTTAAAAATTAATAATAATAATAGCTCTCGGGCATAGCATATTTTTTCCATTTATTTTTATATATAGCCGTTTTATTTTATTTTTGGACAAAATCTAGCTTATTTGTGAACTCACCACTGGTAAAACTGAAAGATACCGTGTTTGCTATAGATGAAAATACTGAAAGTGGGACCGTATTCAGGGTTTTTTAAAATATTTCTCCCGCCAAGCGGCGGAAACAGGAAACAGGAGCCAGAAGAGCGGTTTCCTTGAACCTGAAAAAGAAATCCCGATTTCAAACTAGATGTTACGAGAGAGAGAGAGAGAGAGCAAAAACTGTATCGGATGTCAAGGAAAATATGGTAGACCGGACAGTTTTTGTCCGTCATTAAAGAAAAATTGCTTTTTTTTTTAGCAATTAGCCATTTTGTAAGGCTTTATTTATAATAATTTTTTTTTTATCTGTTCAGTTTCGCTATTATTTTTGGGTTCACATTAACAGTGGATACCATTCGAAAAAATGTTGTGAATTATTTTTCCCAAAATAATGGTAATACCCAAGTTGGCAGATTGAGCACACTTGAAGCCGAAAACGACCAGTTGGCCAAGGAGAATAAGCGCCTCCTGGCGCTGCGCAAGGCCAGCAAAAAGAACGGAGATGTGGACGCAAAGGTGAAGGAGTCTGGCGGTGGAAAAGCGGGAAAGGGATGAGCTGACTGCCTGGCTTAAGCGAATGCCAAGTTGCCAGCTCGTACCGCCAAAAGGGTCTACGATCTGACGCCCAAGAGTCATCTCAAGAAATGGGTGGAGGAGCTGGAGGATGAGATCAACGCTCCAGTGAACCTGGTCAGCTCAAGGCCCTTCAAACTGCCAAAAGCAATTTTGAGGAGGATGTGCAGAAATATAAACAGAAGCTGGAAGCTAAGGCAAGCTCTGACGCAAAGTATTTAAATAAAATGTACGCTTAATATAACAGCCACCCCATAATTTCTAATTTACAATCCAATTTCCAGTCCTACTTCCTCGCAAGAAAGGGAAAGGCTAGTCAATGAATTCAACTCAAATAGTAATGTTAAGTTTTTTCTTATATCAAAAAGAGCCGGCTTGCTGGGCATCAACCATACGGGAGCAAATCGAGTAATAATATTCGATGCCAGTTGGAATCCTTGCCACGATATATAGAATTTACAGGTAAGGCTTGCGTTATTCCGTGTGCCATATGGAGTCAAAGTTTAACTAAAAACGATCCATTTTAGATTTGGACAGACAAAGCCGTGTTTTGTGTTCAGAATCATCATGGATAGGTGTCTGGAGAAGAATATATACGACAGACAGATTAAAAAAACAAGGCATGTCGGACCGCATTGTCAACGAATGCAATCCCGAGGCACATCTTTCGATAAAGGATATCATGAATCTGTGTCAGGACTACGACTTCGATAAAGAAGTCGAAAAGAGTTCAGCAAACCTGCAAAGGATGAGTCGCCAAGCGAGCCGAGCTCTCTAACGGTGGAGGCTAGTAAGCTGTCACCACAGATGAGCCCAGCAAGGCAGCAGATGAATCGAATGTCACCAAAATCAGCGGATGAGGCAACAAAGCCACCGGAAGTTGCTTCAATGGATGTGGATTAGAGCAATGCACAAAATGGCACCAGTATGGAGGTGCCAGTTAAAAAGAAAAAGGACGAGAAGATCCCGACACACAAGGTTCATGTAGATCACCGAAAGCTGGCCCAAGCCGAGAAGAGACAGGCTCATCGTAGCTATAAGCTGGAGAAAAAGGTTGCCGTCAATGAACGCTTTACCTCTACTCCAGCGAAAATGCACTACAAGATCGTGAACAACGTATACGTCGGCCTCCACTGGAGAAGGACGCACAACACGCTGGATACCTGCTAATCTGTGGCAGAGACAGGGCATGACGGCTCAAGAAATGATACTGCCACTTGGTAAGACCCATGCACACCTCGAATTGTCCGCTAATTGATGTCTAATTTACAGATGCCCTCAAATTCGGCCGATAAGGTATAATTCGTAAGGCTGGGCAACGCGAGATGGTCCTGATGTCGGCGAAGGGAATATATATGCAGTCGGACAGCGAAAAGATCATAGACTACGGAAAAAACCGAAGCGAAGAAACCAAATTACAAGGACGATGTCATGGACATAACATCCGACACTGATACCGCCAGCCGTATGGTACATATGTGGGCTAATATTGTCCGAGATTACACTGCTTCTGTGCCAACCTAATCCTCACGCCCTGTGGCTGCGACCTACTCGGATTGCTTTAGTCCAAATTCGCAGATTCACTGTTGGAAACCAGCGGACTCTTGGCCACTTCTATATCCTGTAATTTGCCACCTCCATGATATCTGCTAGGGATGCAGCTCCTTATGCTCGGTGCGGAGCAGGGTACGCAGGTGCTTAATGTACGCAGATCGGGCATGATTTCCAGCAGTTGGTCAAAAACTTAGACTGATCTTAGCTTACATGAATATAAATTAATAACATGTCTTAAAAAAATTTTTGTAAACTTTATTTCATTTTTTATTTAACAAAAAATCTATTTTTTAAGTTTGAAATAGAGTTTTTTACTTTAAATTTTTATAAAATATCATAAAACATTAAATTGAAACAACCGGACACTTATCCTTTAATGAATGCATTATAATTTTCTGATATCGGATGATTTTAGCGACAGTTAGGATGCATACTGCAAGAGAAACTTTTCTGGAGGAGACTCGGCAGATTGTTAATAGCTCAAATACCTGTACATTATTTTTAGGAAACAAATTTTTTTTAAATTCGTCAAATGTGTTTTTATTATATGGCTTTTAAATTTTTAAGCTATCTTCAGCCGTTTCGCCGCAATGAATTTCTAAAAAGCGGCCTGTTTTGCTAAGAATTAACTACTCCCCCCTCTCACCAACAATCCAACCGGTAATTGGCAATGGGCATGAATTCCCAATTGGTAATTTGGACACCTTATCTCATACATACACCACGGGGATGAATTCCCAATCGGTAACTTGGACACCTTATCTCATACATACACCACGGGGATGGATTCCCAATCGGTAATTGAGAAATAAGTAAGTGAGCTGCCGCGGCCCTAGCTATGAAGCTATTAGCTATTTTCCCACTAGATCTAGCGTTTTTTAATTTTTTAATTTCGTTGTTTTCAAAGAAAATCTGGCAGAATTTTTTCTTATATCAATTAAAAAATTAAATATAATAATAACTCTCTGTTATAGCATGTTTTTTAGCATTAATTTTTTAAATTTAGCCTGATTTTGATTATTTTTGGACAAAATCTAGCTTATACGAGAGGTCATAACCTGGCAACACTGCTCGGAAGAAATCTTGCTATGGGTGGCAAAACCCCGATGACATCGATAACTAGCCACCTCTAAAAGATACCGATAAGTTTATCGATTAATATTTCACATCTCTAACACGAAAAACTTGCTCGTCATCGAAGACGTCCGATTTCATAAAATATTTTCACTAAACTTTTAAATTCGACGCATTATATATCCTGTAAGTATAGCGACAGCGACAGATAACCCTTTGGCACTGGAAAAACACGGTCATTACGCCACATTTTCGTGTTTCGCAGCTCTCCAGAAGCGCTCGCATCATGTTCGGCAGGCAAAGTGGACTGGGCAGTTCCAGCAACAGCAGCAACCTGGTGGAGTTCCGCGCAGGTCGCATGAACATGGTTGGCAAGATGGTGCACCCGGACACCCGCAAGGGCCTGGTCTACATGACCCAGAGCGACGACGGCCTGATGCACTTCTGCTGGAAGGACCGCACCTCTGGCAAGGTGGAGGACGACCTGATCGTCTTCCCCGACGACTTTGAGTACAAGCGCGTCGAGCAGTGCAAGACCGGCCGTGTCTACGTGCTCAAGTTCAAGTCATCGACTCGCCGCATGTTCTTCTGGCTGCAGGAGCCGAAGACCGACAAGGATGAGGAGCACTGCCGTCGCATCAACGAGCTGCTGAACAATCCCCCGGCTGCCCATCAGCGCGGGGGTGGCGGCAGCAACGACGGCGACTTGCAGTACATGCTCAACAACATGTCGCAGCAGCAGTTGATGCAGCTCTTCGGAGGAGTGGGCCAAATGGGAGGTCTCAGCTCGCTGCTGGGCCAAATGAAGTGAGTTTTTAGGCTAAAATCTCTATATTTTATACAGTATTCCTGTATTCGGTTTGATATGATTAACATTTCTATGTGTTTGCCTTTCGTTACAGCTCCCGTACGCCTTCCTCTCGCAACACTTCGTCTTCGGGTGGCGGCGCCGGCGGTGCCTCGGCATTGCAGACGCCCGAGAATGTCGCTGTGCCACGCACCCCGTCTGCCCCGTCCAAGGGCTCCAAGTCGGGCAGCAGCCGCAGCAGCAGCAATGTGAACTCGCAGGCTGGCGATGCCGCCGCCGGCAGTGCCGGATCGTCCCTAGATGCGGATGCCTCCGGTAAGAACTCAACCACATCGACCACAACGGCGTCAGAATCGACCGGAGCCTATGCCAACCCATTCCAAGCCTACTTATCCAATCTCTCCCCCGAACATGGCGCAGGACGATCTCTGAACATTGACCTATCGACAGCGCTTTCTGGTGCCGAGGCCATCAATCAGCTCATCGCCGATCCGGAGCGAGTCAAGTCGCTGATTGTGCACTTGCCTGAGTCTGAGGATGCGGACGAGGATCGCAAGCAGCAGATCAAGGACCACATCACCTCCCCGCAGTTCCAGCAGGCCCTGGCCCAGTTTTCTAATGCCCTGCAGTCGGCGCAGTTGGGTCCGGTGGTCAAGCAGTTCGAGCTGTCCAATGAAGCCGTTGCCGCCGCATATTCCGGCAATTTGGAGGAGTTTGTCCGCGCCCTGGAGAAGAGCCTGCCTGCCGGTGCCACTATGAGCAGCGATCCGCCCAAAGAGAAGAAGGGCGAGGCCGAGGCCACCGCAGTCGCTCGGGATGAGAACACCGATCCCGCTGAGAAGCAGGAGGAGAAGCAGAAATAGTTTTCCCTTGTTTAACCGACAAAAATCCAAATGCGTTCGTCGTCAGCATATTTTTCACGTTTTTAAGTATTTTTTCGATTCGGATTAAATTAGCAAGCAAGTTACAAATGCATTACAAACAAAATTGTTTAATTTAGCTTACAAAACATTCTGTTGTGGAATATAAATATAATTGAAAATAAATAATATAAAAAATATGCACCGACAGCTTGGCACAGTGCTGGCTAGCGAGCAAGTCGTTTTGCAAACGAGATTTTCCCGTTTGCCAATACTGAAATGGAAAGTCTGGCAATGCTGGCTTTCAGCTCAAGCAGCCAAAAAGTTCACACAGATACTCGCACTCACACAGATATTCAATTCCAAAACGGCCAGCCTATAAGTTGTGTTTGTGCGAATCGCGCGCGTTTGCAATTTTCTATAGTTGGCTCCATTCTCATACATAACACGATCTCATGCGATCTCTCCTGTGACAGCGGATACGGATACCACAGAAAATATATCAATATTCCGAACTCTACAGTAATTGTCCATATTTTTGTGCAATTTTTGCGTGTATGTTTTGTATCTGTTGTTGTTGGTGCTTTCATTTTGCAGCAATCTCGGCGTGCGTGTGTGAGTGAGTGCTGGTGCTTTGACTATGTGCGTGCGTGTATGTGTGTTTTTGTGGCAGTCTGTATGTTTTTTTCCAATGCATGAAAGCTTTTTCCGTCCGTTGTTGTTGCCATAAAAAAGTTAAAAGCCGCGGCAAAAACAAAATCAAAAGTAATAAGAGAAAAACACGGCAGGAGAAAAACAACAACCACAATTAGCTTCTGCGAGCGAGGGAGATAGCAATTGTGACAGAGAGAGTGCTCTCTCACACATTCGCAACCTTTGACTTTGACTCACTCGCATACGAACCAACACACACTCAAGGCGGCTGAGGAGAGCTTGCGAAAAATAAAATTAAATAAAATAAGCACTCCAAATGGTATGTGTGTATGTGGTCAAATAACAAAATAAACAAAAAGCTTTTGGAATTCGCAAATTTTGTTGCCATACTGCGGCGGCGACTGCGGCTGCGGTTGTGTGCGTGTCTCGTGTCTGTGAGTGCGGCGGTCTGGCAACACCAACAACAACAGCCCCACGAAAGAAATTGCGTTTTAACCATTTCCTGCACTTATATTTCTCGCCTTTTTAACCATAACTCCTGCAGTAGTGCACCCCCAACGTTTATTCGGTGAGGACGCCAAGCCCAACGTGTTTCCTTAATGAGTTCCACTCAAATAATCGGAATTCGCAAACAAAAACGCTCGATTTGCCGCTGATAAAGCTGATAAAACTACAAAAAGCCAACCATAAAGTCAGCTGCAATTTTGCGATAAGGTGAGTAAACAGAATGGGAGAGGGGTGATAAAGGGTTTCCGGGTCTGCCGGTTGCAGAAGAGGCTTCCAGAACAGCTGCAGAAGCATCCAAAATGAAAACTTCAAACACCCACACAAATGGCAATAAAAAAGGAAAACCTTAAAAGAAAGTAGGAAAGGAAGAAAAAAAACAAAACACACAAATGGCGCCTGAGCATATGCTATAAGAAATTTCAAGAGCAGCGGACTTCCTGCGGGTGCAAGCGGGACAACCATACTGCCTCTGTGTTTATGTTTTGGTAGAAAGGTCACATTCACATCCTTAACTTCCAATAGAACACCGTTACGTTCGTTCGTTCGTTCGTTAGTTCGTCGTTACCTCCTTGACCCCCGCCCGTCAAATACGTCAGGCGACAAAGTTTCCGAGTGGGTGGCGAAAGTTCCGACGCGACAATGACTCCTTCAACATGGCTGACCAGCCATAGCGGGCGGTGGAGCAAGGGGGCGCAAAGCTCCTGTTGTTGGCCCGACATTGAACTTGGCAACTCCGAATTGAATTCGATTAATCACAGCTACAGGGTGCCCACAAACAACTTTCACCGAAAACATTTGCAGCTGCTGCCCCCCGCCCCCCGTCACTTCAACAGTTTGTCGCCTGCATTTTTCGGCTGTGGAAAGTCGGGCACTACATACACTCACACAGCCAAACAAGGCGCCATTTTATAAACTTTAGCTCAAAGCTTAGAGTGATGAGTGCACTTTCCTCGCTTTTTAAAATTGTGTGAAATTTCCCGCTTGGGAAGAAGAAATCCAACTCAATCTCAACAGCTGTCTTGGCATTTTTCAGAAGCTTTTCCCGCTTTCCCGCCGCCTGTTGATCCTTCTCCTGTTGAACTAAAGGGGTCTTGATCGGATTTGTATCAAGAATATACTTTGAGAATTATTTTGAAGGCTTCAAGGCTTATTTATCTGTTCGTAAGGACCAATTTTTTTTTAAAGAAATATGAAATACTTATAATAATTTTAATTTTAATTTTAATTGTTTATGCATTTTTACTTTATTTATATTTTAATAGGGAAATACCCAAGAGATAAAGGTAGAAATATAAAAGAATTTAAAAGATTCAAAACTAAGGAAAGTAAATTTGCGAGGAATATATTAAATAGTTAAAAAACTGCAAGGTAATTGTGTAGATTTCCTTATTGTAATCCTCATCTGGATATACGATTTCTACGATATCATGTATATTTTCTTTTTATGTCCCTGAAGTAAAGTTTCTGATTTTGAAAGGACACCCTTGACTACCAGTTCTGTTCCCATTTTCGCTCGGAAGTGAATTTGATAACATTTTCCGATTGTCCTTTAAAATAAGAGAATTTCCCTTTAACATAAAATAATTTCTTTTGTTGATTGAGATTTTATTTTTTGTGTTTTTGGCTCAAAAAAATTTCTGATAGTCTAAAACGGGTAAGGTAGGATCTAAATCCGATGGCCCAAAGAAAGGCGGAAAGTTTCCGTGCGAGAGTTAACAGAGACTTAACAAAGAAAATACGAATTTTCGAAAGTGATAATTAGAACAGGTCTGGGAAATTCGAATCCGAGTAGTTTTGTCGGAATTGGAAATTGGAACAGGCCTCATAGTCTTTTTTCCAGATTTCCAGAAAAAGTCGTCAGATGTTGTTTAAAAGAATTATAATTTAAATCTTGATACACATATAAAAACTTTATAAATCTAATTGAATTGTTAGATAGATTGTTGTTAATGCAGTTGGAATTGTATTTATGTTTATTAAAAACGATAATATTTATTCTTACTCCAAGATAGTTAAAGAAACAAAGTTCGAAAGCCTCAGATATATTATTTTCTACTCTCTGTAAAAAACATAAGGCGGAGTGGAATTTTAAAAATATTGAAATTGAATTCAAATAAGTTGGGTTTTTTTTCTAATAATAATCGTTAGTATAGAGAAGGAAGAACAATAGTTTGAATGCAGCATAAATTTCCTATTAGTTACTACCTTTAAGCAAAGCATATATTCAAGATTATTTGGTGGGTCCACCCCAAACCACGTCCGCTTTGCATGGCATCTCTGGCACATTTGCTTGACTTCCTCTGGTCCAATTATCAACGGCTCCTCCCGCCCCATTGCGATTATAAGCTCTGCCCGGCAGGCGACTCTCTCATCTGCTGATATTTGCAACAGCAGCCAAGCCAGCAGCAGCGGCAGCAGGAGCAGATGATTTTCCGGTTTGCCAGGGCCCAAAAACAGGTTTAAACGAAAAAAAAATAGACATGCTCAGGCTGAATCGAACCGAACGTTGGTACCCGTGCCCTTTCGCACCACAGTCGTACCCAAAAGAGAATACAGTGCGGAGTGGTACATGTTAAAGCTTATATATTTCCAAACGTACGTCCAAATGTGCGAAAGAGGAATTTGACAAAACGGGAAGATTAACTCAAAAGTCGACGGGCTTGATGGTGATGAACCGGGAGAGGATGAACGCCATCAGGATGGTGGCGCACACGAAACAAAAGGCGAACATGTAGAAGGTCTCCTCCGTGAAGATGTCGGAGAAGGCTGGTATATCCTGGTAGATCTGCTCGATCACCGCCAGGGTCCCTTTGTTTTTCTTCACCATGACTCTCTACTTCTTTTTGGTTGCCTTCTTGCCAGCACCGGCGCCGCCTCCCAGCTTCTGTTTCTCCGCCTTGGTCAGGACCTTGTTCGTGATCTCCTCGACGGGTGCCAAGCTGGAAACGTGTCTGTTGCACAGCTCCAGAAGCTCTAATGTGTTCAAGTTGTCGCTGTTGAAGCGAATCTCCTTCACTTTGGCTTGTTCTGTGGAAAAAGAAGGTTCCAAATTTAGAAATAACATTTATAATTAGAGCAAACTTATGCCTCACCTTGCGCCGAGTCAATCAACGCAAACTTAATGCAGGACGGCTGGCGATCGCACACAATGTCCGACTTGACCACGCACTTGGGATTCGTTTGGGCCACCTTCGGTGTGGAGAGCAGGAAGAGGAATTCGCTGCGGGCGATAAGATAAAAGAAAGCAGTTAGAGTGCGTTATTGATTTTTCTTTATCCCGTTTTCCAGGAGCAGCAGCGCCGCCTCAAACTGACGCCGACACCGACCAAGATGTCTACGGAGCGTGAGCTGGCTCCCGGGGGGCCAGCTCAGCTCCATCCGCACACGCTGCCGCTGACGTTCCCGGATCTCCAGATGACGTCCGCCGTGGGCATTATCGGCAAGGTGTACGGTAAGTGTGCGGGTTGGCCTCTATTCAAGCTCATTCCATCATCCTGCCATGCCATCCCGAAAAGTAATCATACTTCACATCCGTGCACCTCTTCGATTTTTCACCTCTGTTTTATTTTGTTTTCGTTTTTGTTCGCTTTTCCTTTTCCTCCATTTCTCTTACGCACTTTTGGTTCCGAGAAAATTTTCCAATTCTAAGGGGAGGCGGTGGGCAGTGCGCATGCCCCGGTATCGATAGAAAAGCGCTTTTCCGACTCACCGTGTCGCCTTAACATTTTCCGCAAACGGATCGAACTGCACAGTTATCCGCTTTACGCCTTTTAAATTTACGCTCTTCAGTTGCTTGCCAATGGCGGAAACAATGCCGCCCGACTTGCGGAGGGCGCCGCTGAAAGGCACCGACATTTTGGGCAGGGAAAACTTTGTTTTTCGCCCGCGGAAAAGGAGGAAAACTTCTGCGACAGGGGACGTAATAGCACGCTACGTAACAGCTGACGATAACGATTAGCCAGAGCCGCCGGTGGCTTTCCAACACTCGGCCACAAAAAGCCATATCGATAATGCCGTTCCTCTCCAACACTGGACTGGCGGACATCGCATAGTGGTGGTTGCTACTGTCGTCCCGCTCACTCGCATGGCGTTGAGCGAGAGTGCTTTGCCCTCATTTAAGTGTGGTTAAGATATGCGTCACGCTCACACGTCGCGAGTACAATTTTTGTGTGGACGTCCAGTGTGTGGCTGCTGTGGGAAAAGCTGAAGAAAATTGCATTTTTTGCATAATGCGCGGCGTGAAAAGCTAACAAAAGTTGTGGAAAATCAAAATTCAATAGTCTGGCCACGGTTTGTGCGTAAGAGCGGGCGGCGCGAACGTGTTTGGTGCACAAAAATCACGTCTCGAAAATCCAAGAATTCTACGTGCACACATTTTTTGGGCTGCCATATATAAAAAACGCATACAAACGCATTTCTCGCTGTATAGCGGAGGAGCAGCAGCAGCAGCAGTTTTCACACACACACCGACGCAGGATCAGTCACTCTCACACGCGCAAGCAGACACACACATATACAATACACACAAACAATTACACTCACGAGATATGCGAGCATAAAAAAGAATTTTTTCTTAGTTGTATTACAAGAGCATTAGATACATATATACATAAGTATATAAATATACATATACACGCGCCTAAGTGTGTACATAAAGAAATACATATATATTAAACGAAAGCTGTGCCTACATTTGTGTTCTTTTCCAATACTAAAATAACAACAATAATACTAATATAAATACCATAAATGCAAATAAAGAGAGAGAGATAACAAGAGAGAGAGACGAGATTCCCACTTGTCGTTGCTAAATTCCAATTTATATAAAGAAAAAACGCCTATGCCACGCCCACGCGCAACACCAATAATAAATAAATAACAAACAAACAACAAATGCAAAAATCAACCAAACGAATAAAACTTTAAACTACTTTAAAGTGTGATAAGCAAAAAGGCTGAAATCAAAACAAAACAAAAACTAAATAATTAGTAGAAAACCAAAAGCATCAACAAAAACAACAGCAACAAGAAACAACAACCACAACCACAAAGAAAACAACAAACCAATCAAACAATCAATTACATTTATACACCAAAACACGAAGAAACATCAAACAACCAACAAAAACAACAACCTTTTTATACATTAATTATTTTTCTTAAAACAAACCTTAAAACTTAGTGCAAAAACATGTATCCAGTCGGACAACGTAAGTTGCATAGCGAGCAAAGCAAGCAAAAAAGACAAACAAAAAACACACGAAAGACAATGCAATAGAGAGGAAGAAAAGAAAGAAAAACCGCTGCTGCCACAAGTCTCCAAGAAACCCCCCCGCCTCCCCGCCCACTAATCAAGTTTTTGATGTTCTACTTGCGAATGTGTGTGTATGTGTGGGCAACTCCAATTGCACACACACATGCAGTCAGCCACAAACACACCTATGTCCATACGTCACAGACACGTGCGTGGAGAGTTGAAAATGCGCAAAAAATTGGGTCAACGACCGTCGCGTCGCAGTAGTTTTCCCCCCACTTTTACCTTCCTCCTCTGAGGGTTGATTTTGGGGCTTTTACAACGATCCATTGAGATTTTCCGTCTCTGGGCTTCTCTAGTTTCCATGTTCCACATGTGTGATTCAAGAGCAGACATCGTCTTCTAATTGCGTCGCAATTTACAGCTTATTGTGCGTATTTCTTTTCAATATTTACACAGTCCAAGAGGGGTGGAAATAGGAGAAATTGTAAATATGAGGGATGGAAATGTAGTTTTTAACATCTGAGAAATATTCGATTCATAATGGCCTTATTATGAGTTTGAAATCCTTGAGCTTAAAACAAATTAAGGAGTGACTTGGTTTTCATAAATATATGTATTTTTCTGCCTGTAAGAATTAAGAATTATGACCTTCAAATAGAAGAAAAATCTATCCTTTAGCACTTGGTAGAACATTAAAGCAGATCCCCTCCAAAAATGGGATGGGGACCCAAGGGTTGAATGGTGCAATAACTGGGAACTATTAACAAAATGGTGGCTAACCCGACACCCCTGGTATTCCTATACAAACACCTAAACCCAAGCTCCAACGTAAACATACATTGAATCCATTGACCAACTGGGGATGGACTTGTGGCAGCGAGGCACACACAACAAAACACACACACACACCTGTAACAAAAGTACCTATATATTTATATTTATTGATGGCGATGATGAAAGAAAACTGTAACTAAAATATTAATTAACGCACCTTTATTTCGTTTTCTTTTCGTTTGTTACAATACCGCCTCTCGTTCTTCGGTTCCCCCATCATTTCATCACCCAACACCCACCACCTTTGACATCATTGATTTCGATTCTCCATCATTGAACGAAACAACCATCGATTGGCCATTACCCTCTTGATTTGAATACCTCTGCATTTTCATTTCATTGATTTACCTTGCGTTTATTTGATTACATTTTCTTTTTATAGAGTCACAGTGGACCCCCTCGCCCACTCGGCCTCAGAGTCCCTCTCAGGCGCAGACTAGCTTCGACACGCTCACATGTAAATTTCTCTCCAAACCAAAAATGATCTACTAAAACTACTAAGAA
The DNA here is from genome assembly GCA_008042515.1 of Drosophila truncata. NCBI lineage: Eukaryota > Metazoa > Arthropoda > Insecta > Diptera > Drosophilidae > Drosophila > Drosophila truncata. The sequence continues at coordinate 11,515 of VNJQ01003616.1, read as the reverse complement.
CCTTATGCAATTGATTTGAATTTGATTCGAAAAAGCTACGAAACTGTTTGTTTGTGTTTATGTTCTTTAGTTTGGTGTTATTATCCTAACAAAAGCTCTCCTCCACTTACTAACTAAATCCTTTGAAAAATTGAACACAAACTACTAACCCTTTTGCCGTAATAATTACTAACAAGAAAATACAATTTCATTTTAGTTTAATGTAAATGTTTTGTTTCGTACCATGCAAAGTGCACTTGAAGTATATTAACTCTACACCTAAATTAAAGACACCTTAAAACTATGTTTGAACTTTTAGTATGTATTTTGATATATTTTGTGTTTTTTTCGGCTCGTTGCATGCCTCGCTTTTACTTTTAGCTATTTAAATGGGAGTTTATTGTGTGCTTAGAGATAATCCTATGAGAAAAAGAGATTAGTTTTTACTGCTTTACAGTTTTTCATATAACAGAAATATATCTTGTAATTGCAAAGTATAAATCAGCTTTAAAAATGAGGAAAAACGATCACTTTTAAGGCTAAGTTTCAGAAAAACTAAAAGTTATGAGGCTTCTTGATTAAAAGCTGAAATAAATGTATTCTTTCTTATATTTCAATATCTTCTAAAGTTTTTAAATAAATAAAAATATCAAAGATAATCTGAGCTAAGTTTAAACCTACATTTATGTAAAAAACCAAAAAATGATTAAATTTTAAAGAAATATCTATTAAAAATCAATTAAATATTCGAAACTATAAAGTTATTCAAGTATAGTTCATGAAATTTATCTAAGCACTTAAAAACTTTTCCCAAACTTAATGTTAGACTAGTTTATTTTTTAATTTTACATTAATTTCGTTACCTTTTTAAAACTCTTAAAAATTATGCTGGGATCTCGATAAAACTAACTTTTGAAACTGACCGATTGCAGCACCACCAACGCCCGGCTCGTCGGTAAATCCCACCGCTGTCACCAGTCCAAGTGCCCAGAATGTGGCAGCTGGCGGAGCCACTGTGGCCGGTGCCGCAGCAGCTGCCGCCCAGGTGGCCTCCGCCTTGGGCGCCACCACCACCGGCAGCGTGACGGCCGCCATTGCCACCGCCACGCCAGCCGCCCAACCGGATATGCCCGTCTTTACGTGCCCACGTCGTCCGAATCTGGGTCGCGAGGGTCGACCGATTGTGCTGCGCGCCAATCACTTCCAGGTGACAATGCCCCGCGGCTATGTCCACCATTATGACATCAACATTCAGCCGGACAAGTGTCCGAGGAAGGTGAACCGTGAGATTATCGAGACCATGGTGCATGCCTACAGCAAGATATTCGGCGTGCTCAAGCCCGTGTTCGATGGTCGTAACAATCTGTACACCCGCGATCCCTTGCCCATTGGGAACGAGCGTTTGGAGCTGGAAGTGACACTGCCCGGTGAGGGCAAGGACCGCATCTTCCGCGTGACCATCAAGTGGCAGGCCCAGGTATCGCTCTTCAATCTCGAGGAGGCACTCGAAGGCCGCACCCGGCAGATTCCTTACGATGCCATTTTGGCCCTGGATGTGGTCATGCGCCATCTGCCCAGCATGACGTACACTCCGGTGGGAAGGAGCTTCTTCAGCTCCCCCGATGGTTACTACCATCCTCTGGGCGGTGGACGCGAGGTGTGGTTTGGTTTCCATCAGAGCGTGAGGCCCTCGCAGTGGAAGATGATGCTCAACATTGACGGTGAGTTGTGACGTCGCCTCTAAATCGGAGAATTTTCTTACTAAAGCTCCAATTCCTTTCAGTGTCGGCCACCGCTTTCTACAAGTCTCAACCCGTAATTGACTTTATGTGCGAGGTGTTGGACATACGTGACATCAACGAGCAACGCAAGCCGCTCACCGATTCACAGCGCGTCAAGTTCACCAAGGAGATCAAGGGCCTCAAGATCGAGATCACACACTGCGGCCAGATGCGTCGCAAGTATCGCGTGTGCAATGTCACCCGTCGTCCCGCACAGATGCAATCGTAAGGATCTCACTGTTAATCTCTCTCTACTGCGCTGGTTTTTACTCCTCCTTCTCGTTTTCTCGTTTTTAGCTTCCCACTGCAGCTGGAGAACGGCCAGACCGTAGAGTGTACCGTCGCCAAGTATTTCCTGGACAAGTACCGCATGAAGTTGCGCTATCCCCACTTGCCCTGCCTGCAGGTGGGCCAGGAGCACAAGCACACCTACCTACCTCTAGAGGTGTGCAACATTGTGGCTGGGCAGCGTTGCATCAAGAAGCTGACCGACATGCAGACCTCGACCATGATCAAGGCCACCGCTCGTTCGGCTCCGGATCGTGAGCGCGAAATCAACAACCTGGTCAAGCGGGCCGACTTCAACAACGACTCGTATGTGCAGGAATTCGGCCTGACCATCTCCAATTCCATGATGGAAGTGCGCGGCCGGGTGTTGCCGCCACCCAAGCTTCAGTATGGGGGACGTGTGTCCACCGGCATTACTGGCCAGCAGCTGTTCCCGCCGCAGAACAAGGTGAGCCTGGCCTCGCCCAATCAAGGTGTCTGGGATATGCGCGGCAAGCAGTTCTTCACCGGCGTGGAGATTCGTATTTGGGCCATCGCCTGCTTCGCCCCACAGCGCACAGTGCGCGAGGATGCGCTGCGCAACTTTACCCAGCAGCTGCAGAAGATCTCGAACGATGCCGGCATGCCGATCATCGGACAGCCGTGCTTCTGCAAATACGCCACCGGGCCGGATCAGGTGGAGCCAATGTTCCGCTACCTGAAGATCACCTTCCCCGGACTGCAGCTCGTCGTGGTGGTGCTGCCCGGCAAGACGCCAGTGTATGCTGAGGTGAAGCGTGTCGGAGACACCGTTCTGGGCATGGCCACACAATGTGTGCAGGCGAAGAATGTGAACAAGACGTCGCCGCAGACACTGTCCAACCTGTGTCTCAAGATCAACGTCAAATTGGGCGGCATCAATTCGATCCTGGTGCCCTCTATCCGGCCCAAGGTCTTCAACGAGCCCGTCATCTTTCTGGGCGCCGATGTGACCCATCCTCCAGCTGGCGACAATAAGAAACCATCGATTGCCGCCGTCGTTGGCTCAATGGACGCCCATCCATCGCGCTATGCGGCCACGGTGCGGGTGCAGCAGCATCGCCAGGAGATCATCCAGGAGCTAAGCAGCATGGTGCGCGAGCTGCTGATCATGTTCTACAAATCCACGGGCGGCTACAAGCCCCACCGCATCATTCTCTACCGTGACGGCGTCTCCGAAGGTCAGTTCCCGCATGTCCTGCAGCACGAACTGACGGCCATTAGGGAGGCTTGCATCAAGCTGGAGCCGGAGTACCGGCCAGGCATTACATTCATCGTGGTGCAAAAGCGACATCACACGCGTCTCTTCTGCGCCGAGAAGAAGGAGCAGAGCGGCAAGTCGGGCAACATTCCCGCTGGCACCACCGTCGACGTGGGCATTACACATCCCACCGAATTCGATTTCTATCTGTGCAGTCACCAGGGCATCCAGGGCACCAGTCGCCCCTCGCACTATCACGTCCTCTGGGATGACAATCACTTCGACTCGGACGAGCTGCAGTGCCTGACATATCAGCTCTGCCACACGTACGTTCGCTGCACCCGCTCCGTCAGCATACCGGCGCCAGCCTATTACGCCCATTTGGTGGCCTTCCGGGCCAGGTGAGTCTTCTGCCTTGCTTTGCTTTCCATTGAATGTTTGATTTATGCGAATGTTTCGCTTGCAGATACCATTTGGTAGAGAAGGAGCACGACTCGGGCGAGGGATCGCACCAGAGCGGCTGCTCCGAGGATCGCACGCCGGGCGCCATGGCCAGGGCCATCACAGTGCACGCGGACACCAAGAAGGTCATGTACTTTGCCTAAAAAGTATATCGAACACCGAACACCAAGCAACTAACCAAGCAACCACCCCACACCGAACACCAAAAAGCTAAGAAGAATACAAAATCAGTTTCGAAATTCGATTCGAATAAGCCAACTCCTCCCCCAATCCTCAGTCCTCCTCCGATCACACGAGCGAATGAAAGCCAAGCATAGAAATGTATAAATAAGTTTAAAAGTTATATATATTTTAGGTTGAGAGATAGCGCGAGGATCTTGCATGCAATTAGTTATTTAGTAAGCTGAAAGATAACCCACAAAGACACAAAAGCCAAGCCCACTCATATGCATCCACACAAAGAGCAGCAAGTGAGAAATTATAGGTATTTAGGGAATCGAATGTTAAGCACAAGTTTGCGCAACTGAAGGAAGAATAAACGAAACGAAAGCGAAAGCGAAAGCGAACGTAAAATGTGAAAGAAAAATTCTCAAACAAAAAACAAAATAAAACACAAGCGTAGCAAACAAATAATAAAAGCAAATAGAAATCAACTAAAAGGGAACAAAAGCGAACTACGGCAGCAACACCAACCAATAAAAACCAGAAAAGAAAGGGAAAAGCGGAAAGCAAAGAGCGGCATTAACAAAAGAGAGGAGAGAACTTTTTCTAATAGGATTATTACGATTAAATTGTACAATATATTTTTACACGATACGAAATTGAAGACATAAAAAGGAGCTGAGATGAGATGAGATGAGATGAATAAATGCATACAACCAAAGGTTTTTTAGTATACAAAAGTGAATAAGTTGCTGATTGACTCGAACCACAAAACAAAACACACAACATCAACTCGGATTCTCTGTACTGTGAACGAAGACCACCACCAAAATAATTAACAAGAAACAAGAACCACTAGCAGCAGCAGCATTGAAACCAAGCGAGAGCAACTTAGCATGTACTAAACGAATGGAAAATACTTCAATAACTAAGAGCGCATATTTAAAAACCGAGCAAGAAGAACATTTAATAGTTTGTAAGAGTTGGGGGAACGCCAGCGCAGATCAGATTATAGATGATGGTGATGATGTGTAACGAGAACTGCAATTTCAACAAGGGACAGACATCATTTTTGGTCAAAACAATAGGCTATATACTATACTATAAAATAGAGCGGATGATATATATAACCAAACTAAGTTAAAGTTTTTAACCGATGCGACATAATGGGAAATACTTAAAAATTCGAAAGTGCAAATAAAACACGGTAGAAGTGCAGATATTTTTATGTTAGTCTTTAGTCGAGCCTCTAAACACACACACAACACACACACAATCTGAACCTCCTGTCCCCTCCCTGCAAGGCATATCACTCAATGTCCTCTTATTTATGTACCTCCTAACGATATTTAGTTTTTACTTTATAAATATTTTTTTAAAAAGCGCGAAACGAACAGGCCTTGTTTCTATTCTGTAAACTCTGTATTAATTATTAACTTTAGAGCCAAGTGGTGTACGGGTAATATAATAATCTAAACAAGCTAGAGAGCGAGAGATGATGGCAACTACATTTCAATATTTTACAAAGTAGTCTTTAGTTTTCTTTGCCAATCCAATCAATCAATTAACCAACCAACAAAAGCAACCATAAACAAATATCACGATGTATGAGAGAAACGTATGCTTAATAATTGTACTATATCGAGGACACAGTTCAAGTTAACATTATGATGAGTTGTTATATTTATTCGGTGCGGTGCGTCGGTGCACCGGAACCTTATTTATACTTGTGTACAATCCTTTACAGATCCTTTTAATTTTAGATTTAGTTTGCGAGCATGTATGTTTTGCCCATCAATCGTACGTTATGTGAGAGAGAGCATTATAAAATACATAATATTTAAATCGATATATGCTTATTATATTTAATCCTCTATTGCACTTACAAATTAGTTGGTAATATCTGAAGAAGAATTAAGAAATACATGTAGAACGGAAGGGAAGGGAGGGTGTGTTGCACCATCTCTCAATCAATCAATCAATCAGCCAATTTATGTGTGTGGGTCGTCCGTATATGTTAATTTCTTCAATTGTAGTTATTAATTTTCCAATTTGTTCGTTTGTTACTAACCACGTTTCAACACAAGGGATTAAAATTTAAAATAAACTTATTTCTTAATAACTTACTTAAACAACCCAAGCAAGCCCAAGCAAATGCAAAACAACAACAAAAATTTACCAATATTAGTTAGTAAGCAAAGACGATAACAAAACGAATCAATGCAAGTTATGAGTTCGAGGTCGAACGGATCAATCCAAACCATGTAATGATGATTATTCAATAAGTTTAAGCTGAAAATGTGTGCCGACAATGAATGCATCTCGTAGTTGTTAAAAATTACCGATTCTATTCAACAATAATAATTTACTTTACCAGCAAAAAAAAAAGCACACAATATAAATGTATGTATTTGTGTGTGAGAAAAGTCCATAAGCTTTAACTACTCGCAAGGAAGAAACGTAAACTGCAAGTTGACGCGGGAAAGTCCCCAAATATCAAACAAATGCCAACAACAACAAGAAGAAAAACTAATGCTACTAGGCCCCGCTGTAAGAGTAGTCCCTACTATATAACTCCGATTTTCCCCCTACTGACACACGCAACAATTTCAATGGTTTCTTCAGTGTCGTGCAGCTAAACAAAGAATTAAGTGAGGAGTCGAAGAAGGAGTAGGTTGGAGACCGCCAGAAAGCCTTATGTGTATATCATTTCCAACCATCGTACATATATATGTTCTGCTCAGAGTCAAGGCCCTTAAGATAAAGACAACAACAACAAAAAAAATAATAATAATGCCGGGAACTTGTATCTTTTATCTGTCAAAATTCAATTGAGCTTTAAACTAAAGATATAGAGATCGGTGAGAAAAAATAAGCAAAAAAAGAAGTAAGGGATAGAATTCGGATCGCATTGTTTCTACCATATATTACTTATAAATGTGCCGTTTATAGATGTCTACAATTATATACAAGAAATATATAGATTATACATAGATATATGATATATAATCAGATCGAAATCGAAGCTAGAACAGCAATTTGCACAACTCTTCCTAAAGGAAATAAAAAAATAAATACAAATCTAACGATTAAAATTATATATGCCACAATTACCGAGATTTCAAAACAAGTGACAAGGACTAACTCCAAGCAATTATAAACGTTATATTATGATATGTGTGTGTGTACTCTATACTCTTCCAATTATAAAGTCCCATTGAAAGCCCCACAACACACTTCACTGTCCTCCTCCACTCTTGACGTAGTGTTCCAAATACGAATCAGATTAACGATAATCCTTAGCTGAAATTCGACTAGCAAAAATCTAAACGATTGTAGGACGATGAAGAGAGATAGAGAGAGAGAGAGATCATCATCTGGTACATCCCTTACTTTAGAAATCAACCAAAATGCCGGGTAATTAATCAATAAAATACATAATATTAGTGCTAATATATAAGCTGAGTAAGCAAGATACATCAACATACGGATAAATCTAAATCTAAAGATAAATGAGCAACGTGAGCAACGTAAAATATGGGAAACTTGTAACTTTGGTGATCTTTTTAAATGTTATTAGTAAAACAAAAACAAAAACAAACCACAAAAAAAAACAAAAAACAAACAAGAAATCAAGTTTAAAGACGAATACAAATCAAACAAGTTTTAAATGTGACTTAAAATACGACGTAATCGACATTTTTTCCACACAACAAACTTATTATATGTAACTTGAGATCGATCAGAGTTTGTCACATATATATTGCAATTCAATGGAAAACGATGATCTTTTCGATGGAATTCTGTCAAGCTGTCTAACAATTAGTTCTAAGCGCTTCAATACAAATACCATTCAAAAAACAACAAATAACAAACTCAATTAAGTTAATGAGAAAACACAATTATATTTAACAAAATGTATATGTTTTATACAAATTACAATTATTTTTATCAAGTTTTTGCGGCTTTTATTCAATCCGAGTTTGAGTTTCAACAAATTGGCAAAAGCTGAACAAGAAAACCGAGCCCTTTGAAAAAAAAACTATAAAAAATACATCATTTCAGTTGGCGTTTAAAAATAAGTGAACAGCATATACAATTCATTTTTGTTCAATAAAATTATATATTTAACTAAACATGGTTGCCTCTTCATTTTTGGAATACTTTAAGTACTGACCGTTTCCTGGAGATAATGCGCCGAGCCAAAAAGTGGGGGGATCACATGGATTGCCATTGAATGAAGATACTTTGGTAATATGGAAGTATATGGGATGCTTCACTCTGAAATCTCAAAAACAATATTAATAAATTATAATAATAGGCGAAGTCCAAAGACTTATGCTACTGAGAATGTTTTCAGATATAATTTGACGAATCTTTAAAAATAAAAACACATTTTTAAAAATCGCAATACGCGCCAAATGAAATAAAATGTACACTAGCTGAACTCTTTTAACGATTCTATCGATATAAACGGCGTTTTACATAAGACAGTTTTTACATGGGTTGTTCCGTGTAGAGTTAATATATTTAAATATCGATATATCAGATTACAAAAATAGCACGTAGCGCATTGGTTGCGTTCACCAGAACAACATGTTCACTGGTCACTGATCCCTCAGGGATCGGTGATCATGTTGTTCTGGTGAACGCGAATGATCATTACGCCGTCTCTAAAAACATCGGCTTGGCACCTATCGTTATCTTCCTGCTTCCCGCCAACATTGATTTGAATTTGCTTATAAGATAATTGAAATAAACCATAGGTAACCATAACTAAAAAGCAACTGGAGACATTTTAAAATATTCCTAAAATTGTCCAAGTATTAGTTTTTGACCAGAGACCTCATAAAATAATTTATTGCTGAATGTGGTGCCTTATTTCATTGAAAAGGCGTGCTGTCAAATTTATTTCATTCTAATGCAGCACTGTACACTTCCTTCTTGCTTACAAAAACATAATAATAATTATATAAATAATTATCAATTCGTTAAAATTAAGTAATTATAATGACTGACCACTGCTTTCATTAATAATAATTTATTTTTCCTTTGGGTACGTTCTTATTCTTCTATTTTTCTTTTCGATACTTTAACCATCGATATAATCCATCAGTATCGCGAAAAGGTAGCGTACTATTTTTGCGATCCTTTTTTGGTGATCATGATGGGTGAAATCTTACAAAAACTTAGGGATGAAACGCACTATCGATAGAAATCCATCAGTGATCAGTGATCATGTTGTTCTGGTGAACGCAACCAATGTTACACTCTAAAATATTTGACAGCAAGTCTTGAAGCAATTTATAAAAGAATTACTTTATGAACATGTAATAAATACAATGATATTTGGCATAGAAATAGAGCCAAGTCAAGAGCCATTGACAAAGAAATTTAAGATATCAAATATGATAAGCAAAAAAAACTATTATAAAGTTTGCAAGGAGCCCTGCAACTGGGTTCCATAGGCTAGCAGGGCTGGGGCGATCTTCTCAGCTGAAATATTAAGTTAATAATTAAAATAAATTAAAACGAGTTAGAGAATCCTCACCCAAAGCATCTCCCTGTTCCAGACCGGCTTTGTAGATGGCCCTGCCGTACACCTGACCCTCTAGCAGGACTTCCAGCTGCCTATTTCGATCATTACCATGTTCTTTTACCAATTTATAGGCTTCCATGTGACGTCCTTGCTGCTGTAGAGGTCCCACCAGTGACAAGGCCACCTGATCTAGCGGTTCTTCCAGCTTCTTGGCCAGCACTAAGACGCGTTGCCATTCCAATGTGTGCCTGGCACTGAGCAGCGCCTGCTGCAGCTGTCCTCCTCGCTCGTACATAAGACTAGCATTGTCCAGCTTGGCATTGGCTCTCAGGTAAACTCCTCGTGCTCCCGATAGCATGACAAGCCGGCTGTGTACAGGCCATGCTTTCTGATGAACTCCAAAGCCTCCTCGTAGTGCTGCTCACCGCAATCAGCCAAGTGGGACAAGGCTGAGGGATATCTTTTAAGGTGATCATCAATCCAGAAATTGCGATAGTCCGTGGGCAGAGCCTTGAGCTCATTAAGATAAGGCAGAAATTCCTTGGGATCCTTCTGGGATTTTTGGGCCACAAAAAGAACCAAACCAAAGTCATAGGTGCCCAAGGCCACGTTGTACAAGTCGTTTACATCCACCAGATAGAGCAGGTATTTCAGTATCTGGTCTGCCAGATAAGCTGTAAGGCCTGTTTTTGGCGACCCAAGTTGACATAAGCTGTAATAACAAGCAGGCGGAAGCGTTCAACATCCTCCGGTCGCGTGGCCTGCTCCATGCGTTGGCACAGCAAACGGCACACATATTCAACCTTTTTCTCCACTCGATAGTCCGAGGGATAAGTCTGCTTAGCATCTCGTAATTGCTGGAGTACATGCCCTTGGCAAAGTCTTCGTTCTGAAGTTCACTTAGGAAAAGACAAAGCCACTGGCTTTGCTTGATTTCACGCAGAAAGACGTCCAAGCCACAAAAAGCTTTACATTGTGATCCCAGATGATGTTTAGGTTGATGCGTTGCTTGCCACTTGAGGGCGATCCTTCAGTCGAACAAAGTGCAATGCATTGAGCTGGGTGTAGGCAAGGTAACTACCCACCACGCAGAAGGAGGTGACATCCTTGGCGATGCGATGACCATCCAGGTGGAGTACCTGCTGCTTTCGAAGGGTAATGAGACCACCTGGGGAGGTTAAATATTAAATAAGAAATAACTCTTAAAACCACGAATAACCCACCTGTGGAGTTACTGTTGAGGCTCAACTGCATTCGCGAAATTTTCAAATTTTCAAATTTTTGTTTTTGTTTTGCTATGCTTTTTTGGGATTCTGCATTAGTATTTGGAAACTTGGAGGGTTGAAATAAAGGTTATCGATGAGAAATTGCTGTGCTGATCATATTTTTATTTATTTTAATATTATAAAACCCTCGTTGTCTTTAAATGCATCACAGATAAACTGGAAAATTAAATACTAATGTCCATTTTATATATATATAAAAAAAATAAAAAAATTATAATAATAAATATCGATAGCGATATCGATATCGATTACGCACGATCGATAGCCTTAGCAATGGCGTCGACACCATTTTGTGATTTGATTTGAAGCAAGATGGTAAGTAATTTTTATTTATCTGTTATTTATTTATTAATTTATTTATTTATTTTCAGAACAAAAGCAAGAAATATTACGGGGCTTCCTTCGCGGCAGGAGTGGCTGCGGGGATGGCAGTGTCCGGGGGACGCGGCCGTGGTGGCGGCGGCGGCGGTGGTGCTGCACGGGAGTTGGCGCGCCGTCGCCTCTTCCTGCTGGTAAATGTTATGGTGGAGGCTGCGAAGAGGGACAGCACCATAAACGTCCCTGTTTTCAAAGCGGAGATAATAAGGGTGCAGCGCAGCCCCTCCGAGATGGAGCGGGTCATGGCTGCAATGCAGGCGCCCCCACTGCCCGGGGATTTGGAGGACAGATTTTTCCTTGCAGTATTCAAGGATGTGAAGGGGTTTGCGGCTGCCGTCGGGGCCAATAATTAAAAAAAAAAAATAAAAATAATAATTAAAATTAAATTTAAAAGCAGATTTTTTTATTAGGAGGGAGGATA
>VNJQ01003613.1:0-34344 GCA_008042515.1 Drosophila truncata | reverse complement strand
GGGACCTTGTTAAAGTTTTACAGAAAAAATTACAGATGATCAAGAACAGATTAGAGGCAATATGCCCCAGGAAGAGGAAAGCAAGGGGACTAATCAATGGATTAGGATCCGTTGTTAAATCCATAACAGGGAACTTAGACGCGGAAGACGCAGAAAGATTGGAAGAGGAGATAAGGAAAGTGCAGGAAGAGGAAAGAAGATTGAAGGAGAGTTTGAGTTCACAGGAGACTACGGGAGCTAAATTCACGATAATGTTTAAGAACTTGACGAAATATATTAACGAGGAGCAAAGTCGAGTAGCGACATTTATAAATAATTATAAAAATGGAATAAGCAAAACATTTTTAGAAGAAGATAAGAGAATCTATAGGTTAGAATATATCTAAAGAATTTCAGTAACAATAGACATGCTCGGACTAAATATAAATGATGTAGCCGAAAGTTTGCTATTGACAAAAATCGGATTAATTTCAAAATTCATATTCGACAAACAGGAAACAGCTAAATGCGTACAAGAACTAGAAGAGCAGAGCATACACATAATATCAGAAGAACATATGTACGAATTTCTGGAATTCAAAGCGATTATGAATAAGACAGATTTAATATTTGCGATAAAATTACCTATTTTTAAGAAAGGAACGTATTCTTTACATAGGATTATATCTCTAACGATGAATAAGACAGAATTTATAATAACGCCAGAGTACGTGGTAATAAATAACGAAGAAATGTATTACTACAAAAACAAATGTCAAAAAATTAGAAGTTTATATATATGTAAGAACAACAAAATTGTAAAGCAGGTAAATGAAAGCTGTATTAAAAATCTGATCAGCGGAAAAGAAGCGAACTGTGAAACCAGGGATGCTGGGCTTAGGACTAGAATCTTTGAACCGGAAGAAGGATACATCGCAATCTTCAATGGGGAGAATGTGAAGTTGCAGATTGACTGCGGAGAAGAGAGAACGGTGAATGGATCGGCATTAATTGCGTTTAAAGGATGCAGAACAATGGTCAACAACGTCCAGTATGAGGCGGTGGAAAGACTTGACAACAAAGCTAAAATTGGAAATACCTCAAATCGAAGCCATTAAGAAGAATAGAACAACCCAAGAGCTGGGAATACACGAGCTAGAGATAGAGGATGTCGAAACAAAGCTGCAAATCAGCAGAATACAAGCTGGAACAGCAATACACACAACAGCGACTTATACTATGATAACCATGTTGCTGATAGTGGTGTTAACCGTGGCCGCCTGTTCAAAAAGGACGACTACCTTCACACCAGATACCACACTGGTGACACTCACGCCAACCATTACTTCACCTGTCACCTTCACACCAACCATCGCTCCATTATGGTCGGTTGTTCAGTCTGAAAGGGGAGGAGTTACCGCCTCAGCACATTCCATCGGCGTCCCCCCACCTAAGCCCCTACGGTCGTCAAGCAGCTAAAGACCGAACACTTGAATTGGCAACTAAGTTGCCAAACAAACAAACATAGCGGCTGCTGAGTCCAAGGCCCAGATATGCATTCGGTCTATTACAAACCCAGTCCGCTTGATCAGCACTTTGTACTTAGACAATAAGGTTTGAACGAAGAGATATAAAATAAAGATATTTATTCTGGATTTGACTTTTAACCAAGAAACACAGCTCAGGTACATACCGGTACATACCCGTAAGAGCCCCGGGAAATGACCGAAAACGAAGAGCTTAACTAGGATTGTGGGCCCTGATGACAGAATTTCATTTAATGAGAATCCAGATGACGTTGCTGCCGACCCGTCAAATACCACCATCACCATCACCACCATTAGTGGACTTGTTTCCTCCCTTATAATTCAGTGGTGAGGCAGGAAATATTTGCAAAGATGCGCCTCCGTATTAGGCACTGACAACATATGCTTGAGGTCTAAATACTTCTAAATAAACGCAGAGTAAGCTACCTTGATTTAGGGATTTTGTTTGAATTTCATTTCCAGATTTTTCAGACGCTTCTTGGCTTCTAGATAAGAATCACAAGCAAGGCAGTGTCGTATTTTGTAAGAAGACGAGCCAAATATTCCCCAAATTGCAGACGAGTATAATGCCTAACGAAATGCTCTTCGCACTGGAGATCCTTCGACATCTAAGAAATCGGCTCAGTGACATGCTCGAAAGATTCCAACCAAAATGAGGCTTTTGAAGCAAATGAAATCCAGGAGCTAACTGAATCTGACCAACACATAACAATTTGAAGAACAAACTGGCACCTCTTAGCAGATCAATGCGCTGCGGCAGATAAAATGATGGATAAGCCAATTGAATGTCTGATTTTCTTAGTGTAGCGTGTAACCTTATTGTTGGTCAAGGTTTAGAAGATCTGAGCTGCTGGGGCACGCCCATCCTACCTATGGCCGCAAGAACATGGCTCTGGTGATCCCTTTAAGTCCCTACGACCGTGGAATCATCTTCCGAGTCGGTAAAAATATGGGGTTTTAGACTTGCATGTTTTCATTAGATGCTTGGATTTTATTTAAATTTATCAATTATGGCTAACATAAGATATAAGTACATGCTAAGGATAAATATCTCGCATGTTAAATCCAAATTTAAAAAATTTACAAAGTTTTATATATCTTTAAATTATATAAATCTTTTCATTAAAGTAATTCAGTACCTAGCATTTTTTCTTTGATATTTAGCTTTTGTTAATTTTTCAAACCTAAATAAATGTTTTACAAAACCCACTCAACTCATCCATCAGCGAAAGATCGATGTCAGTCGACGTTTTGCTGAAATGGTTAAGATTTTGGCAAGCCACTGGGTTTAACCTGGGTTTAGGTTACTCTGACTTGGCTTAATATTGTGTTGAGCAGAAAAGGTATCCTATCAATTTTCGCCCTACGCAACGAAGGAACTAATCCTAATTATAGTTATAAAGTTTTTTTTAAGTATAAGTAGTAAGTAGAAATAGTAGTATAAGTAGTATAGTAGAAATTACTACAATAAAGCATTAGCTTTCTTCATGTTTTCTGGCGAAAATCCTCATTCAAAATTATAAATATATATCGCAGGATGGGAAAGTAATCGAATTGTCGTGTTAAACTTTCACAAAAGTTTAAAGCAGCCGAAATGGCATTCATTTTGAGATAAATCTTATGTATTATATGTCCCGAATGGGGTTACGACCAAGTTACTGACAAAAAGATTACAAAAACGGAAGATACGATGGCCTCCAAGGGTTAAAACCCATTTAATAGATTAATTTAATGAGCATTAATCTTCACTGATGGGGTTAAGGTTGAGCTGCGTGGATTTTTGTTGTCACTCGAGGTCACTAGGGGTCATTATCAAGCCCGTCAGATTGCCAAATTTTTCCACAAAAAAATAAATCCTCTACACGGCGAAGTTGGCCACGAAAATCGTTGCGCATCCGCGCTGGTGGCCAGTTAGTGGCTTGCCATTAGCTCCTCAAATTCTGGTTCGCCTCCCTCTTTATTGCATGTCCCCCTCTTCATGGGTGCTCCTTCGGACAGGGACTACAAATCCTGCTGCAGGGCCCAATCTGTCGATTTTCTTAAAATTTTCATAGTGAGCACCAGATACAAACAACCACCGTGTCGATATGATTATCCGCTGGCTGAGCTGGTACAAATTAAGTGACCCTGGCGACCTTCGGCCCTGGCCATCGCCTGTGGCTGCATTGCTTATAACCCTTTCTTGACCTGGGCGACAAAGTGGTTAGAAACTGAACGCCAAAACTCCAGCTTGTACTGTACTCACTTGCTATGAAGAGTTAGCTAGCACTTCTCTAACTCGATTTTATAACGAGCGAGACACTGACACTGAACTGATATAGGGGCTCTTGTGAGCAGCCTCCTAGTATGTGTGTACTTTACAGGGTCTTGATCAAAAAGACTTGTAACGGAAACTTAAATATTGCTCGTGCTCTGACGCAGCTAACAAAAACTTTCTAATTGGAAAAATACGCGATACGCGCCCAAAGCTAGTAGCGATTAATCAGAATCCAACTAGTATCTGGCAACATTATCAAAATGACACTTGAAGCCACCAGCTGGTGAATGTCGAATCGCAATTCGGCTAAGGGTTCTCCGGTTCCCCAGCATCTGGCTTCGATCTTTTCTTTTGGAGGTCGTTAAGCTGAGAAGTTCGGTCTAGTCCCAGATCAAGAAACAGCGAAAGATAAAGCTGGAAACCCACATGTTCTTCAAACTTTAATATTACTTTTCTTTCGACAATCTTACTTAAAGGCCTCAAACAACAAACAATTAATAAGGTGCAGTGCATTGTCGTGGCGGCAAGGTAACTATTTATTATTATTGTAAATTTATTTTTAAAATTGTCCACGCTTAGGTTTCAATTTTTTTGATGTGCAATTACATGGCGAGAAAAAATTAGACAAACTTGAAGAGTGAAAAAAATAAAGTAATACCAGTTATTCAATGCAGACAATCCATGAAGCCCATGAGCACCTACAATGCTTAAATTAATCAAAACAAAAAGAAAACTAGTGTAAAACAAGAATTTTTTCTATTATTCTGTTCTATTTTCCCTGATTGTTCCTATGACAGCTATAGGATATAGTCATCCGATTGTCATACAATTTAAATGAATATTCTGGAATAATATTAAGTGGCCAAATCTAAAGTTTGATGAAAATATGTTGAGAAACAGCGAAGTTATAATATTTTTTGGAAAAATTTTCCGATCGTTCCTACTGTTCCCGATTCTTCCTATGGCACCTATAAGATTTTCATGAAATTTAATAAGAATTTCTAAAACAATAATAAATGGCCAAATACCTATTTGGTGATTATATGTTGAAAACTGACAAAGTTCTAATTTTTGTTTCGAAAATTTTGCCGATCGTTCCTACTGTTCCCGATTTTTCCTATGGCAGCTATAAGATATATTTGTCCGATTTTCTTGAAATTTAATACGAAATTTTGAAACAATAATAAATGTCCAAATATCAAGTTTGGTGATTATATGTTCAAAACTGATAAAGTTATAATTTTTTTTCAAAAATTGTTTCGATCGTTCCTATGGCAGCTATATGATATAGTCGTCCGAACCGGCCCGTTCTGACTTATGTAGGAGTTAGAGCATATAGAAGACTACCTGCAAAGTTTTATTAAGATAGCTTCAAAGCTGAGGGACTAGTTTGTGTATAATCGGACAGCCGGACGGACGGACGGACATGGCAAGATCGACTCGGCTGTCGATCCTGATCAAGAATATATATACTTTATAGGGTCGGAAATGTCTCTATTACTACGTTGCAAACTTCTGACTAAAATTATAATACCCTGCATAACAAAACACACAAATATTACAACATAAATAAACTAGAACAACAAGAAACTTAGTCAAACTTTTAAACGAAAACATATGAATCCGGGAATTATACAAAAACAACAAAAAAAAAACAAAAAGAATAACAAATTTCAAATAGTGCATTTATATTTTTACTTTACTTACTAATACACACCAACACCACATCGACAAGAAGGACTTCTTCGAGATCCAACAATGGGCGAGTGAATGAAAAGAAACCAAGTTGCTTTATTAAGCAAATTATTTTACAAAAAAAAAAATAATAATAATAAAGAAAATAAATAAAAATAATAAGTTATAATAAACAAATTTGTCGTCCAGCGTAACGTCTGGTTACCCGCAGTAACGCTTATCAGACCCTTGCATCTATCCATTATCTCTTTTGGCAATTTCTCTTTATATTCTCTTTATTCGCAATCTAATGCAATGTCATTTAATATTGATTGACTACACTTCGACAAAGGACTACCGAATTTATCTGCATGTAAGTATTTTCTTTTTTCCGGCAATAGGAATAGTTTTTCGTTCAAATATGCGATTTAAATAAATAATGCCCAAGTTTTTTTTAAGAAAAAAATATATAACCTAGCAACCTATATGAAACACAAAATTAGTCTTAAAAATTTTGCGCAATGAAGAAATTAGTGCCGTAATATAACAAAAATGAAACTACTTAATAAATTTTCACGACTTAGGGAATTAATGCTAATCATAGAGAAGATAATAAGGTTAAGAGACGTACACTAAGAAGCCACCACTCACAAATAAATTGGAAATTTTGTTTAAGAATTTAAATTTTTGTCAATTTAAATGAAATTCAAAGTTTTTTAATTTATGGCATGGGAGCATAATTTAATGATGCATATTTAATTATATTTCGCGTCTTCTGGAAACATATTGTAATGAAGACTACGGTTGGGAAGGTAATGAGAGTGGGAGTGGCGGCGACTAACACCCAAGACCACCCCGCAGGGCTTAAATACAATTTCGTGCTTCTTTCTCCACATTCTAGTTTTCTTTCTTTTCGCTCTGATGTCCTTTTTTTATGGCATTCATTTCATTTTGAATGAGTCAAGTTTTTTTTGTTTTGCTGTATTTTTTCAGAGGAGGATCGTCTCCTTGCTTAGATTCAGGAGGGTCTCTATAATAAAACCTATGACGTAACAATCATTACCCCAGCAAAAAAACCCCTTCGCATCTCCCTTTAGAGCTAGGAATCAATGGGTCCCGCTCAGCTGATGGTTAAGGGTCGACGACACTCTGCGGTAGTAGCGAGAACAAGAATACCCAGTAAATGTGTTCCTTCTTTAACGGCGTAATTACGTCACACGAGGCGTGTTGTAATAAAATAGACTTGAGCACCCGAGTCTAGAAGCGTGCGACAAGGCACATATGAGCCTGTACGGTTTTTAACAAGGATAACAGCCTTGGCAAGCAGAACCGAATCTGGCGAGGCTATTATGAGAGAGCAGGTGCCAGACTATGATCTTCAGTTAAACCGGACTGATATATAGCCTGCCTATAATGAAGAAGTATGATGCCTTGATTGGTAGGTACGGCAAGAACTAGACGAACAGTCCCGCGCATGATGACCGCCTTCAGACAATTTATACAAAACAACAATCTTTTGGCTGCCTTATGGCGTGCCCTGGGCAAAAGCCCTTCGAACATCGGACATTAAAAAATTATATGGCCTGATTTGCGACAAAAGCTTAGCTTGCGTGGATTTGTCAAGCTTCTGAAGTAAGGCTTGTACTAAAATGCATCCATTCATTAGCCTTAGTAGCAAGCGAATCCAGTGCCCGAAGATATAAGGTTATGTGATCTGTAGGCACACAACCTAGCAACCGAAGAATCCATTCGCTTGAAACCAAATATCTGTATTATGTGTGCGTGTAGAATAAGACGTTTATTATCAAATTGTTTAAGAATTTCCAAGGCCACAGGGTAATTCGCATCATTGATTTCCAAGAAACTTACAATGCTCCAATGCAGCGTAGATGCTGCAGCTTTTCGCTGGGGCTCAACTCTGCTGCTTTGTCGATGACGGCTACAAACATAGGGTAGAAGCTGGCCCAATCGGTAAAGGTTCCGTTGAACCGGGGAAGTTGTAGTTGAGGCAAGCGACTTCTGTTAGCCTAAACCATGATGGACTGCGCGTCAACAGTGTTGGGTGCCAGCGTATAACAATGATCGGATTCCGTTTGCCTAGCAAGTTCCCTCTGTAGAGTAGATCGAAGATTAGGTAATTTGGATTCAAATTGAATCGATATTTCACTGCCGAAAAAGTAAAATCCTGGTCCTCTAAGTTAGCGTGAGCGATATTAACATTATACTCCATCTTGTTGAGAGATTCCAGGTGTACATTTAAATCATACTCATCCATGGACCGTAATTTCCCTATATACACCTTCTCGCAAAGGTGATCCAGCCTATTGGTTATGGCTCGAGTCTTGAGCTCTAAAAATTGAGCTCTAGATGGCATAATCATGGAACCTTCTGACCGCTGGTGTTTCTGGGGTGTTGGATCCACCAGTCCGAGCGGCGCTGTTATTTTCAGTAATTTTTTAATTTGTTAAGTTTATTTGGTTTGCTTATTAAAATTTATTAAATGCATTTTTAAATATTTAAACTTGAGAGTGAACTATTTTTATGCCCACTAGTGTGATTAAGCACTTTGCGAGGTTCCGTTATTTGCTTAATTCGCTATCGATAAAATTCGCCATAACGGAACTAGAGACAGCGTGCAGACTAAAGCAGCGGGGTTACGAAATTCGCCAACGTATATATGCATATATATATATGTTGTATGCTATCACCGAAATGCGCGACGAAAGGCTTTGATTATTAATTGTATCTATGTGCAACTTTTATCCACTGTGCATAGGATTACGTCGGGGTCACCAAAATGTTGGAAGCTGGAAGTTGCAAGGAAATTTCGTCGATTTGTAGTTCAATATTCAGTTATAGTTCAAAGTATTTATTTATTGACTTATGGTTGGCCGTAGTTTTGCTGCTTCAGCTATCGTTGGAGTTTGTTCTGCTTCTTCCTGCCATATTAAGGCGGCAGAATTTGAAGGCAGCGGGACAGTAGTAGTAAGTGAGAGCGAGGGAGTGCCTTACTTCGGAGAGCTTGGCTCAGCGGCAACTCCGAACAGTATTTTTATTTAATACACGTAATTGTAGAGTTACAAATTGTTATTAAATAAGATAATTGGTAAATAAATCCCAAATTAAAGCTTACTTACTTACTTACTTACCTCCCCCTAGGATTAAAATCCATGTCACAGAATTCACAGACCGTTTGCTTACCAACTAGGCTACTGTGTCCAAGCTAAGGGACAGTATCCCGACAGCAAAACGTTTTGCAGCGGACAAAATTTAATCTTTTAAACTGTGACCGCTGTATTTACTAGTTCGTCGGCATATTTGTGGGGCAAATGATGCGTGCAAATTAAAAAAGCCGTTAGTGAATTAATTATGCATCTCTCTCCTTCCATGTGAACGGTCGTGTTTTTTTCTTGCGCTCTAGGGGTTTATTTAAAACATTGCGTTCTTTATAGTTCCCGATCACTTCGCGTGTGCATGCAGCTATATTTAGTTGTGCATTTATTCTTTTTTTTCACAATTTAATTGTGCTGCCAGTGTTTGTTTTTCTTGCATTTTTGCATTCCCCTTTGTGCCTCTCCCGTTAAGCCGTTGTTGCGCCGTCGCGACAGCTAAACGTCTCTAAGCTTGCTTACTTCCACGCTCTCCTGCTCTCACGCTCTCCCACTCTCCAACTCTCTCTGTGCAGCTGCACTTTTATCTTATCTGTCGCTCCCTCTCATTATCGTAGCAAGAACAGTGGTAAGTCTTCCGATATCGTTTGCTTTGCCAAAAACTGTAAATGGAATATTTCTTCTAGCGATATCACCATTGGCTGCTGGTTGTGCGACAACATTTTGCATGCAAAGTGCATTGGGGTTGCCGGCCGGACGGTTGATGATGTGAGGAAACATATCGGCCTACGTTATTGTTGCGAAGCCTGTAGTGACGTTGAAAGGGAAATGTTGTCTTTCATGCGGCAGACCAAGGGCGGTTTTAAGGAGGTGTTATCGAGTTTTCACAAAACTCATAACATGTTCTTAGCGCTTGACAAGCAATTTAATAGCCTTATGTCGCCGGTCGAATATTGTAATCGAAAGGAGTAATCAGTATTATAAGTGAGATCTAGTATTTGTGAAGTTATCTGATATTGTATGGATTTCTTGGCCCTTGATGTACGGGCCTACTAATAACGGTGCCTTAAATGCCGCCAAAAAATGTGCTTTTCATTGCCTTGTAGACAGAAGTGGAGGACACACTATGGTAAGATTAAGTCAGCTTTAACTGTGTGAGGTTAATTGTTTGAATTTCAAAATAAAACGCTCGCTATACAACCACGGCCATAGGCCCTTGAAGTAACCCTTCTTCGGACCATCGCTCGTGGGGTAGCCGTTTAAGGCAACTTCATGTGATACAAGACAGCCTTACGATATTAAATGAGTCTCCAAGGCGCAAAAAAACTGCAACTGGAGTGCAGCATGTTGACGGATCCCTGCAACCCACGGCGGGCTCTCAGCAACAGCCTCCCTTGACACAGCCCTCGACCTCAGAATTATCTCCCAGAATTCTGAGTTCGAGTGTAAGAAAAGATTCGGTATCCGAATGTGCCGTGGGACTGATCGTTCCCCCGGTAATATCCGCTTCCTCGCCGCCCTTTTAACCCCCAGGGCATAAAGGCCGGACTACCGGCCTATAATGGCACGCCCTGGTTAAAGCCGGAGATTCTAAGCTCCAAAGTATTTCCAGCTACGTTCACGATTTATCGGCTAGATCGCCCTGTCAGGCGCGGAGGTGGGGTCCTCATAGCGGTTAACACCGCTCTCACGTCAGAATTAGTAGCTTTCGAGCAATGCAACAATGTTGAATTAATTCATGTGAAGCTATCATTCAATGGTAGCTTTATTTTTATAACATATTCCTACATTTCTTCATTGTCGGAACTTCCAATATTTTGGAACCACCTTTTCGCCATTCGGATGGTTTGCAATAGGCTTTCTGATAGGAACCATTTAGTAGTCCCAGGTGATTTTAATATCCCTGAGGCTATTTGTTCCCTAAATAACTCCTCTAACACACCCCTATCTTCAACACAACATGATTTTATTGCTGGATTGTTCAACATTTCACAGTCTCAAGTCAACCATGAACGAAATTCCTTAGGGCGCTTGCTTGATCTTTGTTTTGTCTCTGATCTTGTTATACTATCCCTCAATCTCAAATAAACCCTCTTGGGTTCTTTACAAAAGAATTGAGTCGCCTAAAAAGTGTAAAGTCAAGGCTGTATGCCAAATTAAAAAAAAAAACGGTTCTCCCACAGACCTCTCTAAATATGTATATATCGGCGTGGTCAAACTTCACCGTGCGTTCAGCGCAGTGTTACAAAAACTATTTGACTCGTTGTAGGGTCCAATTTTCATATGATCCTAAACAGTTTTATAATTTTGATAACACTAAACGTAAACCGTGAAGGCATCCATCCTCGCTATCTTTTGAAAATGGAAGCTTAAATTATGATCAGGCAATTACCGATCCTTTTGCCGAGTTTTCTTCAAACGTTCTCTTTTACCACTACCTAAATCAGACATATTCTTACAACATGCCCAAATCGAACATAATTTTCAGTCTAAAATTAAACGAAAGATCTCTTCTTTTAGATCTTCATCGTGTTAAGCCAGTTTATTTGCCGGGTCCCGACGGAATACCAGGCTGTGTGCTTAGGTACTGTGCCGATGCCCTATGCTCTCCCCTTCAGAAATTGTTTACCTTATGCTTAGGCTTCGGCCAGGCATTGAGCGACTGAGCGACTGAGCGACGCTCTCTTGGGCGACGTTAATGAGCGATCGCTTTGATTGAGGTGGCCATGTAGTGAATGACATCGCTCGAGTTGATTAGTTGCAAATATGCCTTATTCTAGAGGTTCTACTAAATGTGTTTGAAAGCCGTTATAGTAAATATAGGCTATTAAAAAGAATACAAGAGCGCAGGTTTGCCATTTATCCCATAAATCGATCGAGAAATGAGTATGGCGAGTTTCATCACTTATACCGAAATCTTCAAAACCATCCAGATCGATTTTGGCAATTTTGGTTTATTTTTATTTATGTACTCTTGTGTCGAGTATCGTTCCATAAGACGGTTCGGTTTTGAACAGCCGAAATTAAAGTTTCCGCACATATATTTTGCATTGTTTGCATTTCGTAGCTCAGCGATGCACTAAAAATTAAAACCAAGTCAGGGGCTCCAATGCTTTCTCATAAGCTTTAATATTTTACGTCGCTCGAGAGAGCGTCGCTCAGTCGGTCATCGCTCAATGCGTGGCCGAAGCCCTAGAAACCTCGCACTTTCCCCTTATTTGGAAGAAATCATTTGATATTCCTCTTCATAAAAAAGGTAATAAATCGTTGGCCAACAATTATAGAGGAATCTCTAAGTTATCGGCCATCTCTAAACTCCTTGAAAATATTATTACTCCACATTTGCAGAACCTTTGTAGATCAGTAATTTCTCCATGTCAGCATAGATTTATTAAGCGAAGATCAACAACTACGCCCCTCTTGGAGCTCACTTCCTTAATTATACACTGGTCGGCATATAAGTTAACTAAGTTAACCGGGTGACGGCTATGACCGATCGTCCGAAGACCCGCTCCGGCCAAATTGCTGACACAGCGTCTGGCCGGAAGCTCGTGCATAGCCAGCAAGCACTACCCATTGGAGTGGCCGCTATGAGTCTCTTTTTTGTTAGCTTTAGGTTTAGTTTAGATTTGACTTGTTATGAATAAAGAGCTGCTGCTCGTACAATCGTACTCCGACTACCGTCGTTAAAGCTTTATCATTTGGAAAACTGTCTGAGTCTCTAGGCCAGCAGTTAAAGGAGGGTAGTTCCCTTTCACCGTAATCTTCGTAACTTATTTTGGAGATTCATCGGCCAGCCGACTCGTGACCATTGCTGCGGACCTCGTCCCCTGCACCCTGTGGATCATCCCGCTGTATCTTACCTTGGAGAAGTCTTAGGCCAACCGGCCTGCAACATAGCGGCGGATTTTTATCCCCCGCTCCCCGTTTATTATCTACGAACTGCGAGGGACTGACTGAGGAATCATGTAGAATATAATTTTTAATAATTTATATATTTTCACAAAACCTTGCGTGACTTTTTATCTTAGCATACCTTAAACTGGCCAAATATCAGCGCTTCAACTATTCACATAACAAAGATGCTAGTTTTAGCTATATGTATGCCAAATTTTATGTTGTTTGCTATTAGCTTTCACTTTCTACAGATAGGAATGCATGCAGACTTAAACTTTTTGCACGGTATAAGTATTTTGACAAGTACTTAGTAGTAAGAAAAAAAATGGTAAAAGTAAACAAAAAGGAAAAATAATTAGCTAATCAATAAAATATGTATCCTTCTTTATTTTTGTTATCGTTTTGAGTGCGTTATGGCACTGAATCCATTCAATTTTGAGGCATATCCAGAGATATCCCTTTCCAAAGGGAAGAGACCTCAGAAATTGTCTCCTTTTCGGTTTCATTTAACGAAAATATTCTTTAATATTTTAAAAGAGCCAAGACAATCTTAATAATATTTAAATGTGGACTTTGAGACATCCAGTTCAACATCGGAAGCCCCAACATCCTTATAAAAATCGGTAACCATTTGGGCTTTGTGGAATAAGGCAATGTCCTGCTGTAGAATAGATGTCTAAAAAATTATTTTCTCATTCCGCAGATATGCATTATCGTTCTGGACTCCTAAATATTCAACTCAACCCGGACGGGAGGGTACTTGTCCCCTCCCCCCTCCCCTCGTGGCAGCGCTCCTGGCAGAACTCCTGGCAGAACTAGGTCACGGCTGAGCCGCCAAAAGGCCGCTGAGGTTCATCCCAGCCTCTATAAAAATAACTTATCTAATGTTCTCAGGGGTCACTTCTGGTTTCCCGCAAGGGAGCCACTTGGGTCCCTTATTGTTTACATTATTTATTAACGATCTGCCCGAAGTTCTAACTAACTCTAGAGTACTTATGTACGCGGATGATGTTAAGCTTTGTGTGCAATATAAGGACGTCGCTTGCCAGTCTGATTTACAAACAGATCTTGATAACTTCCAAGCTTGGTGCCACGTAAACTTAATAACATTAAATGGCTCTAAATGCAAGCATATGACATTCTCCCGTGTCTAACCCAAGCTTGCAACTTACACGCTTAACTGCTACTCTTTGGAAAAAATTAACTCAGATCGATAAATCAGATCTTATTTCGTGCATAGCAAATAAAGCCAGGAATATGCTGGGATTTATTAAACGGTGGTCGGAAGAATTTAATGACTCATACTTAACTAAAACGTTATATATTTCATTAGTTCGTCCTGTCTTAGAATATGGATCTTGCGTTTGGATCGGTTCAAAATAACTTTTTGCTTTTAACTTTACGCGGCTTAAACTGGGATGCTGAACAGAGATTACCCTCCTATCTTAGTAGACTTCTCCTAATTAACTTACTCTCCTTAGCCAATCGTAGAATTATGCTAGGCATTACTTTTATTTATAACCTTATTCATGGCGACGTGGAAAGTACTGACTTGTTAGGTCAGCTCAATTTCCACGTACCGAGTAGAAATACTAGATCCTATGCTAGTTTTGCGCCATTGTAGAACCTCCTTTCAACTGCATGAACACTTTGGAGTACTGTGTGCAAATTATAATGATTTGTACTCAATAATTTCACATGTAGATAGTCTTCCTAAACTAAAAACTTTAATCCTAACACACTTAGTACGCATGCAAGCAAACATTCAGGCAGCACGCCAGTAGTTTATTTCCTCGTATTCTTTTCTATATTTTCCATCGCGACTACTAATACCTAACCCTTACATGCACGTGCCTGGTTTCATAAGGGCCACTTGAGTGTACTGACCGTAGTGCATCAACGTCTATATAATATAATGTTGTTCTGAAGTCACTGTAAATAATGTCACACGGCAACTGTCGTGATAATACTAATCCGTGGATTAGGCCTACGATCCAACAAATAGGCTAAGGCTTAACCAGTTATCATCCTATTTCCTATTATCACTAACCATACAACATATAGACTACTCATTTCATACAACGAAAATGGACACAAAAATTTTTGACAGACCCCAAGAGCTGTTAGCGGCAGGCCCCGTGGCTTCGTGTGCGCTCGGATTTTTCGCTCTCTCATCCTTATGCTCGCATATATTGCCAAAGAATACATATGGTACATTTTTTTTTAAAGATGAAATGTCCCTAGCGTAAGAAAATTTAAAATTTTCCACCTTTAATTTTAAGTTATCGGCTCCGACTTTGCCTCGTATAAAGACAATGACATCTTCCGATGTTTGAGCAGGGCAGAGCCGCGAAACAAATCTTTTTCAGCACTCGATCTCAGAATTCTGGGAGATAATTCTGAGGTCGAGGGCTGTGTCTAGGGAGGCTGTTGTTGTCAGTTTTCAACATATAATCACCAAATTTGATATTTGTCAATTTATTATTGTTTCAGAATTTCGTGTTAAATTTCATGAAAATCGGACGACTATATATTATAGCTGCCATAGGAAAAATCGGAAACAGTAGGAACAATGGGCAAAATTTTTGAAAAAAAAACTATAACTTCGCTGTTTCTCAACATATTTTCATCAAACTTTGGATTTGGCCACTTAATAGTATTCTATAGCTGCCATAGGAACATCAGCGAAATAATAGAAAAAATCTTAAATCGATTGTTTCTCAACATATTTTCATCAAATTTGAGATTAGGCCATTTAAAGTTATCTTAGAATTTCGTTTTTAATTACATAGCTCAATTGTAATCTGCAAGGGTATATAAACTTCGGTAAGCCGATGTTAGCTTTCTTTTTTGTTTTTTTAATTATTTCCCTAGGTTTTCTTATGGCAGCTATAGAATATAGTCATTCGATTTTTTCAATCTTGAAAAATAGCGAAAAAATTATTTTTCATTATTTCCCTGATTGTTCTTATGGCAGCTATAGGATGTAGTCGTCCGATTTTCATGAAATTAGACCAAAAATACTGAAATAATAATATGAGACCAAATATTAAATTTTAATAATATATGTTGAGAAACAGTGAAGTTATTATTTTTATACCCTTGCAGGGTATTATAATTTCAGCAGAAGTTTGCAACGCAGTAAAGGAGACATTTCCGACCCTATAAAGTATTTATATTCTTGATCAGGATCAACTGCCGAGTCGATCTAGCCATGTCCGTCTGTCCGTCCGTCTGTCCGATTATACACAAGCTAGTCCCTCAGCTATCTGAATGAAACTTTGCAGGTAGTCTGCTATATGCTCTCACTCCTACATAAGTCGGAACGGGCCGGATCATATAGCTGTCATAGGAACGATCGGTAAGATTTTCGAACAAAAAATTATAACTGTCAGTTTTCAACATATAAACCAACCAAATTTAATAATTGGCCATTTATTCTTGTTTATAATATTTCCCTGATTGTTCCTATGGCTTATAGTATATAGCGGCTAAATCTCAAATTTGATAGAGATATGTTAATAAAAAGCGGAGCTATGATTTTTTCTATTATTTCCCTAATTGTTACTATGGCAGCTATAGAATATAGTCGTCCGATTTTAATGAAATTAAACATTAAGGTTGGGTTAATCCGGGCGGCTCTCGTGAGGGGCCTATCGCATGAAGTGGCTTACGCGGTTTCAAAGTTTTTGAGGATCTATGCGCATTTCGCGAAACAAGTAGTTCTTCTGGCGTCCTCTTTCAGGCGTCTTCTAGCGAGGCCAGTACTGGGGCGCCTAAATACCTTATTCTTGCCCGTGTTAGGGCCGGGTAGTTGCAGATGAGATGCTCCAAGGTTTCGGTTGCCTCGAATTCATCACATTTTTTGTAATTGCCGTTGACGGTGATGCCCAGCGAGGCAGTGTCGTGTGAGTATTCCCACTAGTAGTCTGCAGTCCTTCCTTGGGAGGTGCAACACGTAGGACCTAAGTTTTTTGTTGCGCTCTCTCCACACGATTTTCTGAACTTTGCAGGTCTAGCTCGCTTTGTAGCGTTCTTAGTGAGGCGGGGACGTTTTCTGCTTTTGCAAGTACATCTGCGGTCTTGTCTTATCTTGGATCTGATCGCAGCTTGACTGTCTACGAACATGTTTACCACCTTATTCGGAAGGTCTATTCTCTCCGCAAGCTCTACACACACACACACACACACACACACACACAAATTAACTAAGTTAACCGGGCGACGGCAATAACCGATCGTTCGAAAGCTCGCTCCTGTCAAATTGCTGACACAGCGTCTGGCCGGAAGCTCATGCATAGCCGGCAAGCACTTTCCATTGGAGTGGCCGCTATGAATTCCATTTATGTTAGCTTTAAGTTCAGTTCTGATTTAATATTCAATAAATTAAGAGCACCAGCTCTTAGTAATGAAACTCAGGCACTTAGCCGTTAAACATTTTGTACTGACTGAGTCACAAGACTGTAGTGCTTGTACGTTACCACATGTAGAATAAGTCAACGCCATCTATGAGTCGCTCGGTGATATAGGAGGGGGAAAAATGTAAATTGAGTGATTTCAGTATGTTGAGTGAAGTTTGTGATGTCTGCCATGAGACTCGCTTTTCCTTTGTGTCGTTGGGTTGGGAAAAATATTATCTAAATTTTCAGATTTTCACTCAGGAAAGCGCTTTCTTCGAGGAGAACAAGAAAATATCTCGAGTGAGTTTTTAATGATGCATGTTTTAAATAAAAGTTAAGTAAAAGACAAATAATAAAAGAAAAAAAGATCCCAAGTCCAAGAATCATTAAATAAAGATAATAAATGATTTATTTGCTTTTGAGTACTCTTCGGAATTTAATTTTTGCCAAAAGAGTCTGATTCGCCATTGCGAATAAAAAAAAAAATTAAAAAAAAGATTTAATTCTGGCCGAGTCAATTTTGATTTATATAAAATTTATTTGCTTATTTATAATTATATTCTGTCCTTACATATTTATATTTTATCTATCATTTATTTCATACGTTTTATGCCTTTTACGATTTTATTTTATATTATATATATATTTACTTTATATTTTATTTATGTAATAGTGTGTGCTGTGTTGTGATTCATGTTATTGATTATTCTGCAGCTACACAGATAGAAAAATCCGGGATATTATTGCCGAAATTAATCCCAAATGGGAATGATTTTTTATTGAGTACGGGCTTTCTTATTATAAGAATGAAACCACTTATTTTTTTTCAATCCCCAAATTCTTGATTTAATCCCGACCATTCTTAGTTATTTTAATCCCAAAAATTCTTGATTCAATCTCGATTGGGCTTAAAATATAACCAAAAATTCAACTGTAATTCAATCTTTATTATTCCTTTAACTATTAAACTAAACCTTATTAAACTACGCATTAATTACAGAGTGGCCGACTTAACCCACTTAACTAGTATTAAACTACCTATAATTCCAAACTAGCTTTCAACTAAACTAAGCTTCACTTAAGCTTCGACATGAAAGAATGTTTATTTAAATCTGTAATTATAGTTATAATTGTTATTATTATTAAATCATATAAACTAGGAAAGAAATCGCAAATAAAAGCCTACTTACAGTTTTCGTCCTGGCTAAGATTCGAACCCGGGTCCCATGAATTCGCAGACCGGCCGCTTACCACCTCGGCTATTGAGGCAACGCTAATTCTAACACCGAGAACGCTTATACATACGATTTCGAGGATTAAAATTTCAAAACGCTAGAACACCAAAATCAAGAAAAATATTCTTGATTTTTTCGTTCTACATTTTTATCTGTGTATGCCCATGCATTTCCAATATTTTTTTTTTTTTTAGTAGCTTTTAAATAAAAATTATAATGTTTTAATCTCCCTAATTTTTGACTCGCCTTAATATGATCCCGAAAACACAATGGGACCGCTGAAAACAAAAAAAAAAGGAAGTTGCATTCTTTCGAGGAAGTGAAGTAGTCAAAGGAAGGGAGGGCAATGAGAATCTCTACCGACATCTGAGATTTTCCGGTGTTCAAGGATGGGAAAAAGTTCAATAGACCCCTTGAAGTAGTTTCTGTTAAATTTCCGCAGTCGTGCTAAAATGAGTAGTATTTCGTCCCTTTGTTTTTGATTGTCCTTTTCACGCGATTTATTTTAGAATTAATAATGAAAATAGGCAATCTGGAAGAAGTAGCAAAGACCTACACCACTAGTCGACGAGCCCAGCCGGAGAACAATTCGCGTGAGCGCTTCTTTCAAATAACACCTCTGCCTGAGTAATTGCTTATGTTCGTTACAAGGCCAGCGGTATCAAAGGACAGTCTCCCTTCACCATAATCTTCCTATCTCAAAAAAGAAGCAGTTCGGCCGACCGGCTACTAATTATTGGAGACAGCGGCGAGGGATTCCACATAGACCATTTCCCCTCCACACAAAATTGTGAATAGGCGACCAGACGTGAAAAACCTGTCAAAATAAAATCGGGAAACCATGTAAGTGAGCACCTCAATTCTTATACTTCCCGGCATCTGCAGTATTTAAATTTCAATAACAAACAAATAAATTGCTGCCAGAATATTTTCTGTGGCTCCGCTTCCATAATTTTGTGTTAATAAAGAAAATAAGAGAAACAAAATATTAATTGACATACTCATTATTTGTTTGACGATTTTAATTGTGGAATTTTCAATATTATTTTTGTTCTGTGTGTTGTTTGCATATTATTTTTTTTCTATGTGAATTCATATTTTTGTGAAACAATAAAGTTATTTATTGGTTTCAATATTTCAGCGGAGCTCGGGTGCAAAAGGTCGAATACTTATTGAGCATATTTTATTTAAAAATAAGTTGTGGACATTTAATTCAGTTTTTATATGTATTTTTACTTAAGTATTACTTGGTATTAGCTTCGCAGTCCTGTTTTTTTTTTATTGTCTCCCCGCTCCTCTGCTGGAAACCTGACACACCCGCACATGCACTTTATGGCAATTTTTACCCACAAATTCTTTGTTTATCGTAGCGGAGGCTCAAGGCAGCAGCTTGATTTGCCGAGCTCACATATATCGTCGCTAGGCCGGCGGCTCCGCCTCCGCATACCCCTCGTCATGCCAACTGTTTAACGTGCAACGTTCTAAAACACAGTTTTGATCGAGATCTGAATTCGCGGGGGCACGCTATAGGGTCCGGCTTTAACTCGTCGCCTTTGGGGGTGGTGGTCTTGCTGGTTCAGATCTGCATTGGCTTATGATCATTAATCAAGAAATTGAGCGTGCTTGCGACGGCATACGAAAAGATATCGGAAATTTGGTAAGGACAAGTAAAATTAATTCCAGAAGAGACTGTGGGAAAGGTCAGAAAAAGAAAATATGATGGAAATTCGGCAAAGAGACGTAGGTGTTGTTACGTCATTTTGAAAACCCGCCCAACATGCGATCACTATCTTCGAGCGTAACTCGAGTGATCCCTTTTGATACCCTTACGACTGCAGAATCATCTACAGAGTTCAAGCGAAAATCACTACACCATGATTTCTTTCATGTGCATTTTAATAAGATCTATTAAATCTAACGGTAATAAGAGAAAATAAAGCATGTATATGTAATAACAAATATAATATTTGGAGTTGAATACAATAATTAAGTCATGCTAAGTTATAATAAGGGTTAGGAGATTATTCTAGATTTTAATAAATTTAAAATTTGTAAGTAAATTTCATTGTTGATCTCTTGGCTAAATTTAAATAAACGTTTTTATTCGTTTTTATAATCTAAAGTTCATTTTTATTCTTATTTTTTTTTAGAGCTTATCGTTTTAAGGCTTTTAATTAGATTTAACTCAATTGCAAATTCACATGTGTTCTTTGTTTTAATTTTAATCAATTGGGTTTTGTTTGATCGGTCTTAAGGCAGATTTAATAAATTCATTTTTTGTTTTACTTTTAGTTTTCTTTTACTTATTTTCTTCTTTTAATCAGATTACGGGTGTTATAGGCATGGAGTGACGACTTTTATTTAAATATACAGCAAAATTTAATACGCTTCATTTTGTGTTTGCAACTCCAACGACGAAAGATCGATCTCCCGAGCGATGGCTGTAAAAGAATGCAGAATGAGGTCTGCCAAGAGTTAATAAATATCGTCCACCTAATTATCGCCCGCTTATAATTTTTCTTGAATTTTTTATACCATGTACCAAAAATACAAAGGTATTATAATTTTGTGCGAGTGAGATTTTCTGTAACAGGCAGAAGGAGGCGTGGCAGACCCCCAAAACTTACCTAAATATTGGTCAGGACCACTTAAGGAGTCGATATAGCCATGTCCGTCTATCCGTCCGTCTGACCGTCTGTCCGTATGAACGCCTAGATCTCAGAGACTATAAGAGCTAGAGACTCCAAACTTGGGACTTAGACTTCTTATATCTGCACGCAGATCAATTTTGTTTTCAATTTTTGCTGCTCCCCTTTTTTGAGGAGCTATTTAAAAAAAACGTATATCTCCTAAATTTATAAAGTTAGGTAAACCATATTTATTGTATTTTATCAAAATACACAGATTGTCTAAATTTCATTGCGATCGTGCCATAAATATCGGAGATATATGATTTTTACTTTATACATATTATGTATACAAGAGGCAGCACAGGCAAAGGGCTCTAAATAACACATGCACTAATACACTTGCAATGGTCACATTACTTGCCTGCATAAATACAGAGAAACAAAGTCAGATCTATTTTTAGAACGTTCGTTAGAGTAATTGCAAGTTGTCTCGAATTCAATTCACGGGGAGCCGTCCAGGTACAGGGTATTCTACTGTCGGGACACCCGACTGTATGTCCATCTTGTTAGAACTTAAAACCGCTCAAAATTTAATTTATCTACATTTTCTAATTTAATCGCTTAATTCCGTTTTGATTAACAAATAAATTTTATAACAACGTAAATGTAAATTCATTAATCTCGTACAAGTTTTATCTCAGTGTAGCAAAAAAAGACCTTGTGCTATGCGGCTGGCACAAGCCAAAATTGGGAAACACGAGATCTTCCACAAAATGTACGCAAGATGAGCCTTCAACGAAGGAAAGTGATTGGCGCTGGTATCCAGGGATTTCTGTAGCGGCTGAAGAGGGTAACATTTTCACGCAGATTTAATCATTATGTTCAGCCTAACCCCTCTCACAAAATGTGCATGGCACGAGCTAGCTCTAAAGATGGCTTTTGGCCACGTCAACGGCCGTGGCCGACTGCACTAAAACGCGGAGGAACTACATGTACGCTATTTATTGGCTGATCTGCGGCGGTTGGGGCTTCTACACTGGGGTTAAATTAAATTTTTGGCGAAGATGCTTCGCTTAGCGGAGAGATGCTCCGCTGGACGGAAAAGTTGCGCGGCTTCTCTAGACGCCGATCTGGTCGCTGCGACTCACTGGGCGGTGCTCCGCTCGGCGGAGATGGATGACCCTTGGCTGTACGCAAGGGTAGGGGTGCTCCGACGTCTCGTTCACTACGCTGAAAGGGGGTGCTCCGCTGGAGACTCCCTAAACCAAGTGGTCGTAAAAAAAAATACCATCAGAACTATGCCAACAATTGGTGGCATTTCATGGCTTACCTAGCCTTTCCGCCAACTTTGGCAGCAAAACAATGAAAAATTTCTCCTCGTGGTGCAGCACTTAATTTTAACCTGCACTCGAATAAGACACGTGTGATCGCTTCGGCACCCTCAGAGAAAAGAACATGGCCGGATTCCGGATATAGACCGGTAAAGTTGGGCGCGGTGCCAAAGCTGAGCTTTTGATTGCGACCCTGATACAGCTGATCAATATCGATTGCTCCGATGCAGTTGCAGCCGGAGTGCAATAATTGGCAATGCTCTTATCACTGCTATACCTAAATGCATCCTCTTAGGCCAAAGTACCTAAACAGACCAAAAGTGCTTCAGGCACCGTTACAACTGCCTCCATGGGCAAAACAGCTTGAGCGAGCATTTCTTTACCAAAGGATTTTAACTTTGCCACATATTAGCTTTCCATTCCTACAGTATAGGAAAAAAATAATACAACAACTATTTGGTTTTTTTTTTATTGCTTCTCCACTCCGCGGCGGCATTCCAACCCGACAAAGCGACGTTTATATTCCAATTCTGTTTAGCTTCACTTCTCTGTATACCATAGCATCAGCTCAGCCGACGCTACCCCTTTACCATAGCCATTATGTTTATATTAGGCTGCTCAGGCATGCAGCTAGTTGCTGGTGGAATTTGACATCGCTTTTCATGAGCGACCCTTGCCTTGCTTATAGGGATAATATAGAACAGGGCTCGGCACCATCACAATCACAAGCCAAAATTGCATATGTGTGTGAGTAAGTAAAGGAACGAAAACGACTTCGTTGACTTCTCCTCAGCAACTGTCGGGAGCAGCCGCAGAAATCAATTTAAAATCATTTAAAAACTATTTTTTGTTTTCCATTCGGTCAGCATCACTGACAACAACAATGTAAACAAAAGCTTCCTAATTATCTATTCTCCATAAGATAAGCCGAGATAAGCGACTGCGCTCGCTGTTCTCTAGGATCTACTCACTCTCATCACCACGATTCGCTTTTGATCGCTGGTACGAAGCAGTTCGTTCGCTTTCGCTACCACAATAAACGCATCGAACCACATTTTCGGCTTTTCTTTTAATACCGTTCCGACACCGCATAATTCTCTTTGTTTAACATTCGCAAAAAAGGTGGCATAAATTAATACCTCCTCTAAACAGCAACTGATTTAATTTTCTGTCGAGATATGAGAAAATAATATATATAAAATAATATATATATATAGAACTTGGTTTTCTATGCAAAACCAATAGCTATTACTTTAAAAATAGCTATTTTACGCTAAAAGTTGCTGGGGTATAGCCAGAGCAATATAATCTGACAGCCCTAATGCTTTGAGCAGCTGAGCCGATGACATTTGCCGAGGCCACACTAAGTCTTCATACAGTCTGTGTTCTGGCAGCGCCGCCGGCAGAGGCTCTGCCAGACCCATGGGTTTGCGACGCGTCGAGCCCTGTTATAGACTGCTCGGGACGAGCAGACAACAGAGTTCGAACAAGTTGAACTGAAATAGGGTAGAGAAACGATTGGTTCGATCGGTTCGATCGCACAGTGGGACGTCCGTACGGTGAACTCGAAGTGTGAGAGCTAAGAAGTATAAAATTACAAGTAGTAAATTTTCCCATTCGCATGTATTGAGCGGTGCGCTGTATTACACAGGGCAGATGCTTGGCATGAATATGGGGCGATTCACTATTTGTAAAGTAATGAAAATAAATATATTAAAAAACATGCACAGAGCGGACGTTTTCCTTGGGGATGGAAAACGAATAAAAGAACAAGAAGAAAAGAGTGAATGTTAAAGAAAAGAATTACGCGAGATCCGGTCATCCACATGTATTACACGACGCACTGCAGTGCACAGGCGACTGTTTAGCATAGGGATGTCTCGGATGCGATGAAGCAACTCAGACATCAGTCAGCCGTCAAAGCGATTGGATGTGTTTCTCTCGAAATGTTGTGTGCCGAATGCAATACTGAAGTCTCGGCAGCCCAGCTTCGTCTCACTGAGCCTGTTCGCTGCGCTACTCTCTGTCGTTGGGTTTATCAAAGTGCCTCTGTTGACCTGCCCACTGAGGCTATCAAACTTTTGCTTAACCCCAATATCTTGTAGCAATGTGATGGCTGTGTCGTTGCACTCGAAAATTGATGAACTTGATTCAAAAGTTAAGTCTTTGGAGTGTTGGTTCCAGAGTCTTAATTCTAAATTTACTGAGACCTTTCCAAACTATGGTGAAGTGAATCTACAGAGCAGCAATGTCACTATCAGGCTTCGTGAGCTGCGGCCCGCTGAGGTACCGGTGGCGCCTTTATCTTACGCTGCTGCGGCCTCCAGTTCGTTGGCCCAGAGCCAAGCTCAGCTGCCAGCCTCTATTGCCCCCTCCGTTGGGGGGTGGGAGTGACTTTGTCAAGGTTCATAATCGTAAGAAGAAGAAGAAAATGAAAAACAAAAACAAGACCGTCGTGGGAGTTGCGCCTGCGTCGACAGATCTACAAGTCCTCCAGAGTACCAAATACTTGCATGTTTAGTGCAGCTACAGATCCTGATGCGGTATCCACCTATGTTTCCAACAGCTACAGGTGGATGTTAAGACAGTCTCATGCTTCAAATTGGTAAAAAGAGATGTGGATATGGCTTCCTTAAAATTTGTAAATTTTAAGCTTGGCGCACCGGAGCAGTCTTCAATAACAAATTTTGGCCGTGCTCTAAAGAGAGAGGGCTAATAAGGAAGACACTATTGTTGAGCTGGCTGGATCTGGAAGATCTTCAACGCCAAAAAACCCCCAGTGATCGGCGCCGCTGGCGTCGATGTTCTCTTGGATTATCTCTACCATGCCCCTCCTCGTCTTAGACTACCGCTTGGGCTACGGTCAAAGCCCTTACGGTACCCTCACCTCCCTCTTCCCCAGCACCCATTGCCTGCTTGTCTCCCACCCACAACAACACCAGACTCAGCTTGAGCTGTCCCTTTTGTGCGATGTTCGCTGCAGGCGGAGCTCAGCCGAAGCTCTTTCAGATGGGCAGTTGGCTATTATGCGTTTGCCACCGCCTCCGCAAACTCTGCCACCGCTTCTTCAACACCTTCTTCGTGAGTTGCTGCGATCGGCGGCTGCTGGGCTGCATTATGCTGCTTCGGGCTCTGCTTCACCGTTGGATCTCCCACTTCTTTGGCGGTGCTCGACCGCTGCTTGCTCTGAAGAGCTCTGGGCAGTTATGTTTTTACCGTCCCCGCACCTACAACATTATCTTCGAGAGCTGCTTAGCTCGGCGTCCGCTGAGCTTATTTATGCAGCTTCGGCTTCTGGCTCGTCGTTTGATCGTTCACTTCGTGGGTTTTTGCTGTGCATCGTTGGAACTGATGCTCTTAACTCTCTTAAAGCTCTGCTAAATGGACTGGTGCTACCGGTGCAGCCCTTTGCCCGCTTGGCTCCCTTGAGTGCCATCTTATGCAATCGGCCGGTTGGTTTGGTCCCCCTGGATGCTGCTGATACCTCGTTTATTGTCCGAGCCGCATTGCTTAAGGCGGCCATTGGGTTGCTAGATTATGAGCCGCGGCCTGTAGCCCTCAATTCTGGAATGATGACTCCGGCGGTACTTCAAGCATCGGAACTTGAGCCGCATTCATCACCTGCGTATTGCGATAGCCCCAGCCGCAAAATATTTTTTTTAAATATCTCTGGCATACTAACAAAGTCTGAGGCTGTATACCTGGCGTCATCGCAATTGGAGTATGATGTTATCATATTAGTGGAAACCTGGCTCAACATAGATTTCTTCGACAATGACCCAAATCTATACCAAGTATTTCGCAAGAATCGTGATGATAGTAAAAACTCAATGCTCCAGAGGAGGAGGAGATCTTATTGCGGTCAAGCTTAGTCTTAGATGCGCATCAGTCCGCCTTTTTGGAATGGGGATTCTATCTTGGACCAACTTTGTGGTTACCTGATTGGAACGGATGATACTATATTCCTGGTGGATTCTTATATACCGCCTTGCAGCAGTTTTGAGCTCTATAAATCGCATGTGGATAATATTGCCCGCATAAGCAGTGACTTGGCCGATTCCTAGTCCATCTGTGACTTCGGCGATTTCAACCTTTCCTAGCTGGTCTGGGTGCAAGATGCAGACTCTTTAGCAATGGTTTCTAGCAACCTGCATCAGCCACTCGAAATTTTAGTCATCGATGATCTTTTTAGTTTGGGACTGGTTCAGATTAACCACGTATCTAATAGATTGAAAAGGATTTTAGATTTAGTTTTGGTAAACCAAGATAATTCTCTGTCTGAGTGTTAGCCTTTGCTAATCTCATTATTTACATACATATTTTCCCCTTATAATGCACCCTTTTTCTCCTTATATATTAGCGCTAGCAATCTAGTTTCAATTCGTAATGACATCGCTAATATTAATTGGGTGGAGGTACTGT
The DNA here is from genome assembly GCA_008042515.1 of Drosophila truncata. NCBI lineage: Eukaryota > Metazoa > Arthropoda > Insecta > Diptera > Drosophilidae > Drosophila > Drosophila truncata. The sequence goes on along the minus strand of VNJQ01003613.1, from coordinate 7,862 downwards.
CGCATGGTAATTTGGAGGTCTGCTATAAACATTTTCTGCCATCTCTTTCTCTCATCATCAACAGGTATGCAAAGAATAGGGCTCACGGTTCTTACACTGTAGGGCTAAAAAAAATTCAAGAATCTTAGAAACAAATTCTATAAACGTTTCGCTGAGCATGGCAATGCTGTGGATTGGGATAGATAGCATAAGCGTGAGTTCGAATTTCTCAATAAATAACCAGTATATAGTAGATGTGGAACGAAAACTCTTCAGTAACCCAAAGTCCTTCTGACACTTTGTTAACTATAAAAAAACCTACTTCCCATATCCCCTGTCCTATGGCGTTTAATGGTTCAATGGCATCGATGGATTTTGAGGTGGCTAATCTCTTTGCAAAATACAAACTTTGAGCCAACCTCCCCTTTCTATGATGTTGCATTGCTTAGTTCCGTGGCCTCAAGCATTAATATTGGGTGCTTGCAGGTCTCTGAGTCGGACTGTCACTTCGCAGCGGAACGTTTTAACGATTCCGAAAAGTTTGATAGTGATGGTCTCTCACCTTTTCTTTTGAAAAATTGTATTGGGGCTCTAGCTGAGCCACTTAAATTAATATTTAACAAGTCTTTCTCCGAAGGGGTGTTTAATCAGAAATGAAAGCTGGCGTTAGTCACTCCCCTGGACCCAAAAACATGATTCCGAATTACAGGCCTATCGCTAAGCTTAGCAATTTATTCAAGATGTTGGTAATTGGCTTTTCTCTTGGGTAGGCATATTAGCCTTAACCAGCATGGCTTTATGCCGGGGAGATCGACTTCCACGAACCTAGCAGTATACTTTATAACTACTGTACTACTGTAGACGTGGTGTATACTGATTTTGCCAAATTAATCAATCAATCAATTATGATATGAGAGGTTGCTTTAAGAATGCGGAATATTTATTGTTTGCCGACTATCTAAAAATTTTCACATCGGATAGATCGATTGTTGATAGCAACCAGCTTTAGAATGACCTGTATTGGGTAGGTGCTCGCTCAATAAGTTCTCAATAGTGTTCTTTTTGATGTAAAGTTATCTTTCGTTGAGCACATCAATTATATTATCCCCAAGGCATACGCCATGTATGGATTTATAAGGCACAATGCTGATCAATTTACTGACCCCTATGCCAAGCTGAGCTTATTTTTCGCATTTGTGAGGTCCAAGTTGGAGTATGCCTTCTTTATTTGGAACCAGGTAGGGACCACACATGCAGGCCGCATTAAGCGTGTCCCAAAAAAATTAATAACGTTTGCCCTCTCATCCCTCAATTTCCTAGACCCGGTTCTTTCATATCCTGCTAAATGTCGTCTTGTGCGTCTGTCGTCACTGTGTGATAGGAGGCACATAGCGTCTATTTTATTTATCTTCGATTTGATTGCTGGTAAAACAATTTGTCCTGTTCTGATGAGTCACATAAACTTTTGTGTCCCAGGTAGGTGCCTGAGGAATGGTGAGCTCTTTGCTACTCCTACCTGCCAAACAAATTATGCACTAAATAAGCCTATAGTTATGGCTTTAATTCTTATCATTAAAATTAATTCTAGCATGCCTCTGGACCCCACCTCCAACTGGAACATGTAAATTTACTGAAGTTACATTTTGCATCGTTTAATAGTAATTAAGCCTTAATCTAAAGTTTGTAGTAGCCAGATAAGGTACTAGGTTTTCGAATATATAAATAAATAAAACATGCAATTCAAGTACTCGTAATCTTGTATAGGGGCCGTCTCTGCTTGTAATGGTTCCTCTAGATATAACGTTTGGTCGTAGTCTGACATGTTGCAGACCTCTAAGTGTGCAATGCCAGCCACTGCGGTATATAGTTCACCAGTAATTGATACGTCAATGGTTAAGGTTGCATTTTTGAATAAGAAATTCCCCTCCATTAAGTTTACAGGAAGTGACAATCTAATCTTCATGTTTAGTGATACTGTGTGTGCTGTGTCTACTGGATTTGTGCTTGTTAGGATTGGTAGAAAAGACTTCATCATTTTTATAACAGAGTCTGCTCTGTTTATTTTTGCATTTAAGCTGCTTAAGAAATCCATGCCCAAAAAGCCATTAAAATGTGGGTGGAAGTCAAACAAAAAGAGTTTTGGTGTTCCTGTTGTATCAAATTGTTTGAAGCTAATTTAATCTGTATATTCTTAAATCAGTCATCAGTCAGCCGCCAATGTTTTTGGATGTACTACTCTCGGTATGCTGTGGGCCGAATGTAATACCGAAATATCGGCAGCCGAGCTTCGTCATTCGGAGCCTGTTCGCTGCGCTTCTCTCTGCCGTCGGGTATTCTAGTGCCAATAAACAAAAAACCGTCGTTGGAGTGGCGCCTGCTTCAAACGGTCTTCAAGTTTTGCAGAGCATTCATAATTTACATGTTAGCAAGTTTAGTGCGACCACGGAACCTGATGCTGTGGCCACCTACGTCTCCTCCAAATTAAATGTTAATGCTAAGGCATTGACGTGCTTTAAATTAGTAAAAAAAGACTTTGATATTGCTCTCTTAAAATTCGTAAATTTTAAGCTGGGCGTTCCGGACCAGTACTATGAGGAGGTCTTTAATAATCAATTCTGGCCGTGCTCTGTTAAGGTCAAAAGGTGTATACCTAATAAGGAAGAGGCCATTATATAGCTGGCTGGACCTGCAAGATCTTCAACTCAAATTCATTCGCCTAAAACCCCCAGTGATCGGCGCCGCTGGCTTCGATGCTCTCACCCCCCTCTTCAACTGCACTCGTCATCTGCTCGTCTCCCATCGCACTGACAACAACACCAGCTAGAGCATGCACTTTCCCTTTTGTGCGACGTAGAAGGAGCTCGACCGCTGCTTGCTCAGATGAGCTCTTTGCAGTTATGCTTTCGCCACCGCTATTAATCCCCCCGCTTTTGAACCTGCCCTACTTCCGTCGTCCACGTATTGTGAGGGCTCTAGCCGGAAAATACTTTTTCAAAATTTATCTCGCATGCGAGCAAAATCTGAGGCGGTGTATCTCGCTTCATCGCAGTGTGAATATGATGTCATCGTATTAGTGAAAACCTGGCATGGACTTCTTCGACAACGAGTTCTTCTTCCCCCATCTTTACCAAGTTTTTCGCAAGGAACGTGATGCTGTTAAAACATAATCTAATAGAGGAGGAGGCGTTCTTGTTGCGGTCGAGCGTATTCTTACATGCGCTTCTGTCCGGCTTTGGAATGACTACACTACTTTGGACCAACTTTGTGTCTCCCTGGGCGGACAGAATGAAACTATCTTCCTGGTGCTCTCGTATATACCGCCAAGCAGTAGTTTTGAACTTTATAAAGCTCATGTGGATAATATTGCCCGCATTAGCAATGATATAGTTAACTCGCAGTCCATTTGTGTCTTCGGCGACTTCAACCTTTCCTCGCTGGTTTGGGTACAGAGAATTGACTCTCCAGCAATGGTCCCGAGTAACCTGCATCAGCCACATGAAATTTTAGTCATCGATGATCTTTTTAAATTAAATTAAATTAAATAAGATTTTAGACTTAATTTTTGTAAGCCAGGACTTAAACTTGGACTTAGCTTTAAGCCATAATCCTCTTTCTGATTGCGATGCTTACCACCAGCCTTTGTTAATCTCTCTTTTTACCTATATTTTTGCCCCATATAAGGCAATTAAAATTTAATTCGGAACGATATAGCTAATGTAAATTGGGCTGAGGTACGAAAGTACGAGAATCTTAGGAACAAATTTTACAAACGGTTCGTCAAGTACGGTAATGCTGCAGATTGGGATAGATATATGCAGCATAAGCGGGAATTCGAGTTCCTAAATAAATTACTGTACAATTAGTACATTTCGGATGTGGAGCAAAAGCTGTTTACTAAAATTTTTCTGGCACTTTGTTAACTCTAAAAAAACTACTTCCTCTATCCCTTCTTATATGACGTTAAATGAGTCAACGGCTTCGACTGATCTTGAAGTGGCTTATCTTTTTGCCAAATACTTTAAGGCAAACTTTGAGCCAATCACTTTTCGGTATGATGATTACTTTCTTATTCCCATTGCCTCAAGCTCTAATATTGGGAGCCTGAAGATCTCTGAAGCTGATTGTCACCTCGCAGCTGAAAGTTTTAATGACTCGGAGAAGATTGACTGTAATGGTCTCTCGCCTTTTATTTTGAAAAACTATATTGGGGCGCTATCCGAGCCACTAAAAATAATATTTTACAAGTCTCTCTCCTAAGGGGTTTTATTCAGAGATGGAAACTGACTCCCCTCTTTAAGTCGGGGCCTAAAAATATGATTTCCAACTACAGGCCTATTTCAAAGCTTAGCAATATCTTGAAGATGTTCGAGCGGGTAGTAGCGAAGCAGCTAGCTTTTCTCATGAGTAGCTACATTAGCCCTAACCAGCATGGTTTTTTCGTGGGGGGTCAACTACCACAAATTTAGCGGTTCTTTATCATTATTGTATTAATGCCTTTGGGAACCATTACCAAGTAGATGTGGTTTACTCAGACTTTGCCAAAGCATTTGACAAAGTGAGTCATATTATACTGTTGTCCAAACTAAAGAAAATGGGCTTTCACTCATCCATGCTTAGCTGGATAAGTTCGTATCTAATAGGTCAGTTCTCGAATCCCTATATAGCGACTTCGGGACATCGTTAGGTGAGTGCCTTGGCCCCCTACGACTATATCATATAGCTGCCAAAGGAACGATCGAAAAAATTAAAAAAAAAATTTAACTTTGTCAGTTTTCAACAAATAATCACCTAATTTTATATTTGGCCATTTCTTATTGTTTCAGAATTTCCTTTTTAAATTTCATGAAAATCGGACGACTATATCTTATAGCTGCCATAGGAAAAATCGGGAACAGTAGGAATAATCGGCAAAATTTTCGAAAAAATTATAACTTCTATGTTTCTCAACATATTTTCATCAAACTTTAGATTTGGGCACTTAATATTATTGCAGAATATGGTTTAAATTTTATGACAATCGGACGACTATATCCTATAGGATACAATCAGGAAAATAATAGATAAAATCATAACTTTGCAGTTTCTCAACATATTTTTTTTCGAAAATTTTGCCGACTGTTCCCGACTTTTTCTATGGCAGCTATAAGATATAGTTGTCCGAATTTCATGAAATTTAAAAAGGAAATTCTGAAACAATAAAAATTGGCCAAATATCAACTTTGGTGATTATATGTTGAAAACTGACAAAGTTAAAATTTTTTTCAACAATTTTTTCGATCGTTCCTATGGCAGCTATATGATATAGTGGTCCGATTCGGCCCGTAGGTGGTCCGATCCGACTTATGTAGGAGTGAGAGCATATAGAAGACTACCTGCAAAGTTTCATTCAGATAGCTTCAAAACTGAGGGACTAGTTTGCGTATCGGACAGACGGACAGACGGACATGGCTAGATCGACTCGGCTGTTTATCCTGATCAAGAATATATATACTTTAGAGGGTCGGAAACGTCTCCTTCACGTTGCAATTTTCTGACTGAAATTATAATACCCTGCAAGGGTATAAAAATGAATTCACTTGCGAAAGCAGTAGACTTTTTTGGTTGGACCATCGGATATATTCTGTGTATCAGCACCAATGTCGAGTGCCACATCGAAAGTAGGATAATAGGGATCTTCAGGTTGCGTCAGCGGCGCAAACCTCGCTTAACTAACTCTCTCCGGATCAGAGACAAAACAAAGATCGCTTGCTTGATCCTGAAGGATTTTCGTCCATGGTTGACTTAAGACAGTGAAATGTCGTACAAGCCAGCAATAAAATCATGTTGTGTTGAAGATTGAAGTGTGTTAGATGAGTTATTTAGGGACCAAATAGTACCACGGATATTAAAATCACCCAGGACTAATAAACGGCCCCTGTCAGAAAGTCTGTTGGAAACCATCCGAATGGCGGAAAGGTGGTTCTAAAAAATAGGAAGTTCCGACAATGGGGGAATGTAGGAACATGTAATAAAGATAAAGCTACCATTGAATAATAGCTTTACACAAAGGAATTCAACATCGCTGTATTCCTCGAAAGTTACTAATTCTGACGTGAGAGTGGAGTTAACCGCTATGAGGACCCCACCCCCGCGCCTGATAGGCCGATCTAGCCGATAAATCGTGAACGCAGCTGGAAAAACTTCGGAGCTTAGACTCTCCGGCTTTAACCAGGTTTCTGTAAACACAATAACATGGGAGGGGAATGCAAAACTATCAGAATACAATATCGGCAGCTTACTACGAAAGCCTCTTGCATTCTGATAGGAGATTGACAGAGAGGTGATTAGTTTTTTTGGACAGCGTGGGAGGACGTAGACGGTGCAGTGTTCAAAATAACATACTGCGGCCAGAATTTGGTAGAGCATATAGTGCTAAAGAATTCGTTTGGGACATTTATTTTGAAAGATGAAATGTCCCTAGCGTAAGAAAATTAAAATTTTTCCACCTTTAACTTTAAATTTTCGGCTCTGATTTTGTCTCGTATAAAGGCGAAACAAATATCTGTTTCCAAGGTGGGATTGCAATAAGGGCATTTGGCAAGACAGACTGAAAATCTGTCGTGTTATTATCGGCCGGTAGTCCGGCCTTTATGCCCTGGGGGCTTAAAAAGGCGGCGAGGAGGCGTATATTAACGGGGGAACGATCAGTCCCACGGCGCATTCGGATACCGAATCTTTTCTAACACTCGATCTCAATTAGAAAATGACCTGGAGTGAGAGCTGATATATCTGTAGGATCAGATGACATCGGAGTGAGGGGCTGAGGTTCAGTATGGCCTCGACCTCAATGATTACCGTGTTGAGCTCTTCAAATGTTAACGATGATGTTGCTGTGACTGACACCAGTAACCGTTTCGCAGATTTTACCGCAGCTTCCCATAGGCCGCCATATGATGGCGCTCGAGGCGGTATGAACTTGAATTCCACCTGGTTCTTACTGCATTGGTTTATGATCCGTGTCTGGGCCTTTTCTGTGAAGATTGTTTCTTCTAACGCCTTCAATTGGTTGTTGGCACCGACAAAGTTTGTTGCGTTGTCACAATGGATGGTCTGACATTTTCCACGTCGCCCCAAGAATCTTCGAAGAGCGGCTAGGAATGCATCTGTCGTTAGATCGCTTACCAACTCCAGATGTACTGCTTTAGTGGCAAAACAGCAAAACACTGCAATATAAGCCTTATCTGGTCTTTTTCCACGGATTTTATGATGAATCCAAATGGGCCCGCAGTAGTCGACTCCAGAGTTGGAGAACGGCCGAGTCTGTGTCACTCGGTGCCGGTAAATTCCCCATGAATTGTTGCATTAATTTGGGTCATGCTCTTGTGCATCTGACACAATTGTGTATGAGGCTCCTGGCCATTGTTTTGTCATTAAGAATCCAATATTGCTGTCTAGCTATGGCTCTCAACGATTGGGCTCCGCAATGCATGTTCTCTTCATGCATCTCTCGTAGCAGCATCTTCACAATTGGATCATTGTATGGAAGCAAGATCTGATGCTTTGTGTTATATGGAAGGTTAGATTCTTCCAACCTCCCTCCGACTCTGATAAGTTTACGTTCAACACCGATTTCAATTTTTTGAATGGTGCCTAGGATGATTGTCCTAGCATGAGTCAATTCACCTACACTTAGGCGCGATAGTCGGTACTTTTGACCACTTTTCTCGAGAACTGTGCAGAAATAGAGGTCCGTACAGCCAGAGGTTGTGCTCTGCTAATTTGCTTGCAGCAATTCCTCTTGATAGTACATCTGCTGGGTTATTCGCTGATGACACATGACGCCATTTAGATTGCTGTGACACAGCTTGAATTTTTGCGATCCGATTTGCCACAATCGTGTGGTA
>VNJQ01003611.1:0-161553 GCA_008042515.1 Drosophila truncata | reverse complement strand
AAATCAAAAAAATAAAAAGCGAGCAAATATTCTTGCTAGCGAAAAGCAAGCAAAATGTAAAGTGAAAAGAGTTACGTCATTTTTCTAGCTGATATCAAAGTTATTGTCGCAGATTTGGTATCAGAATCGAGCACCCTAGAGAGAAAGAGAGAGAAAAAGAGAGAGAAAGACAGAGAAAGAAGAGCTGAAGAACTAAAGAAAGAAAGAGAGAGAGACAGAGAGCAGGAAACTGGGGCGAGAGACAGCAGATGGCAGCTGGCAGATGGAAGTGCAAGCGGAAGTGCCACTTGAACTTGGCTAAGGGTAGGACGAGGGGACGGAAGGGGTCGAAACAGCAGGTGCCGCATAACTTGAGACACGCACACACACACACACACTCACGTGCCAAGAAAGAAAGTGAAAGGATGAGAAAGCCAGAAAAAAGGACTACGAAGGTGGGCGAAATAAGGCGCAGGGCTTGCTGCAAGAAGGCAAGTAATGTGGGTCGCCAGAGCCCGCTGAGTATAAGCACACAGAGAGAAAAACTTGGATTTGGAGACAGTCTAGGAGAGAAGCCTTAAATTAACATTAAAAAATTATTTTTATGACCTTAAAGGTTGCCTTAAGGTAGAAAGTTGGTTTCAAAAACAAATCGTTTAGTTTGGTTTAAAAAAAAACTGATTAAGATGGGAAATTTCACAAAGATTACATTTAAATTATAAAAATTTGATGAAAATTAAATCAAAATTAAATAAAATTAAATCAAAATGAACTAAAAATTAACTAAAAATCCTAGAAAACCGCCTTTTTGTGCCCTGCATTGGGGTCACACTTGTGCCTACCCCTGAGAAAGACATAATACCTGCAATTAAAACACAACTCAAGTGTCCTTCACGGGCATTGGGGCCTAGGTCAGACGCACGCCCCCCGCCTCATCCCCCATCCCCGCCGCCACATCCTTGCATTCCCAATCCTCGTTCCACTTTGAGCTGTGAGCTGCGAACTGTGAGCGACTTTGAACTAGTTGTGGCGGCGCCCAAAGGAGACGGCCAGGCGACCACCAGAGCGCCAGTGTTGTTCCTTTCGTCCTGTTTTCAGACAGTTCTGAATGTCCAACCAAAAAAAATAAAATAGCCAAAAGTATGCTGGCTCTGTGGAGACACAAAGTATTTCCTTGGCTAGTTTTAAGTTATTTTTTATTTCTTATTTAAGAAAGGACACCTATTGTTTTCTAAAAAAAAAGATCTGTTGATCTTTCCAGCTTTTTATTTAATTTTTTTTAACCGGCAACACTGAACCACAAAGCAAAGAATGTCACTGGAGCAGCGCTGTCTACCTGAAATCTGTCAAATGGCCAACCAGGCAACGGGGGGCTGTGCCGGGTTGGGCGACAGCAGTTGGCCGAAGGTCGGCCTATTGATCTGACACCCACACGAACAGGGAAGCTGTCCCCACACACACACACACACACACACACAGAGCCACCGTCAAGCAGTTGGCCGTTAGGTATTAACCATTATTGACATTGACAATTGTCTATCTGCATCTGCAGTTCAGTTCAGTAATTAGGGCGGTCGAGTGCATGCCAAGTGTGCTTTTGATGTGCAGCGGCACCCTAATTCAAGCGAAATGATTTGGAAACTAAGGAATTAAGTACTTAAAAAAAAAACGAAATAGAAATATAACAAGAAAGGAAGCTAACTTCGGCTTACCGAAGTTTATATACCCTTGCAGATTACAATTGCGCTATGTAATTAAAAACGAAATTCTAATGTAACTTTAAATGGCCAAATCTCAAATTTGATGAAAATATGTTGAGAAACAGCGAAGTTATGATTTTTTCTATTATTTCCCTGATTGTTCCTATGGCAGCTATAGAATATAGTTGTCCGATTTTCATGAAATTTAAATCAAAACTCTGGAATAATATGAAGTGGCCAAATCCAAAGTTTGATGAAAATATGTTGAGAAACAGCGAAGTTATAGTTTTCCGATTGAAAATGAATGCCAGAATTTGGAATTTAAATGGTTTTCAGAAGCTTAAAATTACGTGAAGTAGTCATTTCCGACCCCATAAATCATATATATTCTTGATCAGCATCAAAAGGAGATTCCATTTAGCCAAGAAAAAACGAAACAAAATTTTTTCAAATTTTTCAAAATTTTATAAGGGGTAACATCATAAAAATTGTCAAAAATAAAAAAAAATGAAATTTAAAAAAAATGGAAAACTTAAGATACAGATTTTATAAGCTAATAAAAACTAGAACAAAACTGTTTTCCGATGGAAAATTAATGCATTTTTGCGTTAGTTATGAGCGATTTTCATGGCAATAAATAAAGATAATTTAATAAAAAATTAAATATTTAAAATATATTATTTCTGACTGAAACTATAATACCCTGAAAGGGTATAAAAATATATTTCTGATATTTCTTACCGTTCAAAGGGATATTGTTCCCTCTGCTTCAAGTTTCTTTAATCTATTAAACACAAATTTATATAATAAATATTCAACATCCTAGTGAATGATTCCTATCCCTATAAAATTCCATCCTTTGCTGAATTTCTTAGTTTTTTGAGGTGTTTGTGTGTCTCTTTGTGCCATGTCTGTTTCGGGGGCCAGTATTAGTAAATGAATCTAGGACAAAAGAGCAAAAGCAACAGCAACAGCAACTTGTGAATCACAGATTGAGATACTATCGCGGCACTCGTAAAACCCATAAACCATAGGCAAAGAGGGCCAGTGATGCAAATGCGAACAGTTAGCTTAATCATTTAAGTTAGTCTTAAAAAAATACGTTTACTTTACAACCTTGGAAGTGAAAGAATTACCTCGAAAAATCTGCAGCCAAGTCCTGGATTGTGAAACGGAAACGAGATGCAGCTCACCAGCCCAAAGGAAACCCGCTATGAGAAGGAAATGAAAGCAATTTTAGCCTAATTTTAAGCGTTTTTTTTTGTTTTAAACTTTTGATTTATCTAAATAATAACCATACACAAATATGTATCTTTTTCTTGGACAAACTATACTCTATTGGTTTTAGTTATTGTTTTTTTTTAAACTGTGTGTTTTGTGTTTTGGTGACCCATCCATCAGGCAGTCGTCTAACCAAAAATTAACAAAACATCACAAAAATAAAAATTCATTTAAAGTGCATACAGACGAAGTTTAAGTGAAGAGAAGAGACAACAACAAATTGCATTTCGAAATTCAATTCGTTTTTAGGGTGATATTCACCGGAATCTACACATTTGAATCAGCTGTTAAAGTGATGGCACGAGGTTTCATTTTATGCCCGTTTACGTATCTTAGAGATGCATGGAATTGGCTGGACTTCGTAGTAATAGCTTTAGCGTGAGTTATATAAACCTATATATATTATATATTTATACTTATTTATTGAATTATTAAACATTAAACGTATATCACAACTACCACATCCCTGAATAATCGCTGACTAAGCTCTGGCAGAAGTAATTCAATGAGTTACCTTCTTGGGAGCTTGGTATCACCATCTATATATCCACCTTTAATGATCACTTCCCTTTCACTTTCTATTGAGTTGCCTTTGACTTAAGATTTGCTTTCGTATCGTTAATCGTTAATCGGTAATCGGTAAACGGTAATCGGTAATTGGTTATCGATATCCCATCTAAGTCATTTATCGTATTTGAGACGTAGTCATCGAATCGAATCTGAATCTGAATAGCAGTGCCCACACCCACGACGACATGTTTTCTGTTTTTTCGGTTTTATTAAATTTTTTTGCTTTACCAGTTTACAGTCAGTTGACTTCCGATTACAAATTAGCACTATTTGCATACAATATTTATTATTATTATCAATTTATGCAGAGTACACACACCCACACACACACACACACTTCATTAACATAATCGTCGACATGCCAGCCCTCTGAGTGAGTGTGTGGGTAGCACAATTAACCGGATTCAGTTGACTCAATCAATCGAGCCCAAAAAAAAAAAAACAAGGATCCAATAAAACAGGCAACAAAGGAAATAGGCATTCAATTGAAATGCAAAATAAAAAAATATTTTAAATATTTATGACCATCAAAAAGCAATTATGAGTTCGGTATTTGAACAGCAAAATAATTGTTATCCTTGTGAATTAATAAGTACGTAATATATCATAAAAAAACCATAAAAGTATGAGCCAGTGTTGGAAAATATGCAATTAACAACAAAAGGTTAGCTAAGCAGTTTATAAATTAGGAAAATATAAACTTTTTTAAAGCCTTGCTGTTTTTTAATTTATAAAACTTAAATTTCAATTAAAACTCAAATATTTTGTAGTAATTAAATAGTTTTTTAACCTGTTTTTAAGGCAGAAATAAAAGAGAAATAGCATTGTTAAAAAAAACAAACTACAGATCAGTTTCAGCTCTTTCTTCATTTAAATTAAAATCAAAAAACCAGCAAAAACTAGAATTTACTGGCTTGGCTGGCCAAAAGTATTCCATTTCCCCAAATATTAGTTTCAGAATTAACCAAGGGAGAGAGAGAGAGCTGTGGAGCAACTAGAATTACATTCATTAGAGTTGCCAGTTGGAAAATAATAAAAACGGGCAACGGCAGCCACAAAAACAAAAAATAAAAGAAGAAAAATAATAACAACAAAAAGTGAACAGCAGCTATGGCCATAGAATTCTATAGAATTATACGTTACACGCGAGGGAAACACACAAATAAAATAAAAAAAGAGAGAAAAAAAATAAAGAAAAAGTCCTGTTTGCCGAGCGTTTTTATTGATTTATTTTTGCCGTTTCTAATGACGCGCCCAACCACACACACAGAGAGAGCCACATGCCAGGATTTTCTACGATTATTTCCCACACACACACACACACATAAAAAAGCCATAAACAAATTTTTGGTCGCTCAAGTTAATTTTTGTTCCATTTCTCATCTTTTTGGTTTTGTTTTTCCTCCTTTGGCCGCTTTCCTTGCCTTTCCTTTCCTTTCCTCGTTTCGTGACAATTCCATTTCATTGCTTTCTGCTTCATTTTAAGCATTTATTGGAGCTGCTGTCTATTTGCCTTTCTTTTTTCCAAGTTTTGTGGGATGAGGGGAGTGCAGGGCCCAGGGGGCCGGGGGCCGGGGTAGGTGACTGTGTCGTGCGGCACATTTGGCTGGTGGCGCCGCCAGGACGCGCAGCCTTGGCTCGTCAATGCCAGGCACGACATTTTAAAGCTCCTTCGGCTTTAAGCGCTTGTGTATTTTTTTTGTTTTCATAGATTTCCCTTTTTTTTTAATACTCTATTTCTTCTTTTTTTTTTTGTTGTGTGCCAATCTTTATTCACACGCGAACGAAGGGGAATACGGCTTCGATCGGTGTTGGAGAATTTGGGTAACCGTGTTAGCTTTGACACTCTTTCATCGAGCGAATATCTTTCGTACACCACTGCGTATGCGTTATGTGGAGGGTACTGCTAATTGTAGCAGGATTTCCCCTTAAAAATAATAATTTTGTAGTATTTTTTGTTTAGGATTAAACGCCGAATTAAAGTATTTTCTGCCATTTCCGGCTTTTCCTTCTTAATTTAGCTGAAAAGATGATTCAGACTTGCGAAAACGATGCTTCATTATTAAATGCTTTATTATTTCATAAAACAAATAAATAAAAATGATTAAAATATAGTTTTAAAAGCTGAAATAAAACCCTGAACCTTAAGATCTTTTTTTAGATATATAAAAAATGAAAGTTCTACGTTTTATTCGGTTTTTTGTTGTGACTTTGTGGGGGGAAAGGCATTATATTAATTGCTTAGCCAAAGAATATGAACAATGTCCATAGCAGTGACAAGATCTTGGAAGTAACCATCCATTATCCTGGCTGGCTGGCTTTGTTTATGAAGTGGGCAAACGGATGGATAATCCCGCAAACAGAGCCCGGCTCTCGAGCAATTAAACGACAAGCCGGCACGCAATGCCAGACAAATCGATAAATATTCATGAAAAATAAATGGGGAATCGCTGCCGCCATGCCGAGCTGCACATAAACCACCTGCACCACCCCAAGAATTCCCAAAGGATGACGTACGACGGGTCAGCACCACCTTGGGGGGGGGGGCTAAGCAGGCTCTATTAATATGCTTTTCTTTTTTTATGGGAGGGAAGGAAGGTGGTTTGAGTTGGGAATTGATCGGTGAGGCCAAAGCTAATTTACAAAATGTGTAATAAAACTTGGGGCTTTATTTATTTTAGTACCCACTATGTTTTGGCCATATGTCAAAGTTCGCATTCATTTGGGCTTTTTTTTATTGCATACACTTACCACTTACACCCACCGCACACATACATTCAGCACTCGTTTGATTTTTACCCCTAATTGCTTTGTAAAGAACAAGAAGAAAAGAAATATAATGATTATAATGACAACCACATTTGTAATTATTTTATATATTTATATCCGAATCGAATCCGATCAATCGAATCGAAGCAAATTCTATAAATAAATAACCAAACAACTTGCATGCCATATAAGTCCCATAATTACTAATACTCGATGACCTTTTGTGTGTATATCCTACAAACTATGAACTACAAACTACGAACTACAATCTGCGATCTTCAATCTTCATCATCATCTTTCAACTGTAACCAGTTATGTGACCATGGGTATAGATTTAGGTAATCTTGCAGCCTTGCGAACGTTTAGGGTGCTGCGAGCGCTTAAAACCGTAGCCATTGTGCCAGGTATGAACTTAAAAGATATATCTTTATATATTTAGATGTATTACAAATACATTAAAATGATCATGATCTTCCACTCTCTAAAAAATACAGGCCTGAAGACCATCGTGGGTGCTGTCATCGAATCTGTGAAGAATCTGCGCGATGTGATAATCCTCACCATGTTCTCCCTGTCGGTGTTCGCGCTGATGGGCCTGCAGATCTACATGGGCGTGCTCACACAGAAGTGCATCAAGAAATTCCCGCTGGACGGCTCCTGGGGCAATCTGACCGACGAGAACTGGGACTATCACAATCGCAACAGCTCTAATTGGTACTCGGAGGACGAGGGCATCTCATTTCCGCTGTGCGGCAATATCTCCGGAGCGGGGTAAGTGATGGGGTTATTATATTATATCTTTAAAGTCTGTAATTCTGCATTCTTCATTTGAAACTCTATTATATTTTCTATTTGAACCGCTTTCAACTGGTACGCAGGCAATGCGACGATGATTATGTGTGCCTGCAGGGGTTTGGACCGAATCCCAACTATGGCTACACCAGCTTCGATTCGTTCGGCTGGGCCTTCCTGTCCGCCTTTAGGCTGATGACCCAGGACTTCTGGGAGGACCTCTATCAGCTGGTGTTGCGTGCCGCCGGACCGTGGCACATGCTGTTCTTTATAGTCATCATCTTCCTAGGTTCATTCTATCTTGTGAATTTGATTTTGGCCATTGTTGCCATGTCGTATGACGAATTGCAAAAGAAGGCCGAAGAAGAAGAGGCTGCCGAAGAGGAGGCGATACGTGTAAGTAGACACCCAGACCTGTTGCAACCCCCCAGACAACCGCAACTGCAACCGCAACTGCAACAGCAACAGCAACTGCAACAGACTGTGCGACCTGTGTGCTCGTTCCTGTAGCTGCAGTTACTGACTTGGTTTGGTAACTGCAGCTGCAGCAGCGAGTGCTGCACAGTGGGACAAAAACAGACCGAAAAGTAACCGAACAGACTGAACTATGTACTTGGAACTTGGACCAAAAACGAACCACTAACAAAAAACCCAACCCCCCACTTCGCTGTGGTAGATAATTTCAATTTCGATTGCTGCGGGATCTTCGATCGAGTATTGAGAATATCTACCTGTACCAAGAACAGCGACTGCAACCACAACAGACTTGCTTTTTTCTTTTGTAAATGTAACTATCATATATTATAATATGAAATCCGACTACTCTCGTATGTATATCGTATACCGTATACCGTACCGTAAAGCGTAAAGCGTAAAGCGTAAAGCGTAAACCGTATAGCGTATAGCGTATGCCCGTAATATCGTATGCTTAGCTAACTGTCTAACTATCAATCATAATCGAAACTATATACTATATATATGTATATCTCTCTACCGAACTCTATCTCTCTATCTTAATTGTCGTCTATCTGTCTATCGCTGCCTCCATTGTACAAATTGTCGTGCTGTTCAGTCCGTCCGATCGTATATATGGTATATATCTTAATATATATGTGATATATATGTATATGTGTGTGTCAAATCACTAACCATTCAGCTTTCCAAGCTCCTCTCTCTCTCTCTCTCTCTCTCTCTGTATCTATCTCTCTGTTTCTCTGTCTATAATATATCAATAATATATCAAATATATCGTACTTGTACTTACTATAACTTATGATTTTAGTGCACCATTAGTTTCGATCCTGTCACTAGTCACAAAACGATTAAAAAGAAAAGAACAAAAGAAGAAATCAAATTTACTCACAAACCTATACTTACTATATATAAATATATATATATCTCTATATGTATAAATATGTATCTATCGAATCCTGAATCCCAGAACCCAAGAACCCCTCCCAAAGACCCAGCACAGCACTGTACTATATGATTTTTACTTGATCTGTGTTTGTAACAACTATAAAACGATCAAATGTAGCGTAGTTTTGCTTTTCGTATTGTACCAAACCCAACCTTCTTTCCTTCACCATCCCCTTCCGATCCGATCCGATCCAATCCGATCAGAGATTGCCTGCACTCTGCACTCTGTACATAAATGGCTAATCCGCCCGCATGCTCGTTGTAGGAAGCTGAGGAAGCGGCTGCCGCCAAAGCGGCCAAGCTGGAGGAGCGGGCCAATGCCCAGGCTCAGGCGGCGGCCGATGCTGCTGCCGCCGAGGAGGCTGCCCTGCATCCAGAGATGGCCAAGAGTCCGACATACTCCTGCATCAGCTACGAGCTGTTCGTTGGCGGCGAGAAGGGCAACGATGACAACAACAAGGAGAAGATGTCCATACGCAGCGTCGAGGTGGAGTCGGAGTCGGTGAGCGTTATACAAAGACAACCAGCACCTACCACAGCACACCAAGCTACCAAAGTTCGTAAAGTGAGCACGGTAAGTATTCCGAGCGCAGGCGCAGCATTTCTTTTTACCTTCCTTTCCATTCCAGTCTCTTGATTTTTGATTACCATTTTGACGAGTGTTTCTGTTTCAGTTTCCGTTTCCGGTTCAGTTTCAGTTTGTTTCCCTTTTATTTTTATCTCTTTTTTATTTGTTTTTATCCATTATAATCCTAATTAGTTGAATAAACTTATTAGTTTTAGTTTTAATTTTTAGTTTTGAGTTTCTGTTTCGGTTCGGCTTTTGCTTTTTGGGATCTACTGTACCCAAAGTCTTTTCGGACCTATTTAGATGTGTTAACTGTACCGACTTGAATTGCCTTTCCATCGATTATTATATATGTGTTGCCTTGAGTTGCTTTTGGCCTCCGTTGCATTTCCGTTTTTCAATCGATTCTATCGATCTGTATGATCGATTAATTGACTTCCCTCCGATCGCCGCCGATCGTTAGTTTCGGCTTCCTTTCGACTTATGAGCAATCGATAACTTGCGTCGCCGCTACAACAGCTACAGTTAGAGCTACAGTAGCAGTTACAGTTATAGCTAACGTTACCGCTACCGCTACCGTTACCGTTACATTGCCATTGCATTGTTATCGAACCTGAGTTCCAGTTATCGCCTATCATTTTGTATCGTTTCCCGTAAATCGATTCTCGATTCTCAATTCTCAATTCTCGTTTCTCGTCGATGTTCCTTTGATTAGTTTGATCATTTTGTTGGATCTCTCTCTCTCTCCCCCCGTTTTGATTGAATCGTACATCTCGTACCTTATATGCCTTATATATATATAACTTACCCGTATGATCATGCAACTAGATATTGAATCCTTTCATAACTGTATCTGGATATAGTGTTAGTGCGTGCCATCTGTATGTATGTATTAGATCTTTATCTATCTCTATCTCTTGAATCTATTTTTGGTTGAACTCTGTTTCTTTTTGATTTCCCTTATGGTTTAGTTTCCATTTCCGTTTCTGTTAGCTATATGCATGCGTGTGCCCGTGCGTGTGTGTGTGAGTGTCGGTGGGATATATAGAATCCCATATATAGATTGGTAGTTCTAACTTAGGCGCCTCTTGACTGATTGATTTAACCATTTGCCTAGTTTCCAAACTCAATAACTTTTTATTTTTCCAATATTTTTCCTAGTTTTCGTTTCCCTTTTCGTTTCAATTTGGATTTTGGTTGGGTCATTGCTCGGAATGCTTTAGGTAATCTCGAAAATTTTCAACAATTGGCTTTTAAACGCATTCTGCCATTCTGCAAGCAAAACAAACAAAAAAAGAAGCTAACAACCGATCAAAAGTTTAGGAGAACCCCTCGGGTTCGGCTTAAGATTCGTACGCCTAAAGGTGGCTTTAAATCCACATAAAAACACTTTTTAATGATTTTTCGGTATCGATTTGATTTATTTTCGATTTCCGCTTTGATCTACCCCAGGTCGGGATTTATTTATGTTTACGTTGTGTTCCTGTTCTCGTTTTTCGTTTTTCGTTGCCCTTAATAACGATTTGGTTCCCGAATTATGTTGATATTGTGCGATAGAGTTTGAGATTTGATAATTTCTGTGGCTGCATTAACCATTGCATGCATTGATCGAACGTTACATTTACCGTTATAGCATCTTAACAGTTTTGTAACCGTTAATAACACACGCCACAAGCGAATTCGATTTCGAGACTGAAATATGAAAATAAATCGAATCCATCGATAAGATTGGAAGTGTTGAATTCATTTAAATCAAAGTAACAAATCAAATGGAATCGAAACCAATCGAATCAAATCGAACCGATAACACAGCCAGTCGTATGGGCGAGCGATAACCACAGATCAAATCAGATCAGATCAGAACAGATCAAAACAGATCAGCTCAGCTCAGCCAGCTCTATTTCTCTAGTTAAAATACTTAGCTCTCTCTCTCTCACGACACACACTATAACTTTATGGCATATGGCAAGCGTTATGCTTTTCTGCACATTAACACCAGAACACGCGCGCATTTCGAGGATTTCTGCGATATAATTTACACAGATCGATGTTAGGCGGTTGAATATCGGTTTGTTTTCCATTCAATTCCTAACCGATGACACAGCGCTAACTGACAACAAAAAAACATACTTCACACACGATATAACCGATATGTAACGATAACCGATAACTCGCTATCCGCTGTCTCTCTCGCTCGCTCGCTAGCTCGTTCTAACCGACCATCAATTTTGCTCTGGGCAGCCTCAGATAGTTTTCAATGAGAGCAGAAACTATTTGGGATTGACCTAATTGATCGTAGATCGATAAGTTCCCCAAAGCCTAAGGTAGGTTGCTCTCGCCCTCTCTCTCTCTATCTATCTCTCTCCCAC
The DNA here is from genome assembly GCA_008042515.1 of Drosophila truncata. Taxonomy (NCBI): domain Eukaryota; kingdom Metazoa; phylum Arthropoda; class Insecta; order Diptera; family Drosophilidae; genus Drosophila; species Drosophila truncata. The sequence goes on along the minus strand of VNJQ01003611.1, from coordinate 150,106 downwards.
ACACACTCTCTCTCTCTGTCTCTCTCTGTAATTCTTTATCCAAAACTCAATAACTCTGCCACAACAACATAATGCGTACACCCCGCCGAACAAGTGTGATTAGGGCCCAGAAATGACAAACCGATACAGCGTAGATATATCGAAATAAATATATATTATATATATTATTCGAGCTGCTAGCCACAATCCGTCCCAAATGCCACGCCCACAGAGATCGAAAGCGCCGTAGATTTGTGATTTGAAACTAGAAATGCATCCGTACGAAGTTTGGAAGAGATTTGCCTAGAGTTGAATTGTAGAGTTAACTTTACCGATTACCGATTAACATTTGATTTTGTTTATTGATTATTTATCGTTACCGTTTACCGTTATTCGGCGTGGGATGGAAATTTCCCAATCGATTTAAGTGTTTGTTCTAAACCTTTTCGTTTTTCCTCCCTTCCGTATTGTTCCATTAAAGTTGTATCTGTTTTGGTTGTTTAATAATTCTTGATCTAAAAAAAAAAAAACTGTATACATAGAACGCTTAAGTTCATTGTGTTTTTTTTTAATAATCCGAAACCCGACCCTTAAATATTTAGCTAAATTAAGCAACATTTTTTAAATGAACGCTACGCTGAAGTAGAACTGAAATCACACCACAAATTAAACTCAAGCTCAATCCTTCACAATAAACAAAATGTAATAAACAAGAAAGAAAAAAAACACACACGCGGTACACATACACATAAACATGCCCACACTCATACAATTAAATGCTCCCCGTAATCATTTTTCCTTTAAACTGTAGACAGCAAAATCGAATACTTAATTTATATAACAAAAAAAACCAATAAAAACCTAAAAGAAAAGAAATTGTACAAAAAAAAAAGAATTACCAAATATATATATATATATATACATTTATCCATAGATAATAAAACCGCAATCGAGGAATATATATATTTTATTTGATTCATTTTTCTTTTTCTTCTTCTACTTATACTTTGTTTGTACAACAAATGAAAAATGAAAACGAAACGAAACGAAAAACAAAACTTAGACATCCTTATCCTTACCTGGTTCACCGTTTAACATACGCAGGGGATCACGTAGTTCTCACAAGGTAAGCGCCCAACACACACACACCCGAACACAAATACACACACACACACAATGGCATACACACCCACTGACACCGCACACTCCACACCACACCACACACCACACCCAGAGATCAAGGAACACACAGACACGGAATTGCGTAAAAATAAACATATCATCATATCGGACAGTTCATCAAAAGTCCATGCGGATTCCCAATCTGGCGCCAGATCACCCCGATATATATCCCCGATATATATCGATCGATATACATTATCGATCACAGTTTAGTTTTAGTAAAGTTCAAGTACCCGTACCTTTACCCGTATCTTGTAGGCAGTTGCTAACGTCTAGCATAGTTTTCGAAACGGAACGAAACTCCATCAAACACCGAAGATTATTTTTGGATCATCCCCCCCCCCCTCCCCCCACATACTCTATAAGCGACTAGTTAGCGTTTTTAGCATCTGTATAACATCTTTTAGATCTGAGAGATACATGTGGCACTATATCCATATCGATCGCATTATCATAATCATTCACCTAATCGTCTATAACTGTCTACATGTCTTTTGCTTTATTATTTTCTTCTCTTCGATAATTGTTATTTATCGGTTTGGCCTTGTTTTTATTGTTGTTTTGTTGTGTATATCGCTGTATCTCCATTTCCCTATATATTTATATATATATATATATATCTAATGTTATATATACTATCGTGCATATCCATCTATGAACATACTATATAGTCGTCTAACTAACTGTACTGCTCTGTACTGTACTCGGTTGTAAGTGTGTCTGTCTCTGTGTGCCTGTCCTCTGTACCTTTTGTACAATCTTCTGGCTCGCTGGTTAGCTTGATCTCTGCAGTGGGCTTTGATGGGAATAGAGTACTAGCTCTTCCCCAGGTTCTCTCACCCATCTCACGGTCACAGTCACAGCCATATTAGTCGCAACTCACAACCACTGTCACCCTCACTGTTCACTCTTACTTTCACTTTCACCCCTCACTAATCATATTTCTAAATGCATCTTTTAAATGTTTTAATTTTTTATTTACATTGAGTTTAGTTTTGGTTAATTCTTGTCTTGGTTTCGTGTTTTTTGTGTAATCATGTCTATATAAAAAAAAAGTAAACCTATTAAGACAACTGAAACAACTTTTCTAAATTCTAATTGTGGTCCGATTGCTTAATTTTTAAGATACTTCATTTAATTCGTAATTTCTCTTGAGTTATCATAACTTAACTTAACTTTTAACTTAACTCTTAACTCATTCCAATCCCCATCGATAACGGGACTTTCTGTTCGATAAAAGCCCAAGAATATAAGCCGCGTCATAACTACTCTCACCACCTACTACCTACTCCTACTAACTGCTCTCTGTTGTATAACTACTTTGTACTATTACGATTATATATTATAAATATATATATTAAAATACAAATAATTATTAAAATGGCTTAAATGTGTGTGCGTGACTGGGTGTCTGTGTGAGTGCGTGTGTGTGAATGCCAAATGTCTGAAGCGAGTACTAACCGTGTATTCCTTCACCCTCCCCAAACCAACCTGTGTAACCATGTCCAGTACACGATACGGAACGGACGTGGACGCTTTGTTATACCCGGTAGCGATCGCAAACCGTTGGTACTGTCAACATATCAGGACGCCCAGCAGCACCTGCCCTATGCCGACGACTCGAATGCCGTCACTCCAATGTCCGAGGAGAATGGGGCCATAATAGTGCCCGTCTACTATGGCAATCTAGGTGAGATAACTCTGGAAATTAATCATATTTAACTGTGGAAACTAATCCCATTGCTCTAACCTCTAACCTCTTAGGCTCTCGGCACTCATCCTACACCTCGCATCAGTCCCGAATATCGTATACCTCACATGGCGATCTACTCGGCGGCATGGCCGTCATGGGCGTCAGCACAATGACCAAGGAGAGCAAATTGCGCAACCGCAACACACGCAATCAATCAGTGGGCGCCACCAATGGGGGCACCACCTGCCTGGACACCAATCACAAGGTTGAACATCGCGACTACGTAAGTTTCCTCTTTAAATAATATAATATAATCAAATTTTTATAATAATTTAATGAATAATTACAGGAAATTGGTCTGGAGTGCACGGACGAGGCTGGCAAGATTAAACATCATGACAATCCTTTTATCGAGCCCGTCCAGACACAAACGGTGGTTGACATGAAAGGTACGGATTTTAGGCAAATTTTTGAGGGAATTTTTGTAGATGGGTAGCTTTTCGGATTACCTATATATTTCTTTTTAAATTATTAAACAAGAATGCAGCAAAAAACAAATTAAACCTATAATTCTTAATCTTGATCTCTATTAATAAGTCCATAAAAAGAACTCTTATTTTAATGTAGTTAAGCTTCATATAAATATTTCTTTTTGCCGATTTAACAGTTATTTCTTAAATATTTAGTCAGTTAAACTACACCACTGCGTATACGTAATTTTTTGGGAATCTGTGCACCAAAAATTACGTATACGCCCTGGTGGAAACTGGTAGTAAACTGCCGAATATTACAATTTTTATATTCGACGCCCCTTTTTTCTCCCACTTTAACTATAATTTAGCGATACTCTTTTTTATAGAAGAGTACCAAAAAATTACGTATACGCAGTGGTGTATTTATTTAAATATTCAAATAATTAACTGGTAAACTACCAAAAAAATGAACTATTATTTATATATTCGACTCGGTTTTCTTTTTTCTACTTTTATTATAATTAAGTAATACTTATCATCATAGCAGAGTCGCAAGAAATTACGTATACGCACAGTTGTAATCAGTATTTTAGGGATTTAAGAAAAAGAGAGCCATTGCTAATATCACAAATATTATATTATTGACAGTTTAGTCCAATAATATAATATTTTTGATATTAGCAATGGCTCTCTCTCTCTCTCTTTTACTTTATATAAAATGTAATATATAATACTCTTTACGGAAAGAGCTTCAAAAAATTACGTATACGCAGTGGTGTATTTTAGTATTTAAATATTTTAAGAAGAAAACTAGTAAACTGCCAAAAAGAATTATTTTTAAACTCAACTTAGCTTGCTCTCAATTATACTTACTATAATTTAGTAATATCCCTCCCCTTTTTTTTCTTGTTTCCTTCCAGATGTGATGGTCCTGAATGACATTATCGAACAGGCCGCTGGTCGGCACAGTCGGGCCAGCGATCGTGGTGGTAAGTTGACCTTAATACCTTGCTTGCCAATAACTGTAACGTTTGATTATCGATTATTATAACCATTTCGTTCATTCTGTACATTTTTGCATCCAAAATCGATCGTCGTCTCTTTTGTGTTAACCCTTACATGTGCATTGTTCGATTTAAGTTCCGTTTCCTGTTCTGTTATCATGTAAATAAAATAAAAACTCAAATCTAAAGCCGGGAATCAAGAAATTCCCCGGCAATCGCCGCCTTTCTTTAAAGAATTTATATTTTTGGCTTAAGTTAACAAGAAAAAACAGCATAGCTTAAGATCATCAGCATCTTCATTTCCGCTCGTAGAGGGATTTCCCCCGGAATGAGTGGAACTGTGGCCAAAATTTAATTTAATTTTCCCTTCATGAATTATGTCCTTCATTTTGCATTTTGATTGCTGTCCCTTGTTTTGATTTTATCAGTTTTTCGGTTCGCATGCATTTATGATGCTCCAATTTCCACGAATGACTCTCCAACCCCAATGGCCCTCCCGATGGATTGACGGATCGATTGTTTGAATGATTGATTGATTGATTGCTGGCTGCTGACTAGAGCTCGCATGCGGCCTGCATCCAGTGCATCCTGTGCATCCTTCGATTGATAGTTGGATATTTGATAATGAATAAAACAAATTGGTGGCTTTAAGTTTTAATTTGTTTTTTTGTTCCCATTGCATTTTTCCTTATGTTCCGTTTCGTTTTGCATACTCTTTACTCTTGTGTATACATACATACATATAGATATATATATATAAATATTTTTGATTCTCATTTTTTGATTCCATTCCTACTTTGTCAAAAAAACAAAAAAGAGCTGAAAACCCAAAACAAAGCCAAGCAAACATATTTTATATATATAATTATGCATATATATCTACCCATATATATATATATACTCCAATGAATGACTTCTTTGACTCGTCCATTTTATTTAATGCCGTTGATGCTAACAGAAGAAAGCGAACAAGCAAAAAAAAAAAAAACAAAAACAAATAAAAATATAAACAAAAACAAAAACTGTACAACAAATGTTTAAAAAAAAAAGAAAAACAATAACAGTGCAGCAAAGACACACACACACACACACACTGTTATACATATATATGATATAGTTAGAACTGCTTGTCACTAACACACACGTGCAGCCTGAGAGCGAGAGAGCACAGCGCTGCGCTCTCTCACAGCATCTCTCTCTCTTTCTCTTGCCTTCAAAAAGCTTTCGCATTTCGCACGCTGCTGACGCCCCCCCACACACATACACACACACAGATACACTTCCACTTACACACACAAACACCTAGCAGCAGCAGCAGCAAGATGGCAGCTGTGACGTCACAAGACGCTGCTACCCAGAGAGGCTCAACAACAAGACAAAGTTTAAGAAAAGATTGAAAAAAAGAGTAAAAGCGCGAAATTTGATTTCCTTTCTATATATTGATTACAATGCCTATATGTAGTGCCTTTTACGTTACTTTGAATATTTGTTTAGTGCATGCCATTAACCGTAGTTACTTACCTGTATTACTCGTCTTTCCCAAAAACTATATATTTTCAATCTTAACTTAGATGATTTCCCCTTTTATTCGTACCTTGTATTTCGTAGTTATTTTGGATTTTGACTTAAATATATCAACTTATTAATCTTGAATTGAATCAATCGAAACGAAAAAGTATTTGTAGTAAAACTTGAGCATGCTTTTGTTGGACAAATCGTAGAGCATTATTTAGTCAGACCACATTCACCGTTTATCTAATAATTTCCATGACTATAAGATTTAATATTTACCAAATATATATTTAGAACTGATTCAAGTGGTAATTGAAGCGCAGAGCAACGATTGTATTGGAATATGATTCGAGTATATAGTCCGAATGTTAAGAATCCAAGGTTTCCCAGTAGCTAGACATCAGCATTAGTCGCATATATACCATATATAGACTTTCGATCTGCTTATTAGTACAGCTAAAGAGTACAGAACTATATAGAGGGGATATATCATACAAAAACATCGAACCCTCGACCGAACTCTAGATCGAACACTCGATCGAACTATCGAACCCTCGAACCTTTGATCGAACCATCGAACTCTCGATCGAACCCATCGCTTACAAGCTCTAGTTTCAACTGCGGCCGCTTGATGGCGTTTCATTTTCTTACGACCCTTTCAAAAAACCGTTTAAAATATGTTTTAACAATGAAAAAGTAATTTCCACCCCATAAACCCTATATATTCTTGATCAGCATCAACAGAAGAATGTATCTAGCCATGTTCTGATATTTTAAATGGCAAATGGCAAAGTTTAAATATCATATCTTCGCCAAAACTTCACAAATTTCAACTCGAACACCATTGCTGTGTTTGTTTGTGTTTGTTTAACCATGTTCTGGACAAAAACAAATTATTGGAATTTTTTAAATTGTTAAATATTAACAAAAAAATTTAATTTAACATTTAATTTGCAGGTTTGTTAAAAAAAAAAACAGCAATGTCCCCTCTATAGTTTTTTACTCTTTGGTACAAGGCTGCCTAAACTTCGGTCTCCGAAGTGACGATGCCAGTGGCCGAGTAGTTCAGTTGAGATCCTTGAATTAAATTTGCAATCCTGTAAACTAAATACTATAATACCCATATACAATATATTTTCGTTCGTTTTCGTAATGTGCAATGTGCAAAAAAGCAAAGCAAGATTTCAAAAACAAGTATCTCCAAACAAAAGCCAAAGCCAAAGCCTCTCTCACACAAGACACTAACTTTCAACCGTTTGCTTAACGAATAATATCCAATGCAATGAAGCTTCAACAAAAAAAACAAAAAATCAAAACAGCAAAACAGAAAAAAATATATGAAAAAAAGATTACAAAAAAAAAAAAGAAACTGAATCAAAGTAAAAGCAATCTGGCTGAGTCAAAGTTGGTCAAATCACCACTAATAACAAATTTTTGTATGGTTCAGTCTCCGTTTACTATTTCCCAACAGAGGACGATGACGAGGACGGGCCAACGTTCAAAGACAAGGCACTCGAAGTGATCCTCAAAGGCATCGATGTGTTTTGTGTGTGGGACTGTTGCTGGGTTTGGTTGAAATTTCAGGAGTGGGTATCGCTCATAGTCTTCGATCCCTTCGTCGAGCTCTTCATCACGCTGTGCATCGTGGTCAATACGATGTTCATGGCCATGGATCATCACGACATGAACAAGGAGATGGAAAGGGTGCTCAAGAGTGGCAATTACGTGAGTAGCTTCTTTGGATATCCTGGAAATCATTATTTATCTCTCTCTCTCTGTATCTGTATTTTGCAGTTCTTCACGGCCACCTTTGCCATTGAGGCCACCATGAAGCTGATGGCCATGAGCCCCAAGTACTACTTCCAGGAGGGCTGGAACATCTTCGATTTCATCATTGTGGCCCTCTCGCTCCTGGAGCTGGGTCTCGAGGGAGTCCAGGGCCTGTCCGTTTTGCGTTCGTTTCGCTTGGTAAGCTTCCGTCCAGATACCGATAGTTATCGATAGTTATATATAAGTTAGTGTTAAGAACTTGCGAAAATCTAATTAATTTAACTTTAGCAGTGTGTGTACGTGCAGCAAGGGCCCGATCTCGGTCGCGATTTACAAGATTTACAAGAAAAAACCCCATATAAACCCCCTTTCCTTTCCCCTGCCAATTTGCAGCTGCGTGTTTTCAAGCTGGCCAAGTCCTGGCCCACACTGAACTTGCTCATATCGATTATGGGCCGCACTGTCGGCGCCCTGGGCAATCTGACCTTCGTCCTGTGCATTATAATCTTCATATTTGCGGTTATGGGCATGCAGCTCTTTGGCAAGAACTACACAGGTACTTTAGGAGACACCAAAGACAACAACCTCGTCCCAACTTGAAATCCCATCCAGCTCCGAGTTTCCTAGGTTCCTTGGCTCCCCATCGAAATGCCTCCGAATTGAAAATTCAAAGCAAAGTTCTAGCGTGCAATGAAACAATTTTTATAGTGCAACATTTTCCAAACTTTTTGCCTTCAACTTTTTCGATTTTCATATATGTTTTTGAATCCTTCTATATATAAATATATAAATATTTCTTAGTCGTACACCTAAGTAAGACCATGAATATTCGCCTAATCCGAGAACTCGTTTAGATGGCCACGCTTTGGGCACGGTTTTTGATTTGATTGAACACTTTACTTACCATTTTGGTTTTTAAGATTCTGCTTTGCTGCCGCCGATCAAAAAATTATAGCGGAAAATCTTGCCCGGACAAATGTCTGCTATTTTTCTATATATAAATATATGTTTTTTTTTCGAATCTAGACAGAACCTTGCCGCATTTTAAGCGAATGTTATGTTTATAAGACACATTTTTCTCATAGGCCCAGCAGCAACCTAGGCATAGCCTAAGTAAGAATGATATGATCTGTATATAATCTATAATCTATATAGTGTTTATGTATGGGATTAAATCGTGCACAGGAATGAGTGAAAATGGTGGTCGCTGTGCACGACCTTAAATTAATATATTTAATTTTAAATTTAAATTGAAAATCGATTGTTTTTTGAAATAATGCTACATAACCTATATACGATTTTTTCCACTATATTTTCCTAATGCTTTGCCCGGCTTTCAAATCAAATCAAATCGAACTGAATTCAAACAACATTCAAATAAACAACACGATCGATTGACTTGAATGAAATCGAATCCAATCGAATCGAATCGAATTGAATCGATATTTCCACACACCAATTGAACTGTGAATGAATAATCCCCAACCAAACATCAAATCAAATTCGAATCGTATTCGCAACCTGCAGCTGCGTGTATTCAAATTGGCCAAATCTTGGCCAACACTTAATTTACTCATTTCGATTATGGGACGCACCATGGGCGCTTTGGGTAATCTGACATTTGTACTTTGCATTATCATCTTCATCTTTGCGGTGATGGGAATGCAACTGTTTGGAAAGAATTATCATGGTAAGTGCCATCAGCTCTATGAATCTATGAATAATACAATTATTTGTGTTGTGTCTGTGAGTGTTATTGTTAATGTCTTTTATGTTCACAACTCGTAATTATAACATTTATAACATTATGTATAAACTCCACCCTGTCTGTTTGATTCACAAGGATTTCAAAAAGGGAAATCCATAAATCCGCCCTGCTAATTATGATTTCTAGGCTTATGAGCTATGCTTAAACCATCCGTCCGATCAGAGTCCAAACTACTTGAAGCTTGAGTTGAGTTCTTGAGTTATTGTTATGGTTTTTAAGGGGTTCTTTGAGTTCCGAGTGCCCGTGTCCTCTGTAAGTACTGGCCTGTGGCAGCAACTAAGCCTCTTTTCTCCTAGCTCGACTCTTTGATTAATTTTTCTCCTTCTTAGAACTACTAATTATGCATAAAGCCCAACTACTTGGCTACACACATTCGTAGCTCTAACCTGAGAAAGCCTCATGTTGATGGCAAAACTTGCAATCTTTTGGTTTTATTTAATTTTTTATTGGATTTTTTGGATACACTGTTTTTTATGGGAGTGCCCGCTGCTGCGCTGAACACTTTTTTGCACACGCTTTTGTATGTGGCTTGACACGAACGCAAACGCAAACGCAAAACTAACACCCAAAATGAAACCAAAAATACAAACCCAAAAAGGAGAAAACCCCCCCAAGGACTTCGGTGTAGAAGAAACTTGAGTAATGCCCCATTCACTCATTCACAGATCACAAGGATCGCTTTCCGGACGGCGACCTGCCGCGCTGGAATTTCACCGACTTCATGCACAGCTTTATGATCGTGTTCCGGGTGCTCTGCGGCGAGTGGATCGAGTCCATGTGGGACTGCATGTACGTGGGCGATGTATCGTGCATTCCCTTTTTCTTGGCCACCGTTGTCATCGGCAATCTTGTGGTGAGTATCGATCGATAGATCGACACGATGACGAATGATCGAAACAGCGAGCGATCAACGATTATTGATGATAGACGATAGACGATAGAGCGGGAGGGTGTGGTGCATTCATCGTTTGTATGTACGGAATAACCAAAACTAATCGACTTTGTCGTTGCAGGTACTTAACCTTTTCTTAGCCTTGCTTTTGTCCAATTTTGGCTCATCTAGCTTATCAGCGCCGACTGCCGATAACGATACGAATAAAATAGCCGAGGCCTTCAATCGAATTGGCCGATTCAAAAGTTGGGTTAAGCGTAATATTGCTGATTGTTTCAAGTTAATACGTAACAAATTGACAAATCAAATAAGTGATCAACCATCAGGTGAGAGGACCAACCAGATCAGTTGGATTTGGAGCGAAGGTTTTTATCCACTTGTTTTCCACAATTACTAAACTACTTTTAATTATATGATACTCGTAATACTCGTAATACTCGTAATATTGCCAACGATATAATTGCGTATACCGTTTAACGTTAACTTCAAACTCACCATTGGCCAGTAATTGAATTGTAATCGATCTTTAAACAAAAAAAAAAACAAAAAACAAAACAAAGAACAAAAACCAATACAAAAACAAACAACAAAACCAGTATCAAAATCTTAACAAAACCAAAATCGAACCCCGAACCCAATTCGCATTCTGTATACAATTATAAAACGAAACAAAAAAGAAACAAAAACAATACAAAAACCAATCCAAAACTACAAATTTGTTCTTAGTCGACCCATTTGAGAATTCTGTTTAGTTAGTTTTCAAGTATCCCTCAAGTATTCCAAAAACCTCCCTAGGCCTAGACCTCTCGACCTCAATCTCAAACTCAATCTCAGCCATAACAGCCATAAATACCACTTGAACATGTACAGTATCTATAACTATATATCTATATATATATAAAGCCGAAAAAAAGTCTCATTTTGGTGCTCATGTCGATTGCTAGTTTTTATGCCATTTTGTTCGTATCGGTTCCCGTTCGATTTCAACCTGAAGTGTTGTGTTGTGGTCTTCAACCGGTCACTGATCCTCAGATCCTACTTCGATCCTCCGTACCGCCGACCTTTGACCTCTGTGGCGCCCTGAGAGGACTGCGCCGTGCCATTTCCGATCACATCATACCCAACAAAAAGCAACTAAAACAAATCGTAACCGTAACCGTCATAATCTTTAGCATTTACTTAGATAGTCTGTATTTTTAGCTGAACCAAAACAAAGTAAAAACAAAAAAAAAATATCAGTAAAACCTTAAAAGATCTAAAAAAAACAAAATGATTAATATATTGTGTACTAATTATACGTATTTTCCTTAGATATTTAATAACGTTTCTCAATAATTTTTATAAACTAATTAGCTTGATCCTCGTCGATATTCGATATTGCTAGCAATCGAAATATTATGTGACTTTGGTTGAGTTCTTTGAATATCTAGCTTAAAGTTAGTTAGACTTTTTTAAGACCATTTTATTTATTTCGATTTTAGGTTAATGGTTTTGGTTTTGGTTCTACCACCACCACCACAGCCACAGCCACCACAACCACAACAACAACATGCCCATATCCTTGTACATTTGCATTTTTCAATAGTCCTCGCTAGCCATTCAGCCAGCGGAGATCGATTGGCCAAGTTCAAAAATAATAAAATAGAGTATATATTGATTCGCATTTAAATTAAAATTCCCACCAATGGCAAATTGCAGAAGTTTAAAAATTATGTGGCTAGCTGTCAAAAAAAAAATAGATATATATATGCGAAAAACAGTTTTAGACTCCCATTGTAATATGAAATTATATAAATTGAAAGTAAAACAGTGGATTTGATCCTTCATAGTGTTATGAACTTTTCTTACTCTCGTTCTCCAACTTATCTTTTGTTCGATTTACTGTCTGTGTATTAGTAATATGTATGGACTTTTGTGTTGAACCTTAGTAACTTGTATCATCTGATCATTAAATCATAGAATCATCCCTCATCCTTAGTTCCATCAACACCATCCACCATCCACCATCAACCAGCTTCTTGAATATTAATCAATCAGTTATGTGCATTAAAAACGGGGCTTCAGTTGGAAAAGTGGAAACATTTACTTTGCCAATTTGCTGATCCTAAAGTAATACCATAGTAGTATCCTTCAGATGCTGCAACTAGTGGAATCGCCTTAGTTTGCTCACTAGTTTATTGAGTTCATCGATCATTTTGCGATTTGTGTTGTTCGCTGTTGTGTTGTGAGCGTTCTTCCTTCCCCCAAACAACTCCCAACCCACTACACTCAACCACAAGGACACGAAACATGAATCATGGAACATGAAACCACTGAACCACTGACACACTGGCACGACCCACCAAACGAAACCGCGGAGACGCTGATTAAATGTGTTTTTTTTGTGTTACTTTTCTGTGTCCTTAAAGATTTGATACCCACTACTGAGAATTAATCGTAATATCTATCTACATTCTTTTCATTTGTCATGATTTCAAAAAAAAATATAAACATTTAAATTAAAAAAATTTACAATCGAATTGGCCGACGTACTGAACAACGCTTAAAAACGAATCGTAATTGAATCTCGACTCATCCCAAACTCAAATCTAAAATCGAAATTAAAATCGAAATTGAAATCGATATCGAAATCAATCAAAAACCGATCGACCAACAACCAACAACAACCAACAACAACAACAACAACTTTAATGCGAACGGCAACTGCTTGTATGAATTATGAATTCGTTTCGCTTTATGATTTCCCCAAAAACAACAACAATCGATAACCGATCAACAATCGTCATTGCCCATCCGTACAATTCAATTCAATTCAAATCAAATCAAATATATATATATGCATATAAAAAAAAATATATATATATAAATGCCATACCTCTGTTACGTTACATATGTATATATCGAACCAATTATGTAAAAACTATCTATAAAAAATCATTACGATCGAAATGTGGGATACGAAAGGCAAAGGCGTTTGTCGTTGTATATCTGCAGAGCATGGTGACAACGAACTGGAGCTGGGCCACGACGAGATCCTCGCCGACGGCCTCATCAAGAAGGGCATCAAGGAGCAGACGCAGCTGGAGGTGGCCATCGGGGATGGCATGGAGTTCACGATACACGGCGACATGAAGAACAACAAGCCGAAGAAATCCAAATATCTAAATAACGCAACGGTAAATACAAATACGATTTCAGAAAGTGAAAGTGAAAAAAGTGGAATCTGGGCTGGATATAGGCGGGGAAGTACCGTCATCGAGGCCAGATTCTAGAGACCAAACCCGATACCCGATATTGTGTATCGTTTATATTGATTTCTTTGTGATTTGATACCGAGACCCGATATATACAACATAAATATACCCCCAATCCCCATATACTAAGAACTAAGAACTACAAACCGCTACTACTATTCCCTTTCCTGATCCCATAAAAGAGAAAACTTTATTATTATATAAAATACTTTCGTAACGACAAGAGATTGATTTACCTTTATTTGTTCGTTTCTCTTTTCCGTTCATTAAATTGCCACTTTTTTTCTTATATTACATATAACTGTCTCTATATGTGTACTGTTATGTGTGTGTATTCCACCACCCAATCAATCAAACCAAACAAAAATGATCAAAACTCAACCAACCAACCAACCAACCAACCAACCAACCAATCCAACCAACTGAACTCTGAACCCAACTGAAAAAAAACAACTTGTAACGAAAAACAAAAAAATACAACAACTAAAACACATGAACTGAAATCGTTAAATACAAAACCAAAAAAATATATATACCGATATATATAAATATATATATGATATGTATAACTATATAACTATAACTATACAGATGATTGGCAACTCAATTAACCACCAAGACAATAGACTGGAACACGAGCTAAACCATAGAGGTTTGTCCTTACAGGACGACGACACTGCCAGCATTAACTCATATGGTAGCCATAAGAATCGACCATTCAAGGACGAGAGCCACAAGGGCAGCGCCGAGACGATGGAGGGCGAGGAGAAGCGGGATGCCAGCAAGGAGGATTTAGGTCTCGACGAGGAACTGGACGAGGAGGGCGAATGCGAGGAGGGCCCACTAGATGGCGATATCATCATACATGCACACGACGAGGATATACTCGATGAATATCCAGCTGATTGCTGCCCCGATTCGTACTATAAGAAATTTCCGATCTTAGCCGGTGACGAAGACTCGCCGTTCTGGCAAGGATGGGGCAATTTACGACTGAAAACTTTTCAATTAATTGAAAATAAATATTTTGAAACAGCTGTTATCACTATGATTTTAATGAGTAGCTTAGCTTTGGTAAGTCAACTAAAAAAAAATCTAAATCCAAATTAAAATTAAATTAAATTAAATTAAATTCAATTGAGAACGAAATTAACACAAGAGAGATCTCAAAAATATTGTTTGCCATTTGTTGTTGTTTAGATTGTTGCAAATTTGTGTCATTTGCTTTTTTAACTCAGCTAAAAACGCAAATCGTAGCTTGCAACAATTCACAAAACTCGAAATTTTGTAAAACAGAAAACCAATTGAAAATTTGTAGTTAAACAAGTTAATCAATGCTTAAACTTTACCAAAGTTGATTGCTTCATTTAACCCCCAAAAAAAACCGCAGACAACAAATTTTTTCATTTCTAAACTCAAAACTCTCTACTCAGTTTAGCATAGTTTAGCGTAGATTTTATACGAATTGGTCTAGACTTTTATTTTCCAGTCTTTCAGTCGATGGCCAGACCTGTCACAGGACTTGCCAACGACCGGAAATTCCCCCCCAAAAAGAAAAATTACTTGTTATTCCCCACTAGGAGGAGAGATTACAAAATAAATAATTAATTAATTTAATTAGTCTTGTTAAGCTTGCTTCTTATGCCCAGGCACATTCCAGTCAAACGGCTTGTGTCTTCGCGTAAGATTGCAAACTTTAATTTAAAGTTTAAAGTTTAAAGTTGAAAGTTTAAAGTTAGCCCTTAGAACGTTTACTTAGATCGAATAGAATCGATTAATAGAACTATAGATGTAGACGCTTTGTGCGTATCATTTCAAGAATTTTGTCTTCAATTTCTTTGAAAATTTTTCTTTAATTGCGTTTGACTTTGATTTGTCCGCCCAAGAAGAACAACAAGATCAGAAAAGTAAAAAAGTATACAATGCCAAAGAGCCGCCTGCTGTACAGAGTAAATACTACAACAGCCAGAACGCTTTCCCTGGCATTTAACATTGTAATATCCATTAATATATTATATATAGCTTCTTATACTGCTTCTAGATAATTGTTATACTCTCGTACTCGTACTCGTAATCGTACTCGTCTAATGTAAACCTCATACTCTCCTCTCCAATCTCTATAACGCCAATGTACAATGTACCTGTGTTTCTTCTATGAAAACTCAACAACTCAACAATCAACAACTCAACAATACTGCGATCCTGACTGGAACAGGCATTAGAAGATGTACATCTGCCACAAAGACCCATACTGCAGGATATTTTATACTATATGGACAGAATATTTACGGTTATATTCTTCTTGGAAATGTTAATCAAGTGGTTGGCGCTCGGCTTCAAAGTGTACTTCACCAACGCGTGGTGTTGGCTCGATTTCGTGATTGTCATGGTAAGTCCATCGGTTACCCAAGTAGAAAAATGCTCCCCACTCCGCTTTCGGACCTCTGTCTTTGTCACTCTATCTATCTCTCTCTTTTGTGTTTGCCGAACGAACTTGAACTTGAAACTGAATTCGAAACAGAAACACGAAACTACAGACCAAAAATCAGAGACCTTTAACCTTATCCAAGACTGACCCAGGACATGAAGACGTTTTAAGTTTCAGTTAAGCCTTGACCCTCTCTCGAAGTCAGCCAAGTCTGGGCTGTATTCCGCTGTATGATAGACCAACCCCTAGTCTCTAGTCAAGTAAATCCAGTAAACCCCTTTAAATCCAGTAAATCCTTATATATCCAGTAATATCATAGGATAGTTATTCACTATAGCTTAGAACGTTAAGTTACCCATATATAGAGATCTCCCCTACATTAAAAACATAGTTGTAGCTTATCAGCCAAACATTTGAGTTTCGTTTTGAGTTAAAACTGCCTCTAAACCGCCTCTCTGAACTCTGACCTGAAACCGTCTCTAGCTGTCGCTAATTAATTTGGCCGCGGTCTGGTCTGGCGCAGACGATGTGCCCGCCTTCCGTTCGATGCGAACGCTGCGCGCCCTGCGACCTCTGCGGGCCGTTTCGCGCTGGGAGGGCATGAAAGTAAGTAGCGTCCATCCACATCCTTCAGACTCTGTCTCCTCGCCAACTCTCTCTCTCTCTCTGTCTTACCCTTTCTCTCTCTGTGTGTCTCTGTATCTCTTTGTGCCTCTCTATCTCTTCTCGAACTAACTTCTAAGCCTAAATGTTTCTCTCTGTGTAACTTTCTCTCATTCGCATTAATTGTTGTGTATGTGTGTGTGTGTGGGTGTGAGTGTGCAAAGTGTGAATGTGCTAACAAATAACCGTTAAATGTCGTTGCCTCACCTGAAACTAAGTTCCCTTTCTGCGGTTTAAAATAATGCTTGTTGTGTGCTCTTCGATCTTCAAAGGATCTTTACAATATGTATTAGAGTCCTGGAAAAATCAACCGAAACCGCACTTTCCGTTTGGCAAAAAGAGCTTTTCCTGTTTCATATTTCCCAATTAACTGTTGTATACACACACACACACACATACAAATTCAAGCTTATGCATACATACCTACGTGATATTTATTGATGTCTGTGTGTGTGTGTCTGTTTGAGTGTGCGTGTGTGTGTGTTATACCAAAGACATTTCAATACTAAGATGAGGAACGACCATACATTCGTTTTGCCATATGAGGCTAATTTTTTAATGGGAAAATCGTTTGGGTTTACTAATCTTATATATTGAAATGTCTTTGGTTATACGCTACTATCCGTCCAAGCCGAATCGCTCACACTGCGCCCAGGGCAGCGCCATGCTAACTAATATAATCGGCCAGTTCTGTACATTCTCTCTCTCTCTGCTGCCTGTTAATGTTGATGTATTTACTCCCACATATGTATATGTATGTCCCCATCTACCTTATATATAATATAATATACATATATATCAGTAACCGTATCAGTGTCCCCATCTACGCATACGTAATATAAATATATATAAAAAACTATTGAATAAAGTTAATAATATCGACAGTGATGCTTTGTAGGCTCCATTGTAATACCATTGCTGCTGTCGCGTGCTTCAGCTTTGTTGTACGCTAACTACATATATATATATATATATCTAGGATCATTGATTTGAACATAGGTTTAGTCATAGTTGTAATATACATATATATAATAGTTATACGTATTTTCAGACCTAGAGCTAAGAATATTACCAGCAACACCTATTTTCGGTCGAAACTTTGATACAAAGAAAAGTATTCAAAAAAAAAAACCTGTGTATAAGTAGTTTGGTTCAACAACTAGCTCTTAGCTTAGCCATAGCTAGAGATACCCCTTCCGAGACCTCCCCTAGATCTGTTTATATAGTTTATATATAGTCCTAGATTCCCCCCCTTCCATTTCTCCAAAGCCACACAAACACTACGAATATGAATATGATCCCGAAACGGCATCGGAACCCCTACCTACCCCCTCTTTCGTCACTTGCCCTCAATTTTTAGCGGCACCACTAAAAATATCTTATAATAACTAGCCCCTCCCCCTGTATACTATATACTATATATTATATATGTATGTATATTCCCAAGCGAGACCCATAAACCAGGGGCCCCAGAAAAAAAACTGCACTGCATTGTACAAACAATAAATATATAAAGCAAATATTTTATATTAACAAGAAACTTCGCGACGCTGAGTCGTATAGTGTATAGAATCGATATATCGTTTACTCGTATATGTATATATACTGTATATTCTCAACCACAATCAGTACAATATCGAACAAACCAGATCAAAATGTCGATCTAAAATAAAATCGCTCATACGCAGTGGTGGCAGTGTTTTACTTAAAACAAACGACGCTCCAGTCGCGTCTCGTCTCGTCTCGTTTCACACCAACTGATGTCGCTTGGTCTGGGCTATAATCCTAATCCTAAATACAACTTCAAATGAACACTTAAGTGGGCTCTTTTTTCCGCAAATATCCCAGTGATCCAGTGATGAAAAACTCCACAATAGCCACCCAATCGAGTCCGGCAGCAAAGTTTGAGCAAAAATGTGTCAACATAGAGACAGATCATGACAGAAAAACCAAAAGCCGAAAGCCATTTTCAATGAGAACCTAGTGATGAGGTCGCACCACTGCACAATGGACCCATGGAGGTTCATGCAAACGCCCACCCCAGAATCCTTTTCCCCTTTTTCCACCAACTCAAAGTCAAGATCAAAGTCAAAGTCAAAGTTTGTGTGTTTTGTGTAAATATTAGAAGAGCTCTGTCGACTCCATGGTTCATCTCCGTTGTGTCCAAAGGCGTATGCATGCCGAATTTGTCCATTGTGAAGTGAGATGCGGCTGGTGGTGCAAACTATCGTTGTAGGAAAAATCTAAAAACAAAATAAACAATCGTCTTAGACAGAGCTATCACTCATCCCCAGTCTGTGTTTCGTCTTATCAACAGGGCAATCTCAGAACTCAGTCCCTCCGCCTCAGTATCAGCTAATAGACTTTACACACACTTCTCTATCTCGTTCTCGTTCTCGTTTTGTAACTCTCCAATCCCCCTGAGCAGTATTCGTATCCCTAGCCTTGGATTGAACTGAAACTACTTCCAAAAAATACACACCGATCCAAAAACCGAACCGAAATCCCTTAAAGTGTTGCCTCATACATACGTATCTGCATATGTGTTAACTTGTTTTGTGTGTATGATGTGTCTACGTCTATATAAGTGTAACCACCTACTTACTATGTATCTGCCAGAAGTTCTACATATATATATCTTTATCTAAATATATTTATATATATATATCCTACTCGTACAATTTACAAACTATAATGTATCAATTATCGTACAATAGGCTATTGTTTAAGAACCCCCCTCTTTCCGTCTAAGTCAGAACAGCGGTAAAATTAATATTAAATAATGCAAGTAAGTTCTACGAACCCATAGGGCCCTCTACCCCCCTCTGACGCGCCCCTTCTTCTCCCTGTTTGCAACGAACCCCCCCTTCTCTATTTTTGTCGAGCAACCAACCGGCGCCAATGAAACTCCTTAAAGCTTTTTTCAGTTAGACAGACAGACAGAACCAAAAAACTAAAAAAAACTCCAAACATAAAACCTAACCTAAAAAAATTAAATCAAACACCGAAAAGAAAGAAACACTTTTGCTTTATTTACAAAAATACAAAAAAGAATCTCTGTATTGCAAATTTATATGTTAAAACTTGGCACTATTCGAACTATATCGAAACTAGGTATCGCTTATCAACTTCGTTGCTTCACTTGTTGGAGCTGGTGGTATTCAAGCCTTCAAGACTATGCGAACGTTAAGAGCACTGAGACCACTACGTGCCATGTCCCGTATGCAGGGCATGAGGGTACGTACTTTCCATACATACTCGTAAAACCCAAAAAAAAAAACAATACCAAAATCAAAATCAACTCAAATTCAAAATACCACAACCGAATACCAAACAAAAACCAAAACAAACAACTTCATCAATCAGTATCAATAACAGTATCAGTATCTGTATCTGTATCAGTATCAGTATCAGTATCAGCATATCGCAAATATCGTATATCAATCCTAAGCTAATAGCGCCCAATTTCATCAGTCTAACCCGTACTCGTGCTCGTATACATTAGCCATTCATGAAACTAACAGCAACCCAAATATTTAAAAGTATATATCAAGTGAAAATTTAAAGTAGATCTGTTTTTTATACATAAACTATAAAAAAAGCGTAAACCGTAATTGATTGACTGATTAGATACTTTAACCAAAACGTAATTACTCGAATCTCTCTCTCTCTCTCTCTCATCGATCAGCCGAACACGTACACACCTCCAAGTACTAGAGTTAATTTTTAGCTATTGTTAATCGTTATTCTTATATATTTATTCGTAAAATTATTCATAATTAGAAAAAAACAAAACTTTTTGCCTTGCCTTCTCTCTCTCTTTCCCACACACACTGAAGTTGCGTCTTGCTCGCTCGCTCTCTTTCTCTTTATATCGCTCTCGCTCGCTCTTTCTCTCTGTCTCTCTCTCTCTCTCTCTCTCTCTCTCTCTCTAATTGTCCTATTATCCACAAACTAAGAAAAATTCGCTTAAACAGCATTCGCTTTAATCTCGACGAATTCCCTTGCCTGCCTTCCCCCAGCACCGTAGAAGTACCGATCGAAATCGGATCTATAGCTATAGATATATATATTATATATCATAATCTCACACCAGTTTCGACTCTAATCGTACTTAGTCCATCTCATTTAGATTGCATTTTGATAGGAGACACGTACTTAGTCCCTAGTTTAAGTTAAATTTTAGCTACATTTTCAATTAAACTTAAATAACTTCGAGTTGTTCTTGTGCCTGCTTGCTCTCTTTACCGCTCTACCGCTTATTTCCTCTCACTTTCTGAATTGTTATGGATGCTATGCTATGCTGTTAACCATTATCCTTGTAGATATAATGTTGTTGCGCCTTGGCTTGGCTCTGTTTTTGAGCAACGCACGCTGCCTGCCGCTAGAGAAACTCCATGGCACAAAACATACACGCCCTCATATGATCCATAAATATCGCTGTCATATATATCTTATATGTATATATAGCTATCCATTTAGTACTCAATCCACAGTACCATAAACACGCACAGTACCCACAACACACTCACCACACATCTGTACATCACATCTATACTATATATAAGGCCAATACTAACCCTTCTAAGTATATTATAACAATATAAATATCTATATATATATAATCCTAACTGACTAAATAACTCTCTGCATTTATTGTATTATATTCTATCCCCTCTCCACCGACACCCTCGCCTCGCCTCGCCTTGCCTCGCCTCGTATCACCCATAACACCCATGTAACCCAACAAATCCATCGATAACTCAACTCCCAAATCATCATCGACGTTGCCAACGACGACCCAACCAATCGATCGGTTATCGGTCAATCCACGAAATCTGAAACCATCCAAAAACAACTCCAAAATAAAACCAAAAAAACAAAAAAACAAAAACCAAATCAAATTCAGGTCGTCGTTAATGCGCTGGTACAAGCTATACCGTCCATCTTCAATGTGCTATTGGTGTGTCTAATATTTTGGCTAATTTTTGCCATAATGGGTGTACAGCTTTTTGCTGGAAAATATTTTAAGGTACGTGCCATATGATTCAAACTAAATCCTGAACAAAAACAAACAAAAAACAAAGAAACCAAACCAAAAACAAATAATTAAAAGATAAAAAACAAAACGAAACATAATCAGTTAGGCCCATGATCGAAGGTAAAATGATTACAAAAGCCTGGACTCTTGTACTCCTTTCGCCTTCCAAGCAGCCTTCCCTAATTAGCAATAAATGATTCAATAAATCGAACTACTATCTTGAAATCAAAACTTGAAAGAATTGCGTATCTTTGCATCTATTTTTCGTAAATAGTTTCAACACAATTCAAAACGAAAAGTTCAGAGCTTGCAGACTGTATATAAAATCAGAAATCATTCGGATGCAAGTCCAGAATAAAATATAATATATATAAAAACTCACTATCAAAATCCCAATCAGCTGCAGAGTCCGATTCAGCTTGGGCATGCTTATCAAGCGTTATATAACTATACGAGTATGCGACCTTGCGAAAGTTGCTGCACTTAAAAAAAAAACAGTTTCCTAGAAACCACTACTTAGTTCTAGCCTTAGTTTGTACTTTGCCTTTTGCACTGGAAATTAATAAAAAAAAAAGAGCAGAACTACTATAAAGCCTAATCGAACTCTAACTAAACCAATTTAGTACAATCAAAGCCAAGCTTCTTCCAAATAACGTATAGTCAAAAAAGAGGCCACAAGCCCTGCTAATTAGCTGCTCAACACAAAACAAAAAAAACACTGATACACCAACAAATTAGTTAGCCAAATAGCTATAGTGCCCTTTGTAATGTATCTGCCCTTATATATATATATATCTATCTATTACTATTTTCCTATCTATAAAATCCCGCATAACTGAATTACATTTTTCCAACATCAAATCGATAAACAAAACCAAAACCCATCGACGACAACCCGATGACAACCCTACCATCGATAACCACAGTGCGAGGACATGAACGGCACGAAGCTCAGCCACGAGATCATACCAAATCGCAATGCCTGCGAGAGCGAGAACTACACGTGGGTGAATTCAGCAATGAATTTCGATCATGTAGGTAACGCGTATCTGTGCCTTTTCCAAGTGGCCACCTTCAAAGGCTGGATACAAATCATGAACGATGCTATCGATTCACGAGAGGTAATGTACAACCCTTGCAATCTACACGAAAAACACCACATCCAACTCCAAACTCCACACCTCGCATCAGACTGCATTTATGTTTGCCAATGCGCTTTGCCAACAAACCACAAAAAAAGTAAAATAACTAAAACAAGTAAAAATATGAATATTGAGACACGCCAACTATATATATTTAGAGCAGAAAACCGCTGAAACAAAGCTAAATATATTGCAAACGAATAGTTAGCTTATCCCCCATACATACTGTAAATGTCTAGTCAAATATGTTGATAATCTCAACCTAAGTCCAGTCTATGATACTTTTTATTAATCAACCAATTTTATCTATAACTTTTTTTCTCTTTTTTATATATGATCAACAACAAATCTACAATAACTACAACAACAACAACAACAACACTCAACACTAACATCAACAACAACTACAACAAAACAACAATGAATATGGTAAACACCACTCAAACCTAACTCTGGTCACACTCCACTCCACAACAACAATACCAACAATACCAACATCAACAACAACACGAGCAACACTAAAAATGATCCATTCACAAAAAAAAAAAAAATACTAAATGAAATGAAATGAAAACCCGAAACTGAAACCAAAACCGATGATGCCATCCAACAAAATTTCCTTCGTGAAAATGCAAAATTCCACATCGATTCGAATGGGCCGAAAAAAATAATTGATAAACAGGTGGACAAGCAGCCAATTCGTGAAACGAACATCTACATGTATTTATATTTCGTATTCTTCATCATATTTGGATCATTTTTCACACTCAATCTGTTCATTGGTGTTATCATTGATAATTTTAATGAGCAAAAGAAAAAAGCAGGTGGATCATTAGAAATGTTCATGACAGAAGATCAGAAAAAGTACTATAATGCTATGAAAAAGATGGGCTCTAAAAAACCATTAAAAGCCATTCCAAGACCAAGGGTAAGACAACAACAAAATACAACAAAAGAATATATATACCATCAATAAAAATTAAAATGAATAATAAAAACGAAAAACTGAAAACTGAAATTATAAAATATTGAAAACCTATAAAAACCGATAGAAGTATAAATATACAGCAATAAAATTAAACAATAACTAAATAAAATACAAAAATAAAACCCAAAATTTCCCAAACAAAAGGGGCATCACAACGCTTTATCCAAGTATTATTTCTTCAAGTTTCTCAACTTGTATCTATGTTTGATGCCCCATTAATAAACACTAATTAAATTCCTATATAACAAAACAATAACAATAATATAATATTACTTACGACTGAAAAAAATATATAAAACAAAAACTAATAACAAGACAAAGAAGATTTTGATCGCGTAATCTGTGCCAATCGTATTCGTATTGTATATATAACATTTTGTATATATGATAAACTTTTTTCTATGTTAACTTGTATTGAATTAACACCGAACTGTGCTACTACTACCGAAAGAGACTGTTATACTGTTATAATTATTTAATTTTTACAATGAAACAATAAATGTCAGTAGAAATTGTTATGATTTTATTTAATTTTCATTAGTAACCGATCTGTTATACTGTTATACTGTTATACTTCTTTACTGGACAGGACACAGGACCCTTGACTTATACCCTTTTGCAATCCGTTGAGTATATATGATATCTACATAGCAAAAAAACACATATCTACGTACCTGCGTATGTATCTATGTGAAAGGCCCTGTTCTCTAGCAATATTTTGTCAAGTTGATTGATGGATCTTTGAAACAAAGAAAAACAACTACAAAAACAAAGAGAAACAATGCGAAAAAAGAAAGAAGAAAATAAAAAGAAAGCAGGAGATTACAGCGCACCAAGAAGTCGAGTCTCTGGAATGGCTGCCGTGGTGTGTGTGCGCGATAGAAGAAAAAGAGAGAGATAGCACGCCACTGTTGCCATTGAGCGACTCCTGCGAGTGCGAGGAAGGACGATGTTTCGCAAACATACCGTTTTCTTACTCTCCACTCTCTCTCTCTCTCTAATACTTAATTTCCACTAGCTGTATTTAAGTATTGTGTCCGTTTGGTTCGTCTGTACTTAAACATTTTTATGTCTGCCATAATTATCCGCTGGACGATCGATCAAATTTCAAATTCCAAAAGCAAAGCAAAACTACAATCTCTATATATGTATATATACCTATCGCAACACCTCCTACTTAGATATGGCAACCAACAATGCATGTTTCTTTACTACTACTAACTACTACTCCTAACCTCTGGATGTGTAAATAGCATACATCTTGGCACGTCTCTCTTTAATCTCTACTTTAATCTCTGGGCATGTTTAGTGATAGATCACAGAACGATATACATACGAAATATGATAAATTGCGAATAAAAAAAAAGGAGCCTAAAAAATCGAAAATTAATCGAAAATGAAAATTAGAAGCGAGAGGCAATTGTAAAATGCATATGTCTCATGTCTCTCTTGGTATGCCGCCTCGTGTAGTGTACTCTCTTACTTAATCGATAACCGATAACCGATAACCGATGCAATTGAATGAATGTTATTTACTAGCACTCTGAGTCACTGTTTAACAATGTTACCCAACCCAACTGTTATACTGTTATACGCCTACTCTGTACGTCTGCAGGTGCGCGGCGAGAACGACGCTCCACAGAACCCCTCATACCATGGAAAAAAGTTTGCAATTGGCACAGATCTACAAACGAAACGTAATTTATATACTATATATATATACAGACAAGATCCCCCCAAAACGAAAGGGGGAAAAGTAAACCGATAAACAGATATACATATAAATAAAAATAAAAAATATATTTATATATAAAACCATATAAAACTGAGATATCATATAAATCTATAGCATAACTTATAAGCAAATGCGACGTATTTAAACCCAATGTACTCATACGAAACTCTTCTATTCCTTTCTCTCTCTTCTCTCCAATGTGTTTTGGCGGTGTCCAACGATTTGATTATCTCCGTATCCGTTACATTACGTTTTTGTTACCCTTTTATTATTATGATTTCGTATTGATTTACCTTCTATACCTCTATATTCCAGTGGCGACCACAAGCAATAGTCTTTGAAATAGTAACCGATAAGAAATTCGATATAATCATAATGTTATTCATTGGTCTGAACATGTTCACCATGACACTCGATCGTTACGATGCGTCGGACACGTACAACGCGGTCCTAGACTATCTCAATGCGATATTCGTAGTTATTTTCAGTTCCGAATGTCTATTAAAAATATTCGCTTTACGATATCACTATTTTATTGAGCCATGGAATTTATTTGATGTAGTAGTTGTCATTTTATCCATCTTAGGTAAGTAAACCGATAATCAATTTCCAAATTAAAACCCCACCACAAAACCCCCCAAAAACCTTTCAAGCCAATACCAAAAAAAGCCAAAAAAATATGCTGTATGCTACCATCGACCCCCAAAGCTCCAAACAAAAATCAAAAAGAAGTTAAATATTGTATATTTTGAATTCAGTTCAATGATCCTCCACTCTCTCTTTCTCACTCTTTCTCTTCGATTACGATTCCGATTCCGATTCCTCCATGCATTATGTGCTATGTGTGTGAATATGTATTTTGATGTACAAACCTACCTGTCTGTCTCTGCAACAGTACGCTCCTCTTTCTCCTTAACCCATACTTTCTACTACTAATTCTACTACTTAACTTGTTAACTTGCTAATTTGCTGTCGTATACGTAATGCGTAATTCCGTTGTTCGATGTTGATTCGTATTGCAGTTCCCCAAAAAAAGATCCCAGCAAAATAAAAAAGCAATCCATACGTAATCCCCCCACCTCCCAACCGATTTGTTGTGTACAAAAAAAAAAAAATAAAGTTTGTGTATTGCGAGTGCTCATATAGAGATTACGGTCACTGTACTGGTGTATTATACGATCACGATCACTGTATGAGCAGCTCCATGTTGTTGTGCTTAACGTATTCCAAGTTATGTTTTTGTTTTCGCTTTTGAGGCGCTTGCCTTTTGCATAGTTAGCTAAAAATGGTGTTGAATAATTTAATATAACTTAATGAAGGAGTTATTTTGCAAAAATTAAAATGTTTAAGATTATTTTTAACTTTTTAATTAAAAAAAATAAAAAAAAAGTTATGCAGATTTGTTAACTTAATAAAAACTAACTTAAAACAGTTTTCCAATTCAAAATTACTACATTTTTGGCTTAATTATGATCCATTTCCGGTTGGAGTCCTTGAACCGGAAGTTAGCTTTCTTTTGCGTTAAATGTGTGCTACAAAGCCATAAGTTGCTTTGATTTCTCTTAAAATATATTACTCATTTGTGTTTCTCTTAAATAAATCCAATTTTAAAAGGATTTTAAGCTGTGGAGTTGATTTATGGTTTCAATTAAAGCTTGAAAACTGTTATACAAAAATGAAAAAATAAATAAAACGTGTAACTTTTAGGCAAACCATCAAATATTTAGCTAACATTGCAAATGTGCAATTGACCAATTATTATTATTGATAAATATTTTAATTGTTGTTGTTGTTATTGCCAAATTTGTATGTAAAATAAGTAAATCGATGTTGAACTCTTTATTTAAGCCTAAGTTGAAAAGTAAAACGTAAAACGTTGCAATATTGGTGTTGATTTGACTGTAATAATTCCCCAAGTAATTGTTGTCGTTCGTTGCTGGCGTTAAATATTCCAAATATTTGTAATTTTGTCCATTAACTTTCTATAAATATATATTTTTTGTTGATATTAAATATGCAAATTGACAGATTTCCCAGGAAATCTGATATTTTTAATCATATTTCTTTGCAATTTTATTCTTTGTTTTTTTTATTCAAAAACTACAATTAAGATTTACAAAAAAAAAAAGAAAGAAAGAAAAAATATTGCGTATACGTGTAAGCACACAAAAGAACGAACAAATGGAACCGAGAAATCCCCCATTAACAAAACTCGAGTTGGAAAACTCCGAAACTCAAGGTGGAAATTGGCTATTGGAGCAAACACAACCAGAAAATATCAAATGAAACGAGCAACACCAACAAAAAAACAAAAACTATACAAAAGATGGCTTAAAATATGCTTTACTACATTGACCAATGCAACAGAGAGCTTCCTTTTTAACCGTCATCGGACGTTAAAAAGGATGCTTCCAACCATTATCTGCTGCTACTGAAAAGTGTGAAACGCCAATTCGAATTGCGCCCAAAAAAATATTTTGTCTAGCGAAAGTTCCCAGAAAACCAAACCGAACCCTCTTAACCCCCAAACCTCAATCCAAACTCCAAACCAGAACCGAACCAAAACCAAAAAAAAAAACCAAGCTAAACCCTCTCCAAAAAAAAACAAATCGGAACCCAAACAAACCGATCGTATTGCGTTTCCTTACTTGTACAAGTTTTTCGTTTCACTTTTGGAATACTTCCTTAATACTATTTATTATTAATAATAATAATAATAATAATGTTTGTGCGAGAAGAGCTTCAAGTAAACCTTAAATATTTAAGAGCTGCAAACCTTAACTGTTGCTTACGCTTCTTTTATGTCCTTTATGTTTAATAACTCGCCAGGACTCACGCGCCCAACTTGTTCTCAAAGCGCACTTTTCCAAAAAAAAACAAAACAAAATGAAAATCTTAAAAACCAAAAACCGAAATGCTTTCAAATTTATTTCGAGCGCCTCTAAGTATCGCTTCCTTTATAAGTATTTTGGCTTCGATGTTGCGGCAATCGCCAGAGTGATATCCTCATAGACGAATATATTAATACACGCTTCAAGGCAAACGAAAACAATCCACAAAAAAAACCAAAAACAGGACAAAATGAAAAAACCAAAATAAACCAAAAAGTACGAACCGAACGAGACTCTCTCTCTCAGCTTTTGTAAATGCAAATTTCTTAAATAACCAAATAACATGAATAACAATGAAAGAAATCTATAAAGAAAAGCAACTGCTAAAACACTCACACACCACACACACACAAACTTACACACGTTAAATGGCTTGCACAGAAAAAAAAGAAAAACAAACGCATAAATCAATTATAAAAAAAAAAGCAAAGCGAAAAATAAAAAGTAATTCAATCACACAAGATTCATTCAGAGTTAGGTGTCAATGGGCATTCCACAAGACTCTGTGCGATTGTCGGTTGCATAACTCTGTTGCTACTGCCCGGTATTTGTGCCAACTGGGGATCCCCACCCCTCCCCCCCTAAAGTGGGGATCCATCAGCTAATCGAGATCAGAGCGAGATATCACATCCGCTCTGAGGGCGGGGCCCCAGCCAGGACAACGGCCATGCGGACCGTCTTAGCGCGCGGATCTGGCAAGGCCATTGAACTGGATCGGACCGAGAGGACCCAACGGCAATCCAGAGATCCTAAAAAAAGATCCTAGAAACCAGCTAGCTAGTCCCCCTGCCGATGGGTTCCGCCCGTCGAAAACAACACACAAGAAATCTGGCCACTCGAGATTCCAAAAAAATTGTGAGCTTGGACAATGATATACCGCGGCACTAGCCTGAATCTTCTTAATGGTTTTGGTCCAATCTACAATGGAGATTATGTACTTTACTATGAACGTAGTAAAAAGCATACAACTGTGTATAATCTATAGAGAAACAAATATATATATAAACCATAAATAGTACCTCCCAGAGTACCTCCCATTTCCCTTTAGAGCGGGACTTGAACCCCATACCATTCCCGAACCCCCGATTTTATTCCCACCCAATGTTACCTTCCATAACTCTTTCTGCCTAAATCTTTTTAGAATAAGAAGCTTTTCCAACTATTCTAACTTATTTTTGAGTTGAATTTTCTACTTGTCTTGTTCAGCCTTAGATCAGAATTAAAAAAATTCCAAAAAAGTCCTGCAAATAGTTCGTTCGAACCCACACGAAAAAAAAACCCCTTTAGATCTCCGCTCATGCCCATTGCTAGAGCGCATTTCGTTGCCATCAGCCAACAAAAAATAATAAGAAGAAAACTAAAATCTATTAAACCAATGAACATTTTGATTCTTCAGCGGGCAGCGAACGAACTTTGCAGTGTTATAGTTATTTGGCACATATAAAATATGCTGCGGATTATCGCTAAAAGAAAACGTAACCAAAAAACATGCATTACAAAAAAATGAAATTTAAACAAAAAAATATAACAAATATAATGGAATCCCGGCAGTCTGGGCTTCGATTTTTGATTTCGCTGTCGCTGTTGCTGCTTAAAACCAACGCCAAGATCGCCTGCTCCTGCTCCTGCGCCAGCTGCTCGCAAAAAAAAAAGAAAACAGCCAAAGGATATCAACTACCGAGCGTCGCAGCTTACTACTTTTACTCTGTTAACCGTTCAGCGTTTGACTTTCAACTCTAAACTTTAAGGTTTTTTAGTTATTTATTTTGGTTTCTTATTTTTTACTCTCTCTCTCTCTCTTTCTAAATGTGTGTGTCTTTTGATTTTTGCTCCTAGGCCAGCTGTAAAATCGTTTAAACTTAAAGCCTAATGTGTGTTAATTGTATTTGTAAACCTCAAAACCCGTACCTGTAACCCGTAATTGTACTTTTGTATCAGGTTGTGTATGTATGTAATTGTAATTTAAATGTATTATATCCGGTCTATGATCAGTCCGTGATCCTTTTTATGGTTTTCTTTTAATCATTTCATTTTTGTGCCGCCTGTTTATGTTTTATGTTTTGTGGCGACTGTACATATCGCATTACATTACTTTTGCTTTCCCCTTTACGTATTTTTGTATATCCTGTATATGTATATCCTGTGCGTGTGCGTGTGTGTGTCTCTGTGTATGTTTCTCTATGACCTTGAAGAAGATGGAGGAGCGGAGCGTGTCGAAACCCTATAATACTTTCCATATTTCAGCTATGTCGAGTGTTTATGGTCGTACTTAACCTTAACCTTACCTTAAGTACCTTATCCAACCTCCCGAAGTCCTTCCATCCCTTGCGTATTGTGTGATCTGTGTGTAAACTCAAACCGAAACTCAACTCGAAATGATTTCTCCATCCCCCCCTAATCCGCTGCTAAAGGTCTCGTACTGAGCGATATTATCGAGAAATACTTCGTGTCGCCGACCCTGCTCCGTGTGGTGAGAGTGGCGAAAGTTGGCCGTGTCCTGCGACTGGTGAAGGGTGCCAAGGGCATAAGGACACTGCTATTCGCGTTGGCCATGTCGCTGCCGGCCCTGTTCAACATCTGCCTGCTGCTGTTCCTGGTGATGTTCATCTTTGCCATCTTCGGGATGTCCTTCTTCATGCACGTGAAGGAGAAGAGCGGCATCAATGATGTCTACAACTTCAAGACGTTCGGCCAGAGCATGATCCTGCTCTTTCAGGTAAGAGGCCCAGCCACAATTCCGTTGACGGTTTATGTTGTCTATTGTTGTTGTCGTTGGGTGATGTTGCCACGACCTTCGAGTCCTGAAATCAAGCTGCAAATCGAAATCGAAATCGAAAATTTATTAAATCGAAATACCGATAAAACCGATAACCGACAAACGATAAGCGCAGCAAACAAGGAGGCCACAGCTGACCATCGATCGGCGGCGCTCTATCGCTGGAGTCTGGGCGTCGATCGATGGCCGGAAACGGAAGTGCCGCCATTTGTTTCAGTTTAGTGGCAACATCACAATGTTGATTGAAGCTGCGGTAGTTGTTGGTAAAAGCTAAATTAGTGCGATTTTTTGATTAACTTTGAAATTCATTTCAATTTCTCTATCTGCTCATCGGTTTTTTTTTTAATTTTTCGTTTCGATAAGCAATCCTTTTTTGTGTTGTCTGTAAAAAGAACCGCCTTAACGATCCAATACGATTTATTTACGCCTAACCTTACCTAGTTAATTATTATTGCAAAACCAGCTTTCCATTGGGATTATTTAGCGCTTGTTTTGTTTTTTCTTGTTTTGGTTTTTTTGTTTTTTTTTTCAAACCGAACCAACCAAGTCCAACATATCTGCTTCTCTGTATACGCATAATTTTTAGTCATTTGTACAAAAAACAAATCTAATTCAGCTCTTTCAACAAACACCAAATGAAATGTTAAGATTTCCTCAAGACACCCCTTCCTCTAACCCCGAAAACAAACTAACCCCCCAAAAAAAATCACCCACCGAAGTCTAAAAGAAAAAAAAACAAAAGGCAAACCAAATAGATTCGATCGAAAGATCCCAGGGAACACGAACCCACGAATCCCACTCTCTCTCTATAACTCTCCATCTTTCTACCTACTATATCTCTCTTTCTTATATTTATGTATAAACCCAATCTTAATCTATCGCCAACTCTTTCTATCTAGTTTCCCCCTCCCATTTTTTGGAGTCCTTTGACTCTGCGAGCTTTACAAGAGAATAATTGCAAACGCTTGCTACGCTTGCCGCTTTGAGTCCTTTCTAGTTTAATTTGTTTTTTTACCGCCTTGAAAGTGCCCATTTCGACGGGGCCAAGGCGGTAATTTTGATTGGCTTACCGCCATTATCTCTCTCTCTTTTTTAACCCCAAAAAAAAAGCTTGACCGAAGCAAAAGCAAATTAAAGCCAAATATATTAGCCGTAATGCGTGAGCCAGCCGTATACCGACTACCACACACTCTCTCTCAATGTATAATTAACTAACTATAGCCGTAACTGTACTAACCACCTACCGTATGCCATAACTAAATAGTTTTGCTTAGACCAGCGATCCCGGTGAGAAAACCTTTGACTAATGATGACTCTTCTTGTTATTGTATCTTCTGTCTTAAACTTCTCTCTCTCTCTCTCCCAACCGCCCACACACGAACACACTGATAAAAAAAAAAACAAAAACTAATACCAAATACCAAATACCAAATACCAAATACCCTGAAATACCACACCCTGAACGAACGACCTGACATGCATCGATCTATAATCTAATCGATGCATCAAACCACCATGCCCAACCGATCGCACAACTGCCAATTCCAACAAAACAATCGAAACCCAAAAAACGATTTGTTATCGATTTTTAACGATTACAAAATTGATAAAACCCAAACAAATCCGATTCCGGGATGATATCATCCGAATTTTCCTTATTATATTCCTTCTTCCCAAAAATCCCCCCCGCAAAATTATTACTAATGGCAGATGTCGACGTCAGCCGGTTGGGATGGTGTACTGGACGCCATTATCAATGAGGAAGCATGCGATCCACCCGACAACGACAAAGGCTATCCGGGCAATTGTGGTTCAGCGACCGTTGGAATAACGTTTCTCCTCTCATACCTAGTTATAAGCTTTTTGATAGTTATTAATATGTACATTGCTGTCATTCTCGAGAACTATAGTCAGGCCACCGAGGATGTGCAGGAGGGTCTAACCGACGACGACTACGACATGTACTATGAGATCTGGCAGCAGTTCGATCCGGAGGGCACACAGTATATACGCTACGATCAGCTCTCTGAATTCCTGGACGTGCTGGAGCCCCCGCTGCAGATCCATAAGCCCAACAAGTACAAGATCATATCGATGGACATACCCATATGTCGCGGTGACCTCATGTATTGCGTCGATATCCTCGACGCCCTCACCAAAGACTTCTTTGCGCGAAAGGGCAATCCGATTGAGGAGACGGGCGAAATTGGTGAGATTGCTGCCCGTCCGGACACCGAGGGCTATGAGCCGGTGTCCTCCACCCTGTGGCGCCAGCGAGAGGAGTACTGTGCCCGCCTCATCCAGCATGCCTGGCGTAAGCATAAGGCGCGCGGCGAAGGCGGTGGTGGATCCTCCGATCAGGAAGGCGGCGGCAACGGCGGCGGTGATGCTCAGGGAGATGCCGCCGAGCATGCAGCAGATGGAGCAGCAGATCCCGATGCTGAAATGCCCGAAACGGAGGGCGCTGAAGGAGCAGAAGAAGGTGCCGCTGGAGATGGTGCCGCCGCCGTGGATGCCGATGCCGATGGAGAGAGTCATGTAAATAGTCCGGCTGATGCGGCAGCGGCAGCGCAAGGAACGGCCGGTAGTCCCGGTGCGGGCAGTGCCGGTAGACAGACCGCCGTTCTTGTGGAGAGCGACGGGTTCGTGACCAAGAACGGCCACAAGGTGGTCATCCACTCGCGATCGCCGAGCATTACGTCGCGCACGGCGGATGTCTGAGCCAGGCCTCGCCCCCCCCTCCAAGATGCACGCGAGTATTAGCATGAAGTACGTGTTGGTGGATGTTGCCAAGAGATACTGGCAACAGTGAGCTAACAACAACAAGGAGAACAACAAGCATAATTTTCTGCTATATATAAAAATATGAAAGAAACAACCATATACAACATACATACAACAACAACAACAACAACAAGAACCCGAAAGCAACCCAAAAGCAACTCGAAAGCAACTTC
The DNA here is from genome assembly GCA_008042515.1 of Drosophila truncata. Lineage (NCBI taxonomy): Eukaryota > Metazoa > Arthropoda > Insecta > Diptera > Drosophilidae > Drosophila > Drosophila truncata. The sequence goes on along the minus strand of VNJQ01003611.1, from coordinate 115,958 downwards.
AAAGCCACATCCCCCATCATCATCATCATCATCAGAAGAAGAAGAACCCGGAGAGGAAGTATCCAGGAATCAACCAAGTTTATCCATATTCTCCAGTTTCTATATGTATAACCGCATTGTTCAGTTTTTACGAGTCAGCAACCAACAACAACAACAACAACAATCATATTTAAGCTAATCCGACAAAATGTCTAAATAATTTGTAAGCAGCTCGTAGTTCAAACGATTTAGGCGATTTTCCCAACAACAATAACAACAAACTATTGGCCTAAGCAGGTAGAAGAGGAAGAACAGCACACACACACACTTAAAACACACATACACTCTGCATAAATCATAAAAAAAAAACATAAAAAACATAAAATACATAAAAACATATAATACATAAAAAACATATAGAAAACCCCCAAAGAAACGTAACGAGAAACCAAAATAAAAACAATTTCAAATGAAAATTCTATCAACAACAAGAACCACACGCTTGATTTTAATTAATTAATTATCAAACATAATAAAAAATAATAATAATAAAACGAAAAACTACAGAAAGAAGAAAGGTTAACGCGAGTGGAGAGGAGTCCAGGCAGAAGCAAAGCAAATCTCACAAAAAATCTCCCCCAAGCAAATGCAACATTTTAACAGCAAAAAACATAATGAAATCCAATTCAATAATTATTAACAAGATGGGACAACACCAATTTGCATAGTTTATATTGAAAATTTATCAAAAAAATAACTAATTAAAACCGAATTAATTAACACCAAACCAAAAAATCAAAAGCGGGAATCCGGAACAACTCTAAGTAACTCGAACTAACTAAAAAGATAGTAATAATATCAAGCAACAACAACAACAACAACCGCCTGAACTGCCATTGAAAGCAATACGAAACCTGAAACACAAGAAAAAAGAACTAAAAACAAATTAAGAAAAGAATTAAAGCTAAAAAGTCAAAGTAGATTCACACATTCAACAACAACAACAACAACACACATAAAGCCTAAAACATCCACAACAAACGCACACATATTCCACAATCACGCACACATACATACATACTCAGAGGAGGAAAAAGGGAAAATGGTTACCGGAAAACAAAAACGAAAAACAGAGAGAGTAATTTTAAAAGTGATCGCATCCATGATCGGGTGTACGTTTCCTTTGCAGTTTCGACCTAAGCGATGATCCCATTCAGTTCAGCAAGAAAGAAAGTTCAAAGCAAACATTTCACCAACACACCAACACCAATACACCAACACCAACACCAACACACCCATAAAGCAGAGATGTTTGAGGTTATGTCCCAGTGCAAAAACCGGAAAAGGAAATCACACACCCGACACAAACCGACAGCCGACAAAACAACAGTAACAAACAAATCCTTGGAGTTGGGGCGCATGGAGCCAAAGGAAGTGGAAGTGGGACGAAGACGAAGACGTAGACCAGGCGACAAGCGAGTAATAGATAGAGATCCTTGAAGGACATATACCTTAACAAATTCGTTGAATTCGAGCAATCAACAAACACTACAAAATACAAAATACAAAAAAAACAATTAACCAAGCGAGCGATAATGCGGAAAAAGTGTTTAAAAGATAACAAAAAAAGAAAGAAAGAAAGAAAGAAAGAGCAAAAACAATAAGAATGTGAAGTGAAAGAAGAGTTTGAAGTGAAATAAAGCCGAAAAACAGTACCAAAAGCAAACACACAAGTTCAAAGCGAAGCAAAGCAAGTGCTAAAAAGAGACGAAACAAATATAAAAAAGATTTATTATTAATCTTTAATAATTTAATAATAAAAGAAAATAGCCGCTGATGATGATGAAGCGTGTGTGTGTGCGTAGCACGGAACGATGATAAACAACAAAAGCAAAAAAAATAGAGAGTAAAGAAAACGAGTGAACAATTTGAACTAGTTTGGTTTTCAAAGTATACTCTATTTTCTCATACTTCTTTTGAACCTTTTTGAACCTTAAACCTACGAGTAGAAACGAGCGAAGGTCGCGTTAAAAGCTAAATTACACAAAAGTTCAAGAACAAGATCAAGGGAGAGTAAATATGAATCGAAAATACTATATATTACACGTAATTATAACATAAATAATTTAACTACAATACGATATATATTGATACTGAATTGAATTCAAACAAAGTTTTAGCCCGACCGCTTCAAAGCGTAGCATACTTTCTAGCGCCAGCCGCCTTCGCATTCGCTTTCCCGTTACGTATACGCCATGGTAGCCGCCGCGTCAATCCAGAAGAATCGATTAATAATCGATAGCCAAGCCCACAAATAAATATATATAAACAAAAAAACAAAACAAAACCGAATATTCCGTTCAGTTGCGCCCAATTAGTAACGCCAAGCTAAGCTTTGTTTGAATATCAGCTTTACTGCATTTCTGATTTCTTTGGTTTCTCTGTCGTTTCATTTACTATAGCAATTGCCTTTTCGCCGCTGTTCAGTTGTATGTATCGACAAACGATTAACGATTACCAAAATTTTACGATAACAAAAAACGATAACGATATGTAATCGAATTGGCCCCGCTTAACAGACAGGTGGGGAGCATTCCGATCCGAGTGCCGCAGCAAACGAAAGTTTACTATGTGAGGTTCCATCGCGCACACACCATACACACATGCACATGGACATTAACCCAACCACACACACACATAAATATATATACATGTATATATAGAAATTCACAAACACACATGTAAATGCTTTGCTATTGCTTCGAAATTGCTGCAATCGTTAGAGGTAAATACAGAAAAAAAACGATAACTTTGGGAAAAAGCGCTTTTTGGTTTTTGACAATAACTTTTCACTTCACTGAAACAATCACTCAGAGACTCACACACCCACAAACACACTCACACACACACACAGAGACAGACATGGACATTGAAAGGAGCATCTTTCAGTGGCGATCCTCTTCTCGCCGACTTACTCTCAAATCTCAAGCTATTCCCTACCTGAAAAAAAAACGGAAAAACATACGAATCATGCTTTCACACACTGCCTGACCTCTAACTATCTGTTAAATCAATTACAAAAATGCGGAACATGTCCCAAGCCTATTCAAAAATCACATCGACGACCCACCAAAAACCCAAACATCCATCAACGATCTTTTTTTTGAGTGCAAACTTTCTTTAAAAATATATCTTAACCATTTCCTTGTGGACTGGAGAGAACTGGAGTTTTTTAATCAATTTCAAATACCCTAAAGATCGTTCGACAAACCATTAAAATCAATGAAATTTTCATAAATCAACCAACAAATTTCTCTAAATACCAAAAACTAGACCTTAGACCGTTCCGTATTACCGATTTCACCGCATCAGGCGTTCTCAAGCGTAACCTAACCTTAGCCACTCCAAAATCCTCACAGAAAATAAAACAAACACAAAACGAGTAACGCAAAACAAACAACAACAAAAATTGTAAAGTAAATTACATTGTGTACATTATGGGGACCAGTTTAAGCGTTGCCTTAGAGTCCAGAAACTAAAGTGTTTATTTGTTGCGCACGCTTAGACAAGAGCTTTTTCGATGATCATTCACCCAAGCAATCACTAACCTAACCTGATCCCTGATTAATTACGTACTTTCACCCCAACCCGCCCTTTTTAAACCGCAGAGAGACGCAAAGCAAACGCATCGCAAACGCAACGCGAACCCGACTCGAACAGATTTCGCTTTGGTTATCGCCTTTAGGCCTCAACATTTAAACGTTGCGGCTCTTTGTTTTGACGCCTTCATCACCCCGTAGCTGTAGCTGCATCCGTATCCGTTTCCGTTTCCGTTTTCGTATCCGTATCCGTATTTCGTACTTCCCGTTTCCCCCCTTTCACATTTATTTTGACGCTTGCCAATTGCCAATTTTGTAACGACTTGAATGTAGCTTCATTATTATACATTTTGTTGGCTGTTTGACAAATAATACGAGTACCCACTTCGATAACTAATAGAAATCACATGGAAAATAACGCAAAACACGATAGTCCGATTGATCGATAATATATCGATCGATCAATCGGATCGATAATAATAAAAACGAAACATGCTATAAACTAATAACAGAAAATTAAGTTTGAGAATTCCGTACAAAATGCATAAGTTTAACGAAAAAGCATAATAATATGAGAGAAAACTAAACGAATAATATTATCTACTTATATACTGAGTGCACTGTTATAAACGAGGGGCGGGGCGAGATTAAATAAAAAAAAAACAAAACAAAACAAAACAAAACAAAAAGAAAAACAAAAAACAACAAAATCGAATCAAACGACAAACTTTATTATAAATGGTATATCCTTCAAGATATTGTACTATCTATATGTGTGAACAACATCATCTGAAACAACAACAACAGTCACACATTGAGGCTTATGCAACCAAAGAGCAAAAACAAAAGAAAAAGAAAAAGAAAAAGAAAAACTACTAAAAAACACTAAAAACTAACTAAACAAAATGGCGGCGAACCGAAAGAGATACTCTTTATTTATAATAAACGTGTAAATTTCGAATAATAACTAAAATGCCGATTATAGGGATATGAATTTTAGCGAAAACGCAAATCGAAATCGAAAAGTTGAATAATAGTTGAGAGGTTGGACGGACGCACGGACGGACGGACGGACAGATGGGGCAGGAGAAGATGTCGTCGAAAATATGGATAATGATGATATTGATATAAGGAAAAACAAATCTATTTCATATTTTTAGCATACGTGTAAACATATTTTTTGTGCCGAGGTTACGTTCGAAGCAACACGCGCATCATTGCCATTAGACAGAATAAAATTAATTATATATACAATATGCCTAAACAACAAAAAAAACAAAAAAACGATACGGGAAAACAGAAACCGAAAACCAAAAACCAAAAACTACAACTAATTAATATATAATAAAAACCAAAAAACAACAACTGCATATTTTGTGCTGCTGAAGAAAGTCACAACGCAACAAAAAACATGATAACAATAACAAAAAACAAAACATATATAAATTTCTAACAATTTTAGAGCAATCCAAACACTAACACACTCACGCCACACACACTCACACTCCCACTCAGTGGGCATCCATGACGAATATTTGCGCCGCCACTGTTGGCGCACCGCACACACCAACGAGAGCGAGATAGAACGAGAGTGTTGCACCGCTCTCGGCCGCACAGTGGCGGCACAAACCATTTGCCAACCCGGCCGAGATACCAGGACAACAACAAATACAACAAGGATATAACATTTTTTAGATACACTTCAAACAAAAAAACAAAAAATCAAAGCGTGGAAATTTCTATATTAGTTAATAATAAAATCCTTTTTTGTTAACACACTATATTAAAAGGAAAAAAAGAGAGAAAATGGGTAAAACGAAAAAGGAAAAAAAGGAAGAAAGAAAACCAAAAACCAAACAAAAGATGGACAAAAACTTTAGCTTTATACTCGTACATTTGTAATATATTACATAAGTCTAGTTAATTACATTAAAAAAGCGAAACACAAAGAAAAATAGAAAATATATATATTATAAATTAAAATTATACAAAAAAGGCAAAACCAAAAAATTTTACAAATAAAAAAATCGAAAAACCACAAAAAAAAACACAAAAACCAACCAAAAAACCAAATCAAACGAAAGCATAGCAAATGAAATTCGAAATAAATTAAAACAAAAAAAAAATAGCGAACAAGGAAAATTTAAAAAATTAAAAAAAAAACAAACGAACTGTAAAAAAAAAACATTTAAATGTAAAACAGCCAGTTATTATGCATAGCTAATAAAATTCAAATACAGAAAAGAAGCCGGAGACGAAACCAAGAAGTAAGAACAATTATTGCAATTAGATATTCTACATAAAAAATTCTAAATCTTTAGTAAGGCATATAGGGTGCATATACGAACATGACACACACACAGACACAAACACACACACACACACTACATAAGCATTTCCGTTTAATCCCTAGATCAATGGTTAGCTATATCCTTAGTTCCAGTCTTTATCGGTTGCCAGTACCCCCTCCCCATCGATAGTCACGCCCCAAGCACAGACAGAGGAGCAGGAAGAGGAACAGAAAGCAGAAACAAATGCCAGCAAGGACCCCACAGACAGACAGCAGAGATTAGGATACCAAGCCAAGCCTATAATCCAATATGAATGGATACCAGACTCACACACACACACACACACTACACACACAATTACGAAAGTTGCCATCCAGCGAAGTATTTGCAATTTATATTGAGAGCAAGAATTAATAGCAGTTTATACATATATGAAAAGCCCGTTAAAACACTAAAAACAAAATGAAAATGAAACCGAAACCGAAACCGAAAAAAAAAGAAAACCAAAAACAGACTGAAGAAAATGAGAATTATTTAACAAGAAAATTTATATATATAAAATGATATAGTGCATCCAAAGCTATATATGTATGAACAGAATCACAAATTGCCAAGCTGCTTTTACATGCATCCCAGAGCTAAGCCCAGACACCCACCCACAAACACACACACACTGACACACACAGACATACAGAGATGGATCAGCTATAAATGAGATATGATTGAAATATTGTATTTATATTTATACACCAAGCAAGCTAGCAAAATGGAAACATGATACTAAGAGAAGCATCATTTAAATATATACATATTAATGGAAGTCTTAACTAGATCAACAGAGATTACAGAGATCCGAAGATGATATGATATTGAATACATTACAAAAAGAAAAAAGGGAAGAGAAGACACCAAGGCACCGTTAGCATATTTTTTTTATACAAAATACAATTTAAGCAAAACGAATACGAAAAAATCAAGAAAAAATTGAAGTAAATTATTAGTGAGAAACCGAAGCAACTGATGATGTCTTTGTAAAGACTTTATATATGCCTGCCATATGCCTACATCTGCCTAGCTGTCTGACTCTAACACACACCACAGACACATACACTACACTTCTTCCCTCCCCCTTTCTCCAACTCTCTGAAACTTTCTCTAGCTTTTGCAGACAGACACATCCACAAACACACCCATCATAACCCAGGACCAGAGCTTAGGTGGCCGCACCTGAGCTCAAAGTGTTCAGGCTTCTTTATGTCCCTGTATGCGTTTGTTAGCTCACCCTATCCCCCCTTTAGTTTTTTATGGGTTCCCGAACCGACACATCCCGATCCAGCCGTTGTCGAGCAACTCTATTTGATAGCAACTTCCCCGGCTACAAATTCTTAGTGGTTCAGATGGCTCTAGGACAACCAAACCAGACTCAAACTCAGACTCAGACACACCGACACTGACACACACGCACACACACCCATATATACACTGAGATTCTCCCCTTGGAAAAAAAAAACAAAGATGAAAAAGATATATACATATGAATATGTAAAGAATATATATATGTGCGATCAAGTAAAAGCAGCTACAAAAAAATGAAAACCAAACAAATATACAAAAAAAACAAAAAAATAAAGAAATGCTAAAAATTATGACACCCGCCACTTTTCTACTAAAAAGAAATTGACTGTATATATATATACAAATATATATATATATGATAATATGAGTATATTTATGTAGCAGTATAAAAACGTATGTGTAGTACAACACTTTGTCCATTTGCTTGACAAACAGACACACACTCACAGACACACAACAAAACCATACACACACACACACTGCATTTTGTTTTCTAATTTTTTAAAAAAATGGGACATTAAAGCCTTTGTATTAGCGATACTCCTAATGAATAAATCTTGCAAAATATTACGATCCACAGCGGTTATCGATGATATTTATTTATCGATCGAAAACAAGGATCGCTGTCATTACATCTAAATGTTTTTGTGAGCACAATCTTCGATTTTCGATTGAAGCAGCCTCTTGTTATCGATTTTTTCGACAGGATACGAGTATTTCCAATACCACAGAGAATCCATTAAGTTTTGAGCAACACAACACACACATATATATATATATATATATATATATATATATATTAATATAAATATACATATATATTTTTTTTATAAACAACGTATGGGACAAATGAAACACAACAACAACAACAATTTTTGTATGTATTCATTTTTATTAAAAATAATACGGGAAAATGGGAAAATACAAACCGGAAACCACAAACAGAAACACTCGTAATACACACACACACACACACAGACAGACAGACAAGAATTGTTTTTATAAAGATATATTCGATTAATGTATTTAAAATAAAAGTAACAAAAAAAAACGAAAAGAAACAAACGCCTGAATTAGTTTATTACGCAAAAGAAAAAAGAATTATAATTAGTTAATTCGAAATAAAATAAAAACAAAAAAACAAGCATACCCAAAAACAAAAAAAAATGGAAAACCACAACTGCACAATAACATCTAAATGTAAAAAATATGAACTAAAATACATAAACAATGCAAAGAGCTAAGGAAAAAGCCCAAAAGGAAACGCGCTAACAAGTAAACGATTTTTATTTTCATTATATATAAATAATTAACGCTTTTTTAGTTCTCCAGCCAGTTGCATAATTTATGTATAATTTATAAAAAAAAAAAACAAAATAACGACAAAAACAATTTATAATAAAGCAAACTAAAAAATAAATCAAATTAATAAACGGGCAACCTAATAATATTGTAATGTAATAAATAAAACAAAAAAACAATACAAAAACGAAAGGAATATATATATAATTAAAAGCGAAATTTTTTCACACTTTAGCTTAATAAATTGTAAAAAAAAAAATACAAAAAAAAAACAAACAAACAAACAAAACTGAAATAAAATGAGATTTAATTGAATTTGTTATGCAAATGAAACTCAATTCGTGTTTTCTTTTATCTCCCGTATTCCTCTAGCTTTTCAGGTTTCTTAATTAAGTCTTGAAGGGGTCAAATCTTAAAAATCTTAAGAAAATCTGAAAGGAATTATAAAATATTTAAAGTTTGCTCTCAAGGAAACGTCAAGTGGAGAATCCCCAAGTGATACAAGTCAGGTAATACCCCAAGAAATTTATTGTAATTGAAACTCTCACTAAAAAAACGCTTGATTTAGTTGTATTATAATTTCTTTTATTTATTTATTTAGTTATGTGTATATATATATGTATATATACGTATCGTACAAAATGTTCAAACAACAAAAAATATATATTTATATATATTTATATATTTCGATATAATGTTGTGTTTATGGGATTGTGAATTTGTTTAGGGCTGGTTTCATTCTTCCTTCATTATATTACTTAATTAAACATTGTTGTTGTTGTCTGTTGTTGTTGTTGTTGTTGAGTCTGTTGATCTGACTTTGATTTTATATTATTATTTATTTTATTTTATTTTAAACCTCTGTTGTTAATGCAAGTTACATGAAGTTAGCATTCGCAGTTGTTGTAATTATAATTGGTAAAATGTATGTGTTTCATCGACCTACGATTGGGTTTTTTTTTACTTTCTTTCTAGCGGCTTTCTAATTTCGGAGAACTCCTTTGTTTCAATTTATTGCAGTTGCTAAGAGTAGAATTGCTATTTATTCTTGGCTTACTCAATCAGTTTCGTCATTAACCATAGCGTATATTTATTTATATTTGTATATAGTTTTGTTTATGCTGTAAGTTAATGCCTAACACTTGCTTTGTATAAATTCTCTTCTCGTTTTAGTGTCGCTTTTGGTTTTTTTCTTTTTTTTTTATTTCTTTTGTTTTGTTTTGTTTTGTTTTAATTTAAACAATTGTTTCGTCTTTATGGGCGTTTTAAAATGCATATCAAAGTTCTTAATTAGGTTTTTTTAAGAGCAGCATATATATAAGTAAGTTTCAACTCGATCATATTTTTTTAGATTTTGTTTTTGTTTCATTTATTTTTGAGGAGTTACAAATATTGTTTGTCCATTTTTTTTGCTTTAGTGTAAATCTTTGACTGCTTACGGTATTTAGTGCTAAAAATTAAATGTTTAAAGTTAAAGTTTATCTTTAGCTTTCTATGTATTGTATATATATTAAACGTAATATTTACTTTAACTGTTACTGTTACACGTTACATCATCATCCATTTTGTATTCTATTTGCTTCTTTGCTGCGCCTGCTCTGGTCGCGGTTAACTCTGGTTTTTAGCTTTGTCGGTCAAGTCGGTTCATGTTCATTTTTCCATATTTCACTTTCTTCTTTTTGGGGGGGAGCGGGGGAAAGGATACTGACAACACAACAATGTCGGAAGGGGCAGGGAAATTTGATTATTTTTGTTTTTGTTTTTGTTTTATGTACAAAGTGCTGAGAGAGCCGCACTCCGAAGACGTATTCCGAATTAGTCCGAAGGAAATATAACACCAAACAGAACGATAGAACTTTTTTTTGTTTCTTATGTAAATGTTTTTGCTTTATTTTCAAATTAATTTACAACTTTCGCGTTTTTCTTTCAGCTCTTGCAAGATACAATTAAAAAAAAGTTTTACAAAAAAAAAATAGCATAGATATATAGATATAACTTTTGGAAAAACAATAAAATAAAGTAAAAAAAAAGGTAAAGAAGGGGGGAAAAACGCTTTCCTTTTTTTTCGTTCTTGCGTTACGTACATCAAAATAGTGAATAGTGCAAAGAAAAATCGAAACAAAACAACAACAATTAAATGTATACAATTTTCGGCGTCTTTTACAAAAGGTTGATGATATCTACAAAAAAGAACTCTGAGTGATAATAGAATAGAATATTCTATATAAAATATAGAAGGGGGGAAAGTACCCAGTACAAGCGAAGTGCAGGTTAAACTAAACAAAAATGTGTATAATAATAATAATAAGAAAAAGAATAATAATCGTACAACTAAAGTGGTTTTTTTTTGCGACTTAGACTCTGGCTCTTTAGTTACATATAGATCTATGTATGTATTGTAGTTGCGTTTCTCATTTGTAAATATATAAAGTTTGCTGTTGTTGTTGCTGTTGTTGTTGCTGTTGTTGTTGTTGTTGTTGTTGTTGTTGTTGTTAATTAAACTTCTTCGCTCTACATCGTTTTGTTTTGTTTCCTCTTTTTTTTTTCTTTACGTACGTAGTAGTTGGTGTTCTGCGTTTTTTGTTTGTTTGTTTCTAGATCTCTGTTTTGTTATTTGTTATTGGTGTTGTTGGTGTTTCTTTTCATAAGGTTTTATACTATATATGTTCAATAATTGGTTTCGTTATTAGTTCTTTTTTTTTGGTTTTTTTCTTTTTGTTTTTTTGCTATATAAACTGTATAAATTGCCTGCCTTCCTGCCTTCCTGCCTGCCTTCTCTCTGCTACGCTGAACGTTTTGTCAAAAAAGTATTTTTGTTTTCGATTTTTTCTTTGTTTTTTCGAGTTTTTTTTTACTTTGTTTTTCTAGTTTTTTGTTTAGCTTTCACTTTTTTTTTTGTTTTGTTTTTCGTTTACTATTTATGCCTTAATGGTAGAGCTTTTGTTTTTGTTTTGTTGGTGTATACATATATATATATATATATATGAATATATATATATATATATAGGCCATATGCACGGGACTAAAGTTTATCGCTGCTTAAAGACTAACATTTATAGACCTTCCATGTTTTGTCGCTGCTGTTGTTGTGGATGCTTCTTGTTTGCTGCGGTTTATTGTTGTTGCTTGCTTGCTTGCTGTTTTTTGTTGTTTGTTGAAAGTAAGAAAGGTTGCTTGGGTTGCCAATTTGCTGCTGCTGCTGCTGCTGCTGATGCTGCTGCTGTTAAGTTGGCTTTGCTGACTGACGACACTGGACACTGACACACAGAGGACACAGAGGCCAGCCTGTCTGTAGTTTCATTCATCTTCTTCGCTCTTGCTTTGTTATGTAGTACATATCTTTCGTATATAATAGGTATGTAGCGTAAATTAATGTATGTGTTTATATATGCATTCTGCTGATGCTCCTTCATCTTTCCTCCATCTCCACTCCTTCACTCCTCCTTCATCCTTCTTCCTCCTTCTCTCGCACACCAAAATATCATATCAGGCATATTATATTGCGAACCGCCGCCTTCTGCTACCTCTAGTTATCGCCATTCTGCTGCAGCTCTTTCAACTTCTCCTCACGCGGCTTGGCATTGCCAAAGATGGAGGCCGATTGTTTAGTCTCGGCTACCGCATTAATTGGCGCTGCAATGGTACGTGGCTTCAGCTGCAGGCGTGGCCGTTCGTTGTCGTCTGTAAGTATAAAATATACAACACAAATTAGTTAACACTGCAGACATCTCACAAGAAAAGGGACCACTCACCAATGGCGCCCATTGAGGAGCCGCCACCTCCTCCACTGCCGCCGCCTAAGCCGCCGCTGGGACGTTCACTCTGCTGGTTGGGATTATAGTGGGTACGCTCGCGGTCACGATGCCGGCTGAAGTTGTTGTAACGATCACCGTCCCGGGACTGATTGCCATAGCTGCCCTCCCTTTGTCCACGGTCTCGATCCTGATTGCGCTCAAAGCGATCATCGTTGTTGAAGTTCCCATACCGACCCCGATTCGCCGGTCGATCTGTAACGGATGAGCAAATTGAGTTTAGTGGATTTTGGTTTAATCTGAGCCCTACTTAGAGATTATGGCTTATTAGCATGCTAGCTAAAATGCAGTTCAAAGTGGGTACAAAGCGTGCGGGGGGGTTGGGAGGGGTTTTGAAAAGTCGCTTCAAATCTATCTAAAAAGTGGAGTGCTTGGTGTCTACTGAGCTACCAGGGAGCTGGACTTAACGAGGAAGTATTGGAGATGGTCGATTGTAAAGGATAGAAAGGACTTTCTATGAAAATAAAACAACTTGTTGGAAATTAAGCTAAACTATTGAAAAAATATATTAAATTGTACTCGAAAATATGATGAGAAGCCAGAGAAAATAATATAAACTCGTTCAGTGCGAAATTGTTATTTTTAAGCTTAAAAAACTAAAATTATATCTCTGGAAATTCTTTAGTTTATACCCACAGGCGTTACTAATCTTACATATTTATATGTCTTTGGTTTTTGCCTTTAAATTTTGTATTCTATTAAAAACAAGAACCTAATCCTTTTCAATCTCTTTACAAGGAAAGTTTTCTTTGGGATATATCCTTTAATCGACACAACGCCAATACACAAGGACTTGGTAAAGGAAAGCAAAGCAAATCCAACTCAACTCAGCCTGAAGAACCACAAGGAAAGGTTAGAAAGATAAATAGAAAAATAGGAATGGGGAAAAAGGAACTGAAAGCCGAATGGAGAGACACAAATGGGGATCACTTTCGAGGACTGCAGCATGGATGTCTTGTCTGCCATGCGACCGAATAGAATGAGAGTATTTTTTTAGACAGGATCGGAGACGGATCAGAATCAACTACGGTTTTTTTTTTGGCAGCACTACGAGGGATGCAGCTACGTGTTGTTGGTTGATTGGTTGCTTGGTTGGTTGGTTGATTTGATTTTTTGGTTGGTTGGACGGCAGATAAAAATGCTTTACCATTGTATCCTCTATTCATGCCACCGCCGGAGCCCGCGCCGCTGCCGCCGCCGCTGCCGCGACTTCTATCATTGTGACCACCATAACTATCATTGTACGAACCTCTACTATCGCCGCGATTACCCGAACCGCCGCCGCCTTCGCGACCGCCATTGCCGCCGCCGCCGCCAGTGCCAGGACCGCCCCTGCTGTAGGACTGACTGCTGCCCCCTTGGCGGGGCGGGCCGCGCTTTTGGAAACCATCTCGGCCGCCGTCTCGGCTCATGCCACCACCGCCATTGCCGCCGCCGCCGCCGCCGATACCGCCACCAGGGCTGTAATTATAATTAAAAACAAAATCAGCTTTCTGTGTAAAATTAAATACAATTGCAATGTTTTTCCTTACCGATTATTTTTGCGACCATCGGCAATATCGATGCGCAGTGGCGCCGATAGATCATCCAACTTGATCCTTCCGTCGCACTCTAGCGCCCGCTCCAGATTGTCCAACGTCTCGAATTCCACATAACAAAATCCTTTAAACTGATCCGTTTCCCGATCCTTAACCAGCCGCACGTTCTTCACCTCAAAGTCTTGGAATATTTTGATAACATCGCCCTGCACCAGGCCCTGCGGCAGGTTGCCGACGAATGCAACAAAGGGCGGTTCCTGTGGCAGCTGCTTTGCCTGCCGTTCGCCACCGAATCCGCCTCTGAAAACGAAACGAAACAAAACAAAATGTGGTTTTAGAAAGGTTTTCTTTTTGGAACAATTACTGGGTTAAAATGGTTCTGTTTTATGGACTACAAACGCTACAATTGAGAGGATGATGTCACCCGACTTCTCCATTTAAGTTTTTCCAGCTTATCGATTCTGTTTTGATTGTATTTTGACTCTGTTTAAACACCTTTTTCCAAAGGAAGAGCCCCTCATATATGTATACCTCATGGCAACAAAGTGGCTTTTGTTGTTGTTGCTTTTAAAATGTAACTAATTTGTTGATGATTGCGAATTCGATGCCGGACTTTCTTTTGCCCGACTTCTGCTTGTATATAAATATTATTTCCGATTGATGTTTAGGCTCGTTGCCTTGAAACTGAATCCAATTAATGGGGGTGTGTCTGCATCTTCTTCTTGTTTCGACTTTTTAGGGGCCAAGCCACCCTTGGAGCTAAACCAGAGCTTGCTCCCTCCCCCCCAGGACCCCCTCCTTCACCCAGGAAACGCACATGGCAATGCAGGCTCGGCTCGGATTCTCGGCGGCGAAACATCAACAAAGATGCAAAGCAAACAACAACAACAACAACAACAGAAACTGCAGGGAACGGAAAGCGGTGAGGAAGACGACGAGGACAGGTGTCAAATGGAGTGGCAAAAGCGCGCGCTTTTTTGGCCAAAACTGCAGGCTACATGAGGATTTTTGATCTATTTTTGGGGAACGGACGCACGCCGCCGTCGCCGCCGAAGTCACTGCTGCTCCGCCGGTTGGTTGGTTGCTCCGCCTGCTGCCGCTGCCACTGCCGCTCCCGCCCGACGCTGGCACCGGCAGCGACGCAGCAGCAGAATTTCCCGAAAAGCAAGGAGAGAAAAAAAAACACACACACGGGAAAAGGAGGAAAAGAATGTAGAAAAAAAAAAAGAAACACGCACACTACAGCACACACGCACGCACACACAAAGGCGGCGACCAACGACCGACACGTACACGCGTATATATATATGTATTTTATGTGCGCGTGTGTGCGGGTGTGTGCTGGTGCCTTTTTGCCCAAACCAAACCGCGTGCATTATTTCACATTTGGATACAACGTCGTTACAATCAAAATCACACACATCGCGATGACATCCACTGACGTTTCCGCAATCCCCGGCCGGCCGGTGTGTGCAATTGCAAAAATAATTTAATAATATTTACCTAGCGTGTTCATAACCACCTCTTCCAGCCATGTTTTATTTTTTTCAAATGAGCGAATTCGCCGCAGTCTGAAATACCAGAAATATTCGCCGCCAGTGTGTACACACCGGTCTGCAGGCGCCGCACGAACTTAGTTTCGTTTATTTTCTTCTTTCTGTGTGAATCAAAGAATCAAAGAAGAGGATTTCATTTTAAACTAATTATGGTGAAACAATTGCCTGCCACCCAATGACTTTTAAGGGTTTAATTAAAATCGCCGCAATTTGATGGAACGGAGCAGCACTGGCCAATTCGCTGCGCACGTCTATCGCCCGCTATCGATGGCTTTTCAACCTCAAAAAATCTTCCAAAAACGAACCACTACATCGAAAAAGATTTATAATTATAGAAAAAATATACAAATAATATACAAAGTTAAGCAAAACAAAAAAAATCAGGCTATTCCCTAAAACACAAAAAAAATATCCTAAAATATCAAGGAAGGATGAGGATTCTATACTTGAGAAATTGAAATATATTTTCAAAATTAAATAATTGTAAATAAAAAACCTTATTAACCTTAAAAATTGTTTGTTTTGTACAATAGAAAGCTTAAAAATTGCAATAAGTTAAGGAAATTAAACCATAACATCGGTGGCGTGTCCATCACGTTCATATGTCGTCAAATTTATTTTCCCCATAAAACAAATTATTGTTTATTATCATAAAATACTATATGATTTTCAAAAAAAAGCTTTATCATTTGCTTTCTAGTTGTTTTTATCAAAATAACTCTCTTTTTCTGTCATGTAAATACATCGACAACATTAACAGTCACACACAACCGATTTTTCTTTCTTACAAAAAAATACGATAGCATCGATAGTGAACATCGATGTTTTTGCACCTCTGCCGCGATTCTTCTTCTTACACCCGCTCCGGCAGAGATTGTACACGTTTTCCTAAATTTTTTTCTTTCGTGAAGTGTATTTTACCATTTTTTTGCGCGTTTCACCATCCGGAATCCCCATAACACAGTCACGGATACAACAATATGGCACTCACGTCGCGCTTCTATTTTGAGCGATACCCGGAAATCGAGGATGTGGTCATGGTGAATGTACTGTCCATTGCCGAGATGGGCGCGTACGTCCATTTGCTTGAGTACAACAACATTGAGGGCATGATCCTGCTCTCTGAGCTGTCCCGCCGTCGTATTCGTTCCATCAACAAGCTGATCCGTGTGGGCAAAACTGAGCCCGTTGTCGTCATTCGTGTGGACAAGGAGAAGGGCTACATTGATCTGTCCAAGCGTCGGGTGTCGCCCGAAGATGTGGAAAAGTGCACGGAGCGGTTTGCCAAGGCGAAAGCCATCAATTCGCTGCTGCGCCACGTTGCCGACATCCTTGGCTACGAGGGCAACGAGAAGCTGGAGGAGCTCTATCAAAAGACCGCCTGGTACTTTGAGAAGAAATACAACAGCAAGACGGTGGCCTATGACATCTTTAAGCAATCGGTGACGGATCCCTCAGTCTTTGATGAGTGCAACCTGGACGCAGAGACCAAGGAGGTGCTGCTGAGCAACATCAAACGCAAGCTGGTCTCGCCCACGGTCAAGATACGTGCTGACATCGAGTGTTCCTGCTATGGCTACGAGGGCATCGATGCCGTCAAGGCGTCGCTCACCAAGGGCCTGGAGCTGAGTACCGAGGAGCTGCCCATTCGCATCAACCTGATAGCACCGCCACTGTAAGTTTTTTCACGATTATGAAATTCATTCTGGATTTATAATTTAATAATGGATAATAATGTTCAATCCCTGTACAGTTACGTGATGACCACTTCCACCACAAAGAAGACAGACGGCCTGAAAGCTCTGGAGGTGGCCATTGAGAATATTCGCGCCAAGATCATTGAGCATGAGGGCGAGTTCAAGGTGATTATGGCGCCCAAGCTGGTTACTGCCATCGATGAGGCTGATCTGGCCCGTCGCCTGGAGCGTGCCGAGGCCGAGAATGCCCAGGTGGCCGGTGATGATGACGAGGAGGATGGTGCCGATCAGGAAGGCATGCAATTTGATCCAGAGAAGGAATTCAATCACAAGGGATCGGCATCAACGGCGGCTGCCAATGAGAATGACGACGACGACGATGAGGAGGATGAGGACTAGAGGAGAGAGAGTACTACTACAGCAATGGCGCAACATTAGAACAACAACAGCTTTTTGCATATTAATAAATCTTTACATGTGTATGTGACCAGAAAGAAGTTGCAGCTTTTTTTTGATAAATTATTATAAATCACATAACAAATTCTATTAAAAGTGAAAACGAAATATGTAGAGCCCAACAAAAAAAGAGAAATCAGTATGCGCTTGTTCGTATTTTCTTTCCTTTCCAAATCCAAAACAATACTCGACCTTTTATTGAACCCAATTTATAGTTTTTGCTTGACATTTTGCCTTAATACTAGCTCAAATTGTATATAATGTTTATATATAATATGTGTGTGTGTGTATATATGGGTAATATATATATTAATAGTCAGGCGTACTCTTTCCGTTTCTTGTTCTTGTTCTTGTTTGTATTTCCTTATAAATACAGCTTCATTATTTCGTTGATGCGGCTTGGTTCCATCACCATTTCCTTTCTTCCTCCGTGTCCGGGTATCCTTCGATTATCTCGCATCGATTCCTTATTTGTGTCTTTAATTTTATATATTTATAGAGATGTTTTTTTTTGTGTTTCATTTATATTTTTTTTTAGCAGAGACCGCCAACAATTATTTGGAATTTTTGGAAATTATATAAAACTCGGGGTAAATAATAGTTTTGGTATATTAATTTTTAAATTAAATTGCATTTACTTAATTTTTTTTAATAGAACAATAAAACCTTTTTTTAGACTTCAAAAATAACAAATAAATCGGTTTTAAGCTTAATTTACAAATTAACGTTTGCGGATAAATAAAATCAAATATAAAAACTGACATTTGTAAATGAAAACAAAAATATAAAGCTGAATTAATGTGTAAATAATTGCAACGGTCCCTGATTTTGTTAAATTTAATCGCCTATTTTTAACTTTTTCGCTCTATCATCAATATTCTTCTTTCAAAATGATCTGAAGCTGATGGAAATGCATCCTAATTATTAGCTATTGTACATCGTAACAACACGATCGATATATATATAAAAAAGTGGCTTTAGTTTACAAAAATTTCACTAAATAAGAAAAGATTTTTTTTTGTTTCGTTATCGTTTCCATTGCTTGTTTGTTGTTGTTGTGTGTGTGATCCATTTGTTTCTCTCTCTCTCTCTCTTTTCTGATTTTGTTGTTTATTATTATTTCTTTTTTTGTTGTTGTTATTTTTGGTATTGCTTGGGGTATTTTGTTTTATACTATTGCAATCCTGTTTCTGGCTGTGGGTTGTGGGGCTGCTTGAGGTGGGGGCTGTGGCTGTGGCTGAGGCTCGAGCCACGTTCAGCTGAGACCACCGCCCGAGGCGGCTGCATTCCGGCTAAGCAGAACAGAGCTGGCCGCCTGCTTGTTACCGCCGCACATGCGCAACACGGTGAGCACATCGCTGCGCGGATAACCCAGGGCCATGAGATCGGTGACGTCCTGTTCGGTGAATCGATCCAGCGGCTGGATGGTGTTGGAACCGCTGCCGCCGCTTGTACTGCTGCTACCAGCGCCAGCGCCCTCTCGCTTACTCTGCTCAATGGCATCGGCAATTGCCTGTTGCTCAAATGAATCCTCTGAGTTGCCTGTAAGTCGGGCCCCAGCAGGCAATTCACTTTCCGGCAAAAACGGCGTTGTGGTTCCAGTGGTGCCAATAATCAATAGATTCCGCTGCAAGTCAATGAGGCACTACGAAGGATTTCACAAGAAATTAACTCACTTTTAGAAGAAGAAATTTGTGTGTAATAACTCACCTGATGGCGCTTCAGCATGTCCAGACCCAGCAGCATGTCCATGGGCTGTTGACCCAACACCGTAAAGCTGGACGTAAGGTGATCGTTCTCAATCTGCAGCTGAACCATGTGAATTCGGCCCAAAATGGGCTGTGTACCAACGCCCTTGGCCACGCCATTCCAGCGCGTGTCAACTAACCGATTGACGTGACAGCGTTCGGCGCAGTCCTTGCTCATGATTGTCGTCTGGGCGCCCGAGTCCACAAAGGCCTTCACCGGTATGCCATTCACCTTGCAGTTGATGTAGCTACAGAAAACAAGGAAAAGTGTTAGATTCTTGTAGTTTATCTTGAAAGCAAAGCTCTTACAGCATGGTAACCGTGCCAAAAATCTCCGGATTGTACTCAATAGCAGCCGCCATGTTGTCCTGTATGTTCTTCTGCTTAATCTCCTCGGCAATCAGCCGTTGAGCCTCCTCGTCAAAGGGATCAGCGTTCAGCATGCGCATCCTTTGCTCATTCCTTCGCTTCCGTTCGGTAATATGCTCACGCAGCAGACGGGCAAAGGTTTCTTGATCGCCGGAATCGATGGCTTCGGCCAGACGTGGATTATACTGTCGCAGCAAAGACAGCGTTTCGGGACTCGAAAGAAACATCTGTCGCACAGTGGCCGGATCATCGTCAAAGTTGACATTAAACTCGTCGGTCATGGGGATGTCTGTAGGATTGTTGAACTGCAGCTGCTGCTGCTGCTGCTGCGGCGACGGCTGCTGGGTGCTCCTTCTTGTGGGCGGACTGCTGCTGCTGCTGCTGGTACTTGCGCCCGGCACGGCAATGTTGCTAAAGTCCAGGCCAGTCAAATCCATGGCTGGATTGGCGTTACCTAAAGGGGGAATTCAAATATTAATGATTTTTGGATTCTTAAAGATTGTAGAAAGAAATAAAGCTGAATTTTAATAATTTTTAAAGAGTTAATAAAGGTTGAAGGTGCTAAATCCTACAAAATGGGGTTTATTATGGTTCTAACCAAGCTATATGTTATATACAGAGTCCAAGTGTGATCCGTGCACAATTTTTTGGCGTCGCCCACACCTGCATGCAGTCACCAGCCGCCTTTGTGTGATGATACATATATAACGACGATCCCATTCCTATAGACAAGGCCAACCACGCACGCTGGGGTCAATGGAATAGAGCGCTGCCAAATGGATGAGCCAAGAGCACCTGCTGCTGCTCCTCCATCACTTCCACTTTCAGTGCCTCCCCTCTCCTTCATCTCCTTCTCCCTCTCCCTCTTAATTTCCCGCTGCATTGGAAGCAGATAAGCCTTGCTCCCTCTCCGCCACCGTTGTGACCCGTAACACTCACACACTCAAACATTCTTTGACGATGACTTCCAGTGTGTGGGTGTGTGTGTGTGCGAACGTGAGCGTGTTTCACTTATTTTGGAATGTGCAAAAAAATAAGAAAGAAAGGAAGGAACGCGTTTATTTTTAACAGTAAACTGCGCCACAAAGATCTGTGCTTTTCCAAAAAATTTATAAAAAAACAAAGTAAACAAAAAGAAATTAAGAAGAAATGCGGGCACACATACACAATCACACATATGTATGCAAGCACATAGAGTAGGTGTGAGTACATGAGCATACACGCATCGAAAATTTTTAAAAATCCAGAATCGCATTTCACCATGAGCTGCAAGCAAGCAAACAAACCACCGATCCCCGCCAGAATGTGACCCACTTTATGAGTAAAAATGGTAGCCCCCCTTCTCAGCTTTCCAGCTGGGTTAGCGCTTACCTGGCCGATTTACACTCCTGCGTCGCTCCAGCATGATAAAGTCGCCATCACCGACTCCGCACTGTTGCAGCGATTGCTTGTTATTGGTCAGCTCGCGTCCATTGAAGAGCACAGCTATTTGGGTGACCTCTGCACCGATCTCCATGGCGCACAGCGCCTTGAGATTCTCCAGCTCCAAATCCTGGGCCACGTCCAGGCAGAAGACCTTGTCATCGCTGGTGGTCACTGTGATTTTCATTGCTTCTGCCGCTGCCGCTAACGCTGCTGCTGCTGCTCCTGCTGCTACTGCTGCTTCTTCAAATCCTGGCTGCACTCTACACGGGACTCTGGAAACTCTGGCCGTGATCTGGAGGAATAGTAATCTGTGCGCGTATTCCCGTTTTATTGCCGTGTGGCTTGAATGATAATTCTTCTGCTGCTCTGCTGCTGTTGTTTGGACACAGCGAAAACGCCGCCTCCGCAACCAGGGTTGCATGGGGGGCGGGCGCGTCTATCGATGGTTGTTCTTTCTTTTTCCTTGTTGTTGCTGAATATAAAATATAAAATAATTTCAAATCTAATTACTGCATATTTAGGTATATTCGTGGAGCTGGCAAAAAAAATGTAAACAATTTTGGGAGGAGATGTCCAAAAGTAATCAATTCGTTTTACACATTTTACAAAGTTAACTCGAGTAGAGACACTATAAAATTCTAAGCTATTATTTGAGATAACCAAAAAAAGACTGCTTACTTTTTATTAGTAATATTCTTAACAAAAAAATTAATTAAATTCTGCAATTTGTATAATTTCAGTATAAACATTAAGGTGTTATCGATGTATATCGATGATTGACACGGTGCCATCGCTGGGTGCCTGAAAATTTCTTGTATTTACTTTATTCGATTGGCACAACTGTGACTGCTGCTGACTGAACTTACCTGGAGACCCTCTCTCTGTTCGTCTGTTGTGCGTTTATTTTAACCCAGCTGCTCCCAGAGATTAACCCATTTTGGGATCAGCGATAAGGCATCAACATGTCCACGCAGCATGCGGATAACGAGGAGATTCCAGCGCAAAAGTCCAAGCGACCTTCAGGTGAAAACCCAATTCGTTTCCATTTCCCACACCTCGCACTCGCACTGGCACTCACACAGGCGCATGTAACAAGTTGCTGTGCGTGATAAGGGAATCGCTATGCCAGGGAATGACTAATGTCCACTCACTGCTGCTCGGCTTGGCTTATTGGTTGTGCGTCAAATCGATTTTCGGCCCGCCCACCTTCCTGCTGCTGAGGTCACAACTTTGGCTTTTCTAGTTGCTAACCTTTTGCTCCTTCTCCTTTATAGATTCGGCCTTCAAGCAGCAACGCCTGCCCGCCTGGCAGCCCGTACTTACCGCCCGCACAGTCCTGCCCACGTTCTTTGTGATCGGCGTGCTCTTCATACCCATCGGAGTTGTCCTGCTGCACCTGTCCAACACAGCCAATGAGCATATCATCGACTATACCTGGTGTGGCAATGGCAATGTCAACTGTTCCGACTATTTGGAGAAGAATCCGGGTGGCCAATGTAATTGCGCCATAAACTTTACCCTTCCCAAGGATTTCAATGTGAGTTTGTGGGTTTGGAATGAAAGCCGCCTCCCCCTAATGCTTGCTTTCTTTACTATATGCAGGGTGTGGTGTACATGTACTATGGCCTCACCAACTACTATCAGAACCATCGACGTTATGTGAAGTCGCGCGACGACGAACAGCTGCTGGGCCACCTCTCGCAGACGCCCAGCTCGGACTGCACACCCTTTGCCATAGATCCGGACACCAACAAGCCAATTGCACCCTGCGGTGCCATTGCCAACTCGCTATTTAATGGTGCGGCTTGTCCTTCAATCATTGTTGCACAAAATAACTAAGACATTCCTTACAGACTCGCTTTCCCTGTCGCAGGCTGGTTCAGAGATCAAGCTGCTCAAGACGGGCATTGCGTGGCCATCGGATAAGCGAGTAAAGTTCCGCAATCCGGAGGGCAACCTCAACGTATCCCTTCAGGACTTTGCAAAGCCTCTGTTCTGGCAGAAGGGTTTAGCCGATTTGGATCCCGAAAATCCAGAGAACAATGGGTTCCAAAACGAGGATTTGATTGTGTGGATGCGAACTGCGGCTCTGCCCAGCTTTAGGAAGCTCTATCGTCGGTTGAATCAAACTGATGCCACCTATGCCAAGGGTCTTAAAGCAGGCGATTATACGCTGAATGTCAAGTATCGTAAGTAGCTCTTAACTCGGCTATGGTTGTGTAGTATAACTCTGTTTATTTTCTAGAATATCCTGTAACCTCGTTTGATGGCACCAAGCGTATGATTTTGTCAACCACCTCCGTGCTAGGTGGCAAGAATCCTTTCCTGGGCATTGCCTACATTGTGGTTGGCGCCATTTGCATCACTTTGGGCCTGGCCCTGCTCTTTATTCACGTGCGCTGCAGTCGCAGGTGAGCCAAAATGTCATCCTCAAGCTCCTCGCATCATCATTATCCCATTTCCTATGCCTGTTCCTGCTCCTGCTCCCTTTTCCACTGCACTGCACTTCCCTAGAATCGTGAACCTAAAGTCTCCCTGGTCAGGGAAATATAGCACAGAAGCCATCATCAACTAACCGAAGTCCCACCCAACATTCATCATCATCATCATATCTCATGGCCAAATTAAGCTATTGTCGGTACGCGCGCGATAAGTATATATAGATGATGTTTAAGTAGTCGTAGCTTATCGGGCAAAAATGATTGACAAGCGGTTTTTTTTTTTTAAGGGCTCTCGAACTAATCAAATGTTTCCGTTCCATTTCTGTTTCCCCAGCAGCAACATGGAGATGATCAACGTGAATCCGCACACGCAGTACTCTTAGGCCCAAGGCACCACCAGCGACAGCATTCCCGGCTGCATCACACACATATAGCTTTAGTAGAATTCATCTGTTTAAGCCCTAATCAGCATAAAGTGTAGTGTTTTATTGACCAACTCTCGCACCCTGTGTTCTTCTCGATCCTCTGCTATCCCCAGGAGCTGGCTGTGCCCCTTGTTGAACCCGATTTTTGTTTTTCGCAAGATTTGTGATTTTTTTTTATATATTTCGTTCTTTTGTTTGTTACTAACTTATGACTTGTAGCCTTGCGCATGCATGACACCACAGGGAAGAACTAGACCACCACCATTATTGCTTTACAAACTGGGCAAACAGGTAATGAGTTACCTTGTGCAGTTTGCCTTATCTATTAATACGTTTAAAAAGCGCTAATAAACATTTTGTAATGACAAAGGTCAGTTTGTTTTTACTTTCTTTAATTTAAAAAGGACTTGAAAATGTTGTAAATTTAAGGTTTATTGATATTGCACCATCTACATGAAGCCTATTTTGCAAGAACTTGGTGTGTAAACGCAGCACATATAATATATGTTCTGAAATGATTTTGAAATATAAAAACAAAGCACTATACCAAGTTTCATAATGAATCTTTGTTCGGGTCATGGGAATTTCTTAATTACTCCTTACTTCCTTATAACCCAAACTCCACCAAAGGAAATGACTAAAGTCAGTTTGATTTTATCTTTAATATAAAACGGACTTAAAAAATGATGTAATTTTGAGGTTTAATGATATTGCACTACCCTTATGAAGTCTATTTTGCAAGAACTTGGTGTGTAAACGCAGTACATATAATATATGTATGTTCTGAAATGAATTTGAAATAAAAAAACAAAGCACAATACCAAGTTTCATAATGAATTATTGTTCGGGCATGGGAATTTCTTCTTCCTTATAACACCAACTCCCCAACAAGTAAACAACACAATGTAAGATTTTCTATTTTTTCGGTTTATATTCCTTTTATTTTCTTTTCGATTCTTCAACGCGTGAGGGACAAAAGTTTGCTTATATATTGATGCATTTCTTGTTTTTTTTTTTATATTTTATTTTGTACGTTTTAGACTACAGTTTTCAGTTATACATAATAGAGATTTCTTAAGCATAGGTTTTACATATAATGCCGTTGTTTGTGTTGTGTTGTGTGTTATGTCGCGAGTCTAAATGGTAAAACTCTCCCTTAATGAGTTTCCATCTACGTTGGGTATGGATCTAGCATCGACCTTGGTCTTCTATGCCATGGAGTAAGGTGTAAGTAAGACAAGGGAAACGACTACGAAATGGGTGTGTCTATTACTGATGAGGGATGCCGAAACTCCTCAAAAATATAAACAGGAACGAGAATTGTGGAAAATCTGCTTGGTGTACAATAGCATTTCCTTGCTTATATTGAAAGCAAAGTAAAATATTTCCAAAATCTATTGAAAAATTGGCAAAAATCTGGAATTTAGTAATAATTTCTCATGTTCAAACCTGTTTTTTATCCTATTTTATCATATTCCAAAGAAAATCGTGTCTAAAACAGTGGCATATCTTTAGAATTTTGAGGAAGACCAAGGTTTAAATAGAAAGAACAAAAAATATTAAAAAAAAAAAACAGATTTATACATCTATCGCTTTGGGTTTTTTAAACCTTTGTGAGTGTGTGTGTTGTGTGTGTGTGTGCTTGTCATGCGTGTGTGGAAATACTTTGAAAATCCTGATGGCTTTTACTAAGTCTAACTGAGCGGTTTTCCTCATTTCTTGCGGCTTCCTTCGGTCCGCTGGCTTTGGTGCGTCTCGTGAAACTTTTCTTCTGCTTGAATAATTGATGTGTGTGTATGGGGTACCAGACGTACCTTTCTTTCTTTTCTTTCTATATATATATATACGATATATATATATGTAAGCTTATATAACTATTATATCTGGGGTATTATGTGTTTTTTTGTTTCGTATATATAAAGTTTAAAGATTAAACTTAGCCCTAGTTCTTGCTTGTGTGCACTTTTTGGGGGTTCCATTTATCAACCCCAGAAACTAGACTCAGCTCTGATTTCTAGTTTCGAGAGTCGATCAATGAAATGCGCCATAGAAACTAGGTTAACATTATTTAAAAAAAAAATATATATGTCTTAGATAAATATATATATATGATGCATAAACATATATATATCTATATATCGGTGTGTGTGTGTGTGTGTGTTTGTGTTAAGTTCTTAAGACTAGAAGCAAGCTAAAAAGTATTTTTAGGTGTAGGACACACGCCGTCACACACAACCCGTGCCACACACGTGCTATACATTTATATATTTCGTGGCCGAATTGCTGATGGAATGCGTTTTTGCGGTTCATCTCTCGCTGCTGCTGCTGCTGCTGCTGCTGCTGCTGCTGCTTAGGATCTACTTAAGGTTCGGATGATGATAAGATGATGATGAGGATGATGGCGGTGTCTTTTGAGTGGTCTGTGGACTGGCTTTTTGTACATTTCAAGTGAGTTGTGGATTGTGAGATGATAGCTGAGAGTTTCGAGTGAATGATTGCTCAGTTTGTGGCAGCTGCAGCTGCAACAGTCTTGCTGCTCTTATTGTTGTTGTTGTTGATGTTGTTGTTGGCCAGCAGCGCTGACTTGGAGTCAGGCTTCGTCTTGGCTGTTGACGGCGCCGTTCCTCCCGTTGCTAGTGACGATCTTGATGATGCTGCTGCTACTTCTGCGGCTGCAGCGACTGGCAGTGTTGCTGCTGCTGCTGCTGCCGTTGCCACTGTGCTGAGCTTTGGCCCATTGAGGAAATGGCTTTTGATGTGGCTCTGGAGTAGCTCCTGGGAATCAAAACAAAGTTGACATAGATCACAGGTAAAGCTGGGATCATTCAACTGATCGTCAGCCCTCTTCTTCTTGTTACGCCGCTCACCCGTGGAATGTGAATGCGAATGCGAGTGCGAGCGCGAATGCGAATTGGATGTGGTCGTTGATGTGGACTCGCTTTCCGATGAGGAGGCTGCCGATACCACCTCCTCCTCCTCCTCCTCCTCCATTTCCACATCATCCCCCTCATCCAAATCATCGTCATCCACCTCCTCGATGGCATCATCCATCATATCGGGATCAACATCTTGATCTGGCATGGCATCGTCCTCGTCGAATTCCTCTTCGATAATGTCATCGATGGGCATAACACCATCGTCATCATCATCCTCCACCTCCTCCTCCTCATCGTCGGAAGCACGCATAATGAGTGGCGGCATTTTCGATTTGGCTTTGCCATTGCCATTCATCAGAGGTTGTGCCACTGCCACTGGTTCCGGTTCCTCCACATCGTCGACGTCCTCATCATCATCTTCATCTTCCTCTACATCGTCGTCATCGTCTTCGTGGCTCTCTATCTCATCATCCGAGCTAGTGACCTCCTCGACAAGATCATCGTCGTCCTGGTTGTGCTGCTGCTGCTGCTGCTGCTGCTGCTGCTGCTGCTGTTGTTGGGGCATCAGTTGACCAGGCTGCACACCCTCCTCATCTTCACCTTCGCCTCCATCGCCCTCGTCATCCTCCTCCTCCTCCTCATCATCATCGGAGTCATCGTCCTCATCGTCTCCTGTGCCTGAACTTTCCTCCTCCTCGCCAGAGCTATCTTCCTCGTCCAGGTCATCGCTTTCTACTGCTTTTTGTGCTGCTGCTGCTGCCACCGCTGTTGCCGCTTTATCTTTGTTGTCCCCATCTGCATCCTCGTCTTCCTCATCATCATCATCTGCTGTTAAATCTGTCGCATTTGCAGCTGCTGCTGCTGCTGTTGCTCCCGTTGTCGCCGCCGCCGCCGCTGCCGCTTCCCGATCAATGGCCGCCTTGGTGGCCACTGGAACAATGACCTCCTCCTTAAGATGATTGTTAATATGATTCATTAGCTTCTCCTTGCGCGACAGATACTCGCCGCACAGATCGCAGCCCCATTGAAAGGGACAAAAGGGACGCACCACCTTGGCATCGGCCAGTTTGTGCTCAATCCACAGCTCTTTTGTTTCGAAACTCAACTGACAGCGACGGCATTGCAGATGATCGTCCACCAAGATGACCGGCGGCTCCGGAAGATTGCTTACCTCATGCTTGTGCAGCTCATACATGTGGCGACGCAGATTGTTGTTGCTAATGAAGGTGGAAGCGCAGTATTCGCATTTAAGTTCACGCTTCCGTTTCATCGATTTGCTGCTGCTGCTGCCGCCGCTGTGATTCATGTTGTTGTTGCTGCTCGAGTGGCTGTTGCTGCTCTGCTGCTGTTGCTGCTGCTGTTGGTTGGGCATCAAACCCACTGCATGCAGCTCGCGAAGGTGCAGCATCGAGGTGTTGTTGCTGTTGCTGCTGTTGTTGTTGTTGTTGTTGCTGGTAGTATGATTGTTGTTGGTCAACTGTGTCGCTTCGCCGTCGATGGGGTTCTGCAGGAAAGGCAGGAATTTCACAAAGGAGTTGGGATAAGGAAAAGGATATAGAAAGAGAGAAAGAAAAACACAAAAGATTAGTTCAAGTTCCAAGCGTAATGACAAGATGTTGATATCTGTTTTTTGCGACTGGTGCGGAGGCATCATCTCATCATCATCTTCATCTTCATCTTCATCAGCACATCATTAAAATATAGTTTAGTTTCGTTAGTTAGTTAGTGGCACGACAGACGACACAATATTCGCGTCGCCCATCGTTGCCCATCTCGTCGCTCGTCTCCTCCTCCTCGCTGCACAAGCCGAAAAACGCTCACCTGCTTGCTATCACCTCTGAAATGCCACTTGCGATGCACCTTGAGCGCAATCACCTGGGGGAACGTCTTGGCGCACAAATCGCACGCATATTCCCCATTCTCGTTCTGTCGCTCAACCTGGAACTGCCCAGCATCCGCTGGCCCATCGTCAAACATAGCTGCCAGCGGATCATCCACATACAGTTCTTGTTCATGCTTCTGTATATGCTTGCTAAAGTGCTCTTGATCGGTGAATCGAGCCCCGCAAATGGTGCAGGCCACCTCTGGTATGCGTATCTTCAGTGCTGCAGCAGCTTGGGTTGTAGCTGCTGCCACAGCAGCGGCACTTCCAGTTGCCCCAACTCCTCCTCCTCCATTGCTATCTCCCTCTTCCTGTAGCAGCTGCTGCTGGCCATCATCCTCCTCATCATCATCATCACCCGTTTTATGCCTGAAAACCGCACGTTGTTGTTGTCCCGCCTGCTGCTGTTGCTGCTGCAGCAGCAGCGTATCCTGCTGCTGCTGGTGGGCACCCGTTGAGGTAATGGGCTTGCGATTGCAGGTGGGCGTATGATTATCCAGCATTTGACGATCAAAGAAGATTTTGCGGCAAAGCGAACACTCGGCTGGATCTGGCACCTGTGGATGCTTCTTGTAGCGATGAACCTGAGTGAAGAGAGAAGAGAAGAGCTTAAAATATCATCTTGTTAAAGGAAAAACAAACACAATCTCACCCATAGACTCTTGCGTCCGCTATAGACATTGCCACAATCCTTGCAGGAATAATCATTCGAATCGAATTCGTCGTGCGAGTTTATGTGAATGGCCAGCTTCTTGTTGGTATTGAAATTCGAGGGGCAGTACTTGCATTGATACCAATACAGCGGCGTACCCACTCCCACTCCCACTCCCAGTGCCGAGGCATTGGCGGAAAGATCTGCCTGTTCGCCACCGCCTGTTGGCTTGCCTTCATCTTCCATCAAAACATCATCTTCCATTTTCGAAGACGTGGAAGCCGAAGCTGAGGCCGAGGCCGAGGCTGAAGCAGAGGATAGTTTGTGAACACTACGCTTGTGCTGCTGCAGCTCCAACTCTGAACTGTACACAATCGAGCAGACTTCGCATTCAAACTGCTTGATAATCATCTCATCCTTGATGGCCCGTCCATGCACCTTGAACAGATGCACTTTCAGACCCTTCTCGTAGGCAAATTCCGCATTGCAAAGCTTGCATTTGATAAACTGCACATTCTGCACCTGATGATCCGTCAGCATGTGATAGCGATAGGATTTCTTTGAGCTAAAACGACGCTGACAAATCCGGCAACGCATTCGCCGAAAGCGACGGTCAGCCGCTTGATCCAAACTTCGCCGGAATACGGCCTGTTCTTGGGGCGTTTGATTGGCCATTGCCGGTGGCACAACAACAACATTGCCGCCGCCGCCGCCGCTGCTGCTGCTGCTGCTGTTGACTAACGCTGGGGCCGTCGCCGCTGCTGCCGCTGCCTCTGGACTTGCCTCTACCGGCACTGCTGGTGTTGCCGTGATGGTCAATGATTTAGGTGTCATGCGATTGGCGGCCGCCAGAGCTGCTGTAACCACACTGGCGGCTGTATAATGAGAGCGCATGTGATTGGAGAGACCAATGTTATTGCTGAAGACAGCATTGCAAATGGGGCACTCTTTTTGCTGTTGACTGGCCACGCCTGCCAGGCTGCTGTTGTTGCTGCTGTCATCCAGGCGGATTTTCTTCGCCACACTGCCTCCAGCGGCCTCCTCATCGTCTTCATCTGCAAGGAAAAGGGGTTAAGGGTTAGTTTAACCTTCAAAAATTCTTATTAAAACATAAAAACAAAGAAGTTAGAAGGCAAAAATGATACAAATTACACGCAAATTTGTTAATTGATCCAAGGAATCACATTTCTGGGGTTAGCCATTAAATATACACACAAAGGTTAACCGAAAACAGCAACAGGCAAAGAGACAGGTGAGTGAGTGAGTCATAGCGGAGGGGGACGTCTACAAACTAAGCCTAATTACCGAGGGTCCCACCATTTGTTATCGACATCAGATCCTTCATCACGTAGTCATAGCGACCCGTGTACACATTCGGTGTGCTGCCATCCGCCAGCTTCACGGCATCCGCATTTACGATGTACTCAAAGCCGCCCGAATGCCGATTCTTGTCCACGCCATGCACATTGATCATGTGCTCGCGCAGATAGGAAATCCTTGGATAACCCAGGCCACAGCGCACGCATTTGTATGTTTCGGGCAGCTTATTGGGATGCTTTGATTCCATGTGACGCAGCACATTGTTGTAGTTATTGTACTGCTGCCCACAAATGGGACACACCTGCGGCATTCGTGAAAAGTATTGGGATTTGGGTGCAGCCGCATCGCCACGATTGGCCGAACTGGGCGCGGAGGCGCCGCCAGAGGCTGTTGTGGCTGCGCCTCCCGTTGTTGGCTTGGGTGTGGATGTTGTCAGTGTGGGTGCCACACTGCTGCTGCGCGATTCTTCGGCCGATGAGCCAACGCCAATGCCCAGGGCTCCGAGCAAACTCCTCTTGCCCGGCGAATGTTCCATGCTGTTGCTTCTGGCCAGCCCACTGCCCGTTGTAGAGGCATTATCACTGCTGGCCCCACCGCCGCCACCACCTCCCACGCCGCCCAAATGATCCTGGTAGACATGATCGAGGAAACGCTGATGCGTCTCCAGCTTGGCATCGCAGGTCATGCAGCGCAGACGCACAATGCAATCCATGTTGTTGTAATGACGACGCCTGTCCACAGGATCAGCAAAATCCAAGCCACAGAAGCTGCACTGTATCGAGTTGTTGTCCTTTCGCTGGACATCTGCATGCTTATCATAGACATGAGTGCGGAACTCGTGCTTGGTGCGGAAACCCTTGGGGCAGAGCTTGCATTCGTAGAGTTTGTTCACCAACAGTTCCTTGGCGCGCAGCTTCTCTGGTCGCTCACTGGGAGTGCCGCCGCCGCCGGCAGCTGTCTCTCCGCTTATGGTCACCGAGGGACTTGCCATTGTGACAACACCGGCACCGGCATCGGCCACTGCAACAGCTACTGTTGTTCCATCTTCTCCAGCTGCCGTTGCTACATCCACATCGGTGGTGGTGGAAACGATTGGTGTCTTGCCACGCAGCGTATTCAAAACCCTGTAGAGATTTATGCAATTGCGCTTCTTAAGATGCGAGATGAACAGCGCCTTGGAGTCGTTCATCTTGAGGCAGTTGAAGCACAGATTGCGCGGCAGCAACGGATACTTCTTGCGCACGTGCGCCATGAAGTTCTTGTACGTGCTAAAGTACTTGCTGCAGCAGCGGCAGGTCATCGTCTGGTATTGCTCAAGGAATTCCTCGTTCTGTTCGATGAACTCCACCTTGTCGTGGGTGAGCAGTGGACGATATTGCTCTGGATTGTCATAATCATAGCCGCCGCCCTCGCATTTGATGAACGCATTCATCACCACCTGACGATATTTCTGCGGTGTGATATTACCCCCGGCAGCGCCCACAGCACGGTTCGCCTCTGCGGTGGCCGCTGCAGCTGCCGCTCGTTGGATTTCCAATGCAGCGGCCAAAGCTGGCGTTGGCTTTGTCACGGATGTATTGTGTAGGGAATCCGTGGAGAGTTGGAAGAGGTTTGGGTGTAGATTACGTTCATGCCGACGGGCATTGGCTCGGGTGGAGAACTGCAGGCTACAGGCCCGGCAGCTGGCCACCTTCGAGTCCCCAGCGGCGGCCACATTGGCCACAGCATTCGGTGGCAGTCCGGCGGCCAAGGAATGAGCATTAACGCCATGCTGGGCCGTATAATCATAGTCAGAGGCCTGTAAATCGAAAGGGAAATTGAAAGATTTCAATTATTTAATGAATTTCTTATAGAAATCATCAAAAAATAGACACTAACCATCAATGGCATATCACCCTCGTGCTCGGAACGCTCTAGGAACATTGTGGGATCGACCATGTCGTCGGACTCGTCTATCATCTTCATTTGGTAGTCATCGTCCGTGTCAATGGGCTCATCTTTGATGGGCAACGCTGGCAGCGGCTGCAAGGAGTCAATAAAAAGAAAGAAAAAAGCATTGCGCAAAGGCAAAAATTAGTTGGAATCGAAACCAAGTTGCAGATTTCAAATATATTTCATTATTATCGATTAGTTATCGATATGTTATCGATTTATTATCGCTTATTTATCGACTTATTATCGATATATATCGATTATATCGATACCAGAGCTAAATTTTTTGTTTATTCCAAAAGGAAACTAGGAAACCAGACGGATTTTGACGTATAATTTTGATTTCGGGATAACAGGTACTGAAGATCAGGACGCTTGATGGGTTTTTGTGTGTGTTTTAGAAGGAAGGAGAAGGTTCACGCTTCGAATGCACGATACAATTACATTATAGGAGTAGCGTCTGAAAAAGCGCAGCTGCTGGGCGGCGCTCTGCAGCGTCACCGGCATGAGCAGCGGAGCCGTGGACACGGATGCAGATGCTGCAGATGCAGAGCCAGAGCCAGAAGTGGTAGTAGCCGTAGCCGTAGCCGTAGCTGTAGCTGTAGCCGTAGCCGTAGCTGTAGCTGTAAGGGGCAGCAAACCCTGCGACTGTTGGACGTGACCGCTGCTGCTGCAGCTTTGGCTGAAATCAAGTGGCAGCGACAACGACAAACTCTCCATTCCACCACCACCCACACCAGAAATTCCAGTTAAACCAGAGAATCCCGATAGCAGCGGCTGTTCAGCAGCAGGAACGACAGCAGACGCAGAGGCAGAGGCAGAGGCAGTTGCAGGAGCAGTAGCAGAAGCAGCAATTGATCCTGGAGCTACTGATGGCAACGGTGGCAATGGTGGCACTGCTATATCCAATGGCAAGTACACTTTGGGCTTGTATTTGCGCAACGAAGGAGCGGGATTCGTCACAGGCGGCCTCTGAGGACGAAACTGACGATGACGTCGATGTTGCTGCTGCTGCTGGAGGTGTTGATGTTGCATCAATTGCTTGCTACGCTGTTGCTGCTGCTGCTGCTGCTGCTGCTGGTGATGATGATGATGATGTTGATGATGATATCTGCGATACTGATGCTGCGACTGCTGTCGCTGATGCTGCTGCTGCTCCCGCTGCTGGGATACAGATGTGGTTGTGATGGTGGAAGAAGAGCTAGCCGTCGAGGCTGGCACCTGCAAAAGAAGGGTCTGCAACGTTTGCTGCGCATTGGAGGTGCCGCCGCCGGTCGCCGTTGCCGTCGCCATCGCCGTCAATCTGGCCGGTGGCTGCAACTGCTGCTGCAATTGATGCTGTGGCAGCTGCTGCGGTTTAGGACTCACATAGACTGTTAAAGATTTGCGTTTCTTCAGCGATGGTATGCCATCCAATATGTTGGCGGCCGTTGTGGCCGCTGATGTCGCCTTCTCCGCCGCGTCGAGCTCATTCTCCGATTGTGGTTGATGCTGATGCGGCTGCTGATGCTGTTCGGTAGAGGCTCCACCACCACCATTTTCGGCACTGTTCAGGTCCAGATAGTTGAAGAGCTTGCTCTTGTTGTTGCTGGTGTCCAGCCACTGGCGCTGCTTTGTCTGTGAGCTGAGGCAGCGATTCTTGAAGCTCTGCCACGAGTTCAGGTAGCTGATGCAGGCGTGGCATATATGCAGCGACAGTCGATCCTGTGAGGTGATCTAGAATGAAAGGGAACCAAAAAAACGTTAATGTATTGGAAATAAATTGAATTTTAATGGAAAGTAATGATTAAATGGTTAATTTTTAAACCGGAAACCAAAAAACAAGCCACAATATTTGCCATTTAAAGTCATTTATGCCCATCCTTTCGATTTTTGGCCATACACTCCATAGGGGGAGTTCCTAAAGCCTGTATGTGTGTGTGTTTGTGTGTGTGTCCAACGATGCGGAGAATGCAGGTAGTCCCGCAACTCCACTACCAACTACCCTATTAGTGTCAATGACCTGCTTATAATTATATGCAAAACTGCAGCAGCATCCCACACCCACACCCACTGGCACCCACACCCACACCTTGCCCCCCCTCCCCCTCCATCAAACAGAAGACTGCGCAAATCATATGAAATGTCCTGCTGCCTGATAACAGGAGTGTGTGTGTGCGCATGTTTGTTTGTGTACGAATACGACGATGACTGTGTGTATCGCTTGAATTGCCAGCCTATGTAATCGGACCCTTCTTATGTATGTACTTCTGATTTTCTGGTACATAGGCCGATTTCGCCGGGTTATGTTTCGGTTTCGGTGGCTGTGTGTGTGGTGGGAGTTTGTGGTTCAAGCACAAAACATCTTGGCCGGCTTGGGCACTTAAATCACTTAAATCGCAATTATCAAAGATAGCAGCAGCAGCATCATCTATCGTAATCGCTTATCGAAGAAGCAACAGCCCCATTGTGGATTGACAGTTATGGCCAGCGGGTATTTAAGTTAAGCGGAAAATAGCTAGATTTTGCACAAGCTAAAGTTTTTAGCTGGAAAGCCATTTAATCTAATTGGCATTTTAAATAAATATATATATTTACTTTTTAATAATTTTTAAGATTTTGTTTTTTTAAATGTAAGCAATTTTTTACGTTTATTATTAATTGTGTAGGTGTGGACTTAGACTTTAATAAGCCTAATTTTAAATTAATAAAATAAATAAATATAAAAATTGTATTACTGAATAATATAAGAATTGTATTACTGAAAAATATAATATTAATTTGTAAATTTGTAAGCCCTAACAAGCGATCTTTAAAAAATGAAAACCTAGCTATTTCTATAATAGCCGCCAAGTACTCATCCCAGCACACAGCTTTGTCACTTTGCTGAATATCGATAGCAACTAAGAGAATTAGCAATCGAATCAGGCGAATGAAAATGATCAAAACAAACAGTGAAAATGTTTTGTTTTCTGCATTTCGTCTTTTTTGACTTGACAATACCTTATGTTATGCATGCATCTGAGTGTGTGCGTGTTTGCAAGGTGTGTTTAATTTAATAATCAAATAGATGTTGCTTTTGGTTTGGATTTGTTGTGCTTTTGTAATTGAAACTCCCGGGCATTGAAGACAGCCGCCGGCTCCTTTAAGCACACGCATACATATATATGTACATAAATTGCACATATATATGTATGTATTGATGTAGGTAGATGTATATACATATATCCCCGCCTCCGGGTTATGAAGCTTATGTACTTCGACATCCTTATATGCCGGATAACTCGGCTCGCCCCCAAGCTCAATCCTTTTGGGCCAACTCACACTCCCAATGGAGGATTTTGGCTTTCAGGGCTCCTCCACTCCGTTTCGATACCGATAATATGTTGTTCATTCACCTCGCCCACACCTCGCCGCTTCCTTTATGGCCGCCATGTTTCCTTCTGCAACTGGATACAGGCACATTGGCTGGAGAATGGAGTAAGGAGTTTGAAGGAAGACAAGCAGAAGCAGGAGGAGCAAGGATTTTCCACTCTTTAAAGTTTAAACATTAAACGGAGCTCTTTGGTTTGGGTTTCCATATCATTAAAGGATACCTACGCAACAATTGCTTATTGAAAGACAAGATTTTAGAAAGTTGCAAAAGGGCCAGAGATATTTTGTTATATAAATATATCGATATACATATATGTACATACATACATATATGTACATAGAGGGGAAGACAGAGAGAGAGAGAGAGAAAGAGGAGACAGCAGCAGCAGCTGCACCATGCTGCAGTCCACCAGCTGCCGCCGCCGCTGCTACCATCATTTCTGCTGGCCACCAGGTGCAATAATCACCAGCCTGGACCAGACCCATACCCATTCCCATTCCCATTGCTTTCCTCCGCCTCTCCGCGTCCTCTGCTCCTTCGTGGAACGAGTTTTCTCGCTCTGCTCTTTTCCTTTTGTGTCCTTATTCGTACGAAGCCCATGCTGTGTAAGCGTCCGGCTGTGTGTTAGTGTGCGAGTGCGAGAGAGAGAGAGAGAGCATGAAGCATCCTGTCCTGGACATTCCACGCACAAAGTGAAGACGTAGAAAATAACCGAAAAGTAACCCTCGTATTTGGTAGAGCGGAGCAGATCTTGAGGATGATGATGAACAAGCCAGCTAGCAAGCGAACCAGCAGCAGGCGGGGGCAGTTGGATTATTCCCACTCGAAATATTAAATTTCGTTGAAAGCAAAACAACGCAAAAACAAAATTTACACACACAAGTGCAACAGGGTCCACCCTATGGCTTCCTAACAGCTGTTATCGCTGTTATCGTAGCGCTGATCGCAGCTATCGGTTAAGGGAGGGGAGGAGGAGTTGGTAAACGAATTAAACTATATTTTCCTGCCAAGATTATAAATTGCAAACGTTACACCTTCAACTAGTCATATCCTGATTTAGTAGCAAGAGAATCTAGGATTTATATTCCAGGAAATCAAGGAACATTATGTACATAAAATGTGTATCTTCCAGGTTGCGAAATCCGTTCCATTCTATTCCAGCATCCAACCGCCATCTTGGATGAGCAATGGAAGTGCTGCGGATGCTTCTGCTGTTGTTGCCGCTTCTCCCATTCATCGTTGCCCTCTTCCCCCCCGGCTTCTTCTTTCTTTTATCAGCTTGTCATCTCATCACGTCGCGTGGCGTGGCGTCTCTTTTTTGGCCAGAGCCAAGGGAGAAAGTTTTCCACCTGGGGACCCGAGACCGAGACCGAGCCCGACCCAAGAGTGCCACAAAATGGAGACGCGAGAGCTGGAGGAGGCGGTGGATGAAATTCGATGCGGGTCGCAGGAGGAGCCCCAGAAGAAGAAGAAGATGATGTACAAGGAGATGCCAAAGAAGCTAAAGCCAAAGTAGAAATATCGGCATCCCAACAGACCAAGGGCCAGGTAATCTGGTGCCCAAGGTGAAACCACTCGAATTTTGTGCCCGGCCAGGGTCTCTCCAATCCCGTCCCGTTCCCGCTATCCGCCAACCGTTCCCGCTGGCCCTTTTCCCTCTTCCCGCTTCCCGCTTCCCATGCCCATGCCCAGACCCTGGCCCATTCCAATTCCCATTCCCGTTTCCCGGCCTCTTTTGCCTGCCTGTCCGTCTTTGTCTTGCCTGCCCCGTCTTTGTGTGTGTGTATGAGTCGGTCTGCCTGAGCTCTGTGTGTGTGTGTATATGTGTGCTACCCAAGCGTGCCTGAGCCCGTACCCAAGTGGCCTCTGTGTGTATGCGTGTGCGAGCATGTGGTCCGCCTCCAGATAACGAGAACGGAGGAAGAGGCAGAGCAAGAGAACCAGCAGCAGAGGCCCCAGAAGCCATCGCCATCGCCATCGCCATATAGCCATAGCCATAGCCATCGCCTTGCCAGCAGAAGCCGTCGAGCTAGCGATGACGCCAACCAGAGCCCAGCGCCAGTGCCTCTCGGTCGTTGTCGTCGTCGTCGTCGACGTCGTGTATAGATACGCTCTGGCCATTGTATGTGTGTGTGTGTGCGGCGGCTGGCTGCCTGGGCTGTGTGTGTGTGTGCGTGCAAAGCAATTGCCATGAAATCGAGCCCAGGGAAAGAACAGAGCACTGAGCACACCGAGAACCGAGAACCGAGCACCAGCAGACCGGCAGACCAGACGACCATCGGGGGCAACAGCAGAGCACACGCAGAAGCAGCGTGCTGTGAGCTGGCGACTATGGCGACTATGGCAACTGGCGGATATGGGCCCTGGGCAATGGGATATGCAATGTGGGATGTTGGATGTTGGATGCCGGGGGCTCAAAAAAAATAAAGAAGAAAAAGCCAAACCCAGAGCAGCGGGCGGCGTCCATTTTGTGTACAGCCCTTGAAAGAATCAATAAACGAAGCTAGCGAAGCCGCATGAGGAAGAGTCCATGTCCTCCTGCTGTTCCCGCTCCTGCTCCCCTTTCCTGCTTCTGCTCCTGCTCCTGCTGTAGCACCACTTCTTCCTCCGAAGGACGCGCGCGCGCAAAGAGAGAGAGCGAAAGAGAGAGGAGAGCAAAGAGCAAAGCAGATATGAATCGGAGCGGAGGCAAGTCCAGAAACCGAAACCAAAACCCAGAGGCAGCTGCTGGTTCTGGTGCTGCCCTCCAAGCGAAATTCCATGGAAAGGCACAGGCAGCGAAATTATATGTAATTGCCTTGGGTTGCGGGTCGTCATTGGCGTCGTCGTGGTCTGGTTTTGGGTTTCGGGCTTTGGATTTTCTGGCCTGGAATCTCAGCCAGTGGCTCTGTGCCTGCCTGTGCCTGTCCAGGCACCCAAAACGCAAACACACACAGACACACACACACGCATGGCCGTATATATCACACAGCTTGCACACATACAAGCGGCCAACGACGACGACGACGACAACGACGGCGGCGCGCTCATCGTACTTTATGCTTTGTGCTGGCCATTCGTCTCTCGTCTCTTTGCTCTTGTTCCATTCCATGCCGCCGCTTGGAAGAGGAGCAACGAAGCAGGAGGAGGAGGAGGCGGAGCATATTTTTTGGAAAGGAAGCAGGATCAGTTCTAACCTCAAAATGGGACTGGAATAGCAAGAGGAAGAGGAGGAGGAGGAACGGAGAATGGAAAATGGAAAACGGAGACGGAGAAACGGAGTTCAAGTTTGATTATGAGCCCCAACAAAAGCAAAGATTGTGGTCGTGATTGGATTACACCCATACCAACGCTGCTGCTGGGGCTCTGCCTCCACGATTCCCTCTCGCTCTCTGGCATCGTGACTTGGCAGTGGAAACTGGGAACCAAACCCAAAAACGGACCATGCGGCGAGCCACTCGCATACAGAGACATCATGCACGAAGCTGAGAGCCACAGAAGCAGCAGAGGAGGAGGAGGAGGAAAAGAAAGAGGATGAAGAGGAGGCGGGGCGGGCTGGTTTTTTTCGCTTTCGGTGGCCATCATCATCACCGTCATCGTCGTCGTCGCTTGCACAATCTGGCTGCCTGGCTGGTTCGCTGGCTGCCTTGTGGTGGCTTCATCCGTAACCTCACTTTTCGTGTCCAGCAGCGAGATCCCAAGCGACAAACCGACAACCACAAGCATTCGTCGGGTGTGGCCACTGCCTCATCCTCCACCTCCACCGTTGGCTTCTGTCCGGCTGACTGGGTTGGCTTGGCCTCTCCTGGTGTGTATATCTGTTGGGGTTGGACACCAACCGCACCACACCACGCCAACGCCACACCAGAGAGCCGCTGCCGCCGCCGCCATCGACAAGAGAGAGCGGCGGCGGATGACGACAGCCAGATTACGTGTGTGTGCTCCGGTTTGCTTTAACTCACTCACCTTGATGCTGACGCAGTTGTGGATCTTGGTGGACAGCGGCTCCTTGTCCGCCGCATAGCTGTTGATGATCGAGATGCATTCGCTGGCCGGAGCTATGCACAGGCGACAGCAGTTTTGTCGCGCCGCCCGTTCGCTCTTCGTCGCCAGCGGCGTCGTCGTTGCCGTCGTCGTCGTGGTTGGTGTGGTTGTTGTTGTCGCCGAAGCCGAGGCTTCTGGCTGGGATGTGGTTGTACTGGCAGCAGTTGCTCCAGCTCCAGGCGCTGTCACTGCACTAGCTCCTCCCAACAGCAAAGCTGTGGTCGCCGTCTCCGAAGCCGTTGCCGCAGCGTCGCACATTTTGCCGCTGTTGTATTTGTATTTTTGCACGTTTTCACTTTTGTTTCGGTCTGCGTCCGTTCGCAATCGACTCTACGTCGCCGTCGCCATTGCCATTGCCTTTGCCGTCGACGCCACCGTTGTCGTCGTCGTCACACTCATCACCCAGTTTCCGCACATTGGAACAAGCGTTCCGTTTCACTCGCTCCTGGAACGATCCTGAGCCGAGCGATAGTCAACGGTCCCGTTGTTTTTGG
Source organism: Drosophila truncata (assembly GCA_008042515.1). Classification (NCBI taxonomy): domain Eukaryota; kingdom Metazoa; phylum Arthropoda; class Insecta; order Diptera; family Drosophilidae; genus Drosophila; species Drosophila truncata. The sequence continues at coordinate 75,430 of VNJQ01003611.1, read as the reverse complement.
TTTTGGTTTCGATTTCGTTTTTGTTTTGCAGCGGGCAGAACGAGAAGGCGCACACAGGAAAAAAAATAGCGAAGCGATGCGGAGCGACGCGATGTTCGTTCTTCGGCGAAATTTTAAGGAATAACTGATAAAGAAGAACTGAAAGGGAATCGCAATTAGCGGTGGAGAAACGTTTATGTCATCGATGTTTACTAAACATCGCTAATATCGATGGGAATCATCGATATTTTTCCATGTCTAGTCCTTCTATGTAGGAATGGTGTAAAAACCCGACTATAGCCTAAAAAATAGTTTATTTATAGTTTATTTAAATCTGTACAACTAAATAACTAAAAATATCGGCAGATGAAAACAACTGTTATATATTTTTTTATTTTTTTTTGATATTTTTATTCAATCAGCGACTCTGAGGTCGCTGAAAATATCGGCTAAGCCTGTGTGGTTTTCAGAGTTAGTATAAATTAACTTTTTGGAATGCTAACTAAAAAAAGGTTCAGTAGTTTAAAATAATAAAAGATTATTAAATACAATACCTCTTTGTCGTTTCTTATACGCTAAATATATAACCGATATCGTAATTTAATATTTTAGTCGTATAAAGGGGAATTTTTTAAATAAAAATAAATAAATAAATATTCATATTGCTTATTTTAGCAATAATCGTGACATAAGAGATTAATTTTAAATAGAAAATTGCTAAAAATATCGTAAGTGGTTTTTTTATAGGAAAACAACACATTTTTCGTTGATAGCTCAGAAGAAGGAAGAATTTTATTTTAAATTCTTCAAGTTGATATTTATATTGACATTAAAAAAACACAGTTAAGTTTAAAAAAAAGAATTCTTTTAAATTTGGTAAGTTTTTCTGTGTAAATTTAGTTAAGTTTCCATTGAAGTTTTTTTACAACTATCTACAAAGAATTTATTGACTATCGATTAAAATCACGAGATGCTGAATCTCAAACAGCTGTTCTTGGTTTGCTTCTCCCTTGGCGGTAGTTTGAATATTAAAAAAAAACTTTAACTAATTTTAAATTTCAGTTTTAGGCCAAGTTGCAGTGCTTGCTTGTGACAAAATATAACAAATTCATGTGAAAAAATAGAAAACGGAAAATATACTGAGTTTTTGAAACATGGTTGGCATCTCCATCTCTAATAAAGAGCATGAACATATAATACCAGGTTGGCAGCCCTAAAAAATACCACCACAGAGAATTATTATTGTTTGTTTCTTCTCTTTTTTTTGTTGTTCACTGTTTTGTTTAATTACCTCTCTCTCTTAATTTAACTACACTTAATTGCACTGTCAGCTGGTTACTAATCGTAAGTAAGAAACCGCAAGAATCGACACCGCATCTCTGACCAATTTGCGCAATTGGCTTGGCCTTGACATAGAACGGGGGCAATAACATAAGTGATAAACGCCGTGCAAAGGGTAAAAGAGAAACCGGCCCAACAACAAAACAACGTTTCTGCCAATCCTTTTCCACGAATATTCGGGACCCGGCGAATTCAGCTAACGTTTTTGTTTTGTTTTCTTTTCTTCCGTTTCTTTATTACATTTGCTTTTAATTTAGATACTTGATACTGGAATTTGGTATTTCTGTGGGACTCCTAAAAAGAAGATATTTGAAAACTTCTATTTTAAGAAATTATTATATTTTATTATTATATCTTCTATGAATTATACATTTTCTTACAAATATAAAAATCTTATAAATTTAACTGTATTGTATTATTATATGGAAAATATAATATTATGCTCAGATTTCACACATCGAATTTCTATTGTAATTGGATTACGGGTTTACGCTTATCAAGCGAACTAACAAATATGGCCATAAATCTTGCAGCAATTAATTAAAGAGCAATTTAAATTTAAAGCCGAGATGGAAATAGAAAATACCAGTCAGGGGTCAACCGGGGTGACTTCTGTCTTTCTGTCTGCCGATAAGGGGTCTTTAAGAATCGGACTCAGTCATGGTCCGATCACACCCTATCCCCTCCTTTCCCCTGGCTATAGCCATTAATAAAGCTTTGGAGGTCAAGTGAGAGGTTGATACCATGCCATAGGCATCCTTTTATATGCAATTTATCGCCACTTTATCATCCGTCCAGCGGAAGCATAGAAGTTCGCTAAAAAAAAAGAGTATAAACAATTAAATATAATATAAACAAAAGCTTATAAAGGTTTTTATCGGTTTTTTTCTCTGCCCACACAAGTCTACTCTTAGAGAATCTCCTCCTAAAGAGCAGCAGTGCAACATATTGCATACATAATATAAGAAAGTATGATATTATAAGCGGTTTTCTAAATAGCTTCCGTTTATAAATTAACCTTATAAGTTCAGGGATAATTTTTTAATAAGTTTTAAATGTTATGCACGGCACAAATTTTGAATATCAATTATACCATTGCCTTTATTTATCGAAAAAAAAAAATGTCTAAACATTTTAAAAAATTCTAAAATTAAGTTTTCTTAAGTTTTGAGAAATTTAGTACCAAAAACAGTTTGAAAAACATTGATTTTTGTATAGAAAACTTTTTGTTTAATTCTTCATAGTTTGTTTGCATATAAAAATGGGGTTTCCCTATTAAATTTCAAAAGAACCCTTAATAAATCCTTAATTAAATAACAATTTTTGTCTTGAGCTCATACAAGTTGACCTTTTAACCTTTTTTTTTGTATTGGATCATTCAAATGTGAAGTCCGGACCATTTGTTGGCGGGTTAAATTGCCTGTTGCCTGGCATACCCGCTTGCCGGCTTCTGTGTTATCAGGCCGGGTTATCCAGCCCTCCAATTGGCCGCTTATCAGGGCAGAAACACGGACCCGGACAGGGCAGGGTGTTGGGTTGGGGAGGGGGATTTAGGTCTGTGCGAGATTGTTTTGTCACGCCGGCACCGGCTGGTGGGGTATATAAAGATTTCTGGCCGATCGGAGGAACTTCAGTTTGAACGCGTTACCCGCCGTAGCCTGTGTCCAAGGATTCACTTTCTCCTCCTATCCACGCTAAACGAATACTTCTTCCAAGGTATGTCCTGTTATGAAGGTCCTTGGGGATCTAGGAAACGTCTATAGTTTTGTTTTATTTTTTTTTTGAGTGCCCAAGTGAACTGGAAATAAATTTTCAAGCGTTTATAAATTAAAAACCTTTAAAAAAATTTAATTTTATTGTAAATATTAGAAAAAGTTTAATTTTTTTTTTTTAAATAAATAATTTTCATGTCTATTTTCGGTTTTTGAACAGATTTGAAAATATTCATTGGCCAATTTGTCTGAAAAATGTACTTAAACATTTTTGTAAACATATTTATTTGAATTTCTACTTAAATTTGCAAATATTCAAAAATTAAAAAATATACAATCAATTAAAAGGATATTCTATGGAATATTCCGTTCCAAGTAGGAAGATTTTAATCAGAAAAGACTCGTGTGAACACACTGTGCTATTTTACATGTGAACGATAACAGAAAAGTTGCCTCTTCAAACTTGACCAATTCAATAACACAGAGAGCTACGGACATCAAAAGTCAATTAAAATGTGTGTGCGGTGGCAGCAGAAACAACAAAAACAATAATAATTAGCAGGCGCGCAATCAAAGTTAAAAGTTAATCGCAACGACATCTTTCTGAGGCTGAATCTGCTTGTTTTGTTCTTGTTGTTTTTGCTGCTGCTGCTGAGTAAGTGAAGGGCATGACGTCACAAAAACGCAGCTGCAGCGGGAATAAAAAAACCAGCGGAAAAAAATACATGGAAATGGAAATCTGTTCCGCCTGCCGCCTGATGTGAGATGCTGAGCGTGGCTCTCCATTAATGTCAGGCCCCGGGTTTCGGAGGTAAAGCGCACACATAATAAAAGCCTCTCCCGCCGACGGCTTTAGCCTCAGTTCGGAGTCGGAATCCCAAGAAGTCAGAGGCAACAATACAGCACGCACCATGTACCAGTTCCAGTTCCAGTCTTCCAGTTTCCACATTATTGTGGTTATGACGTTTCTCTTTGGACTAACGGTAGTTGAGAATTAGAAGGAGAGAAGGAATTAGTACAAAAAAGAACAAAAAGAACGAAAAGCACAAAAAGAAAACAGAAAAAGGATTGAAGAAACTGGAATTTAAGCAAAATAATGAATTTATCGTGAAATAATGAATCTATTTCTTCTTTTGCAGATGTCCTACAAGATTGAGCCTCTGCCCGATTCCTACGCCGGCCTGGGCGAGGGTCCTCACTGGGATGTGGCCCGCCAGAGTCTGTACTTTGTGGACTTGGAGGCCGGCAGCCTGATGCGTTACGATTTTAAGCAGAACAAGACCTACAAGACGAAGATCGAGGGCGAGACCCTGGCCGGATTCGTTTTGCCCGTGGAGGGACGTCCCCAGGAGTTTGCTGTGGGTTGCGGCCGCCGTGTGGTGATTGTCAACTGGGACGGAGTTTCCCCCACCGCCAAGGTGGTGCGTACACTGTTCGAGGTCCAGCCGCTAATGGATAAGAACCGCCTGAATGATGCCAAGGCCGATCCTCGTGGCCGTTTCTTTGGCGGCACCATGCGTTACATTGGCGACGAGTTCGAGTTCCGTCACGGCGAGCTGTACCGCTGGGAGGCCGGCGGCCAGACGCCCTCGGTGATCAAGGGCGATGTGGGCATCTCCAATGGCTTGGCCTGGGACGAGAAGGCCAAGAAGTTCTATTATATTGATACCACCGACTATGAGGTGAAGTCCTATGACTACGACTTTGAGACGGGCGTTGCCACCAATCCCAAGGTGATCTTCAACCTGCGCAAGACCAGTCCTAAGGATCATTTGCTGCCCGACGGTCTGACCATCGACACCGAGGGAAATCTGTATGTGGCCACCTTTAATGGTGCCACCATCTTCAAGGTGAACCCGAGGTGGGTTTAAAATTTAGCTTCAAGCGAGTTCTCTTCTAATGTTTTTTGATATTTTGTAGCACTGGCAAGGTCCTGCTGGAAATCAAGTTCCCCACCAAGCAAATCACCTCGGCTGCCTTTGGGGGACCCAACTTGGACATCCTGTATGTGACCACCGCCGCCAAGTTCGACCAGCCGTCGCCTGCTGGCACCACCTACAAGGTGACGGGCCTGAATGCCACCGGTTATCCTGGCGTCAACCTGAGGGTTTAAGCCTAAAATATGTTTCTCCATGTACCAATCGAATTCAAGTGCAATTAAACTCTTTAAAGTACAATAATTCGACTTGAACAATATTTATTTAAGCGTAAAAAACAGGGCGTAGAGTCTCGCTGTTCTCTGAGATGCCTCTTTTTGGGTATTCCACTTGGGAATGCATCCTTATATCATCTAAGACTTAATTATTTTAGTAGTGGAATCAGTACAATTGGTAGCTGGAACGAGCTACTCGTCCGACTCGGATCCCGAGCCAGAGTCATCGTCGTCATCGTCATCATCATCATCGTCGTTGCCATCGCGGCTGCGGTTCAGGCGTAGCATCTCCTTGAACTGGTAGACGCGTATCTTCTCGGGCACGATTTGAAGCAGGAATTCCAGGTTCTTCTCCTTGTTCACGAGCTGTGACAGCTGCTCGTACTTCAAGGTGTCGCCGCCACCATGCTTGGCATGCGCCTCGCGCGCCAAATGCTGGACAAACATCTCCGTGCATTTGGTCATCAGGAAGAGGACTTCGTTGGTGATCAGCCCAGTGTCCATTGAGCTTTTCATGATTGTGCGCACGCGGCTGGGGGGCAGAAGGGTGTTGGCATTGGGCTGACGCTCCTCGGTCTCGGTTTTATTCTCTGACATGGTTATTTTTGATAAATAAACAAAATTAACCGCGAATTCGAGCAACTAGACAGATTTTAGAGTGACCGTAGACAAATAGCAGGAAAATCTTACTTTTATGAGTGACCAGCATCTGTTAAGATGGCAACGATATCTGGAATTAAAACATTGAATTGTGAAGTTTTTAATGAAAATCTTGACTGAATAAACAAAGAGCTATTGAAACTATATAAATATTAATAAAAACCTTTGTTTTTCTGGTGCAATTTTTGTCTTGAGAATGTCCACTTGAAAATACGTTCTGAGCGGCAGTTTAGCGCCGACGGTATATTTGAACGGTCGTGCTGCGACCACACTGTCTCTCTCTCTCCTTCCCCATCAGAAAGTGGACCCCAGAATATCGCCGCCGTCGACGTCTCCCTCCTCGTCTCCGCCAAATGCATCCGCCGTGGGCCTAACGAGCAGCGCGTGTCCTGCGTGGGACTCTCGATCTGCACGTGAGGCTCCTTGACTGCATATTCCAGCTGATTGCTGATTGCAGCATCCCCCCGTATCCCACCAAGCGGAGCCCCCAGCATCCAGGTGAGTTTTCCCTCCAGAAATTCAGAAGAAACCAGGGAAAGCCTGGACAGAGGCGGGCGGGTATGAAATGTCAGTTAGACGGACAGGTGGACAATTGGTCGGGACAGGTGGTTGCATGGCTGAATTGCGTGACGGCAGCGTAACAAATTGGATTAGCACAGCGATTGATTATAGTAGCTATGAGAGATGTAAACAATCTTTGACCATTTCCCACAGGCACTGAAAGAAAAGTAGCAGCATAAATGTTTATAGTCTAAAATTTTAATTGGAAAATTCCAAGCTGGAACTGGAATTTAATTTCCTAATAAATAGCTGTAAAAAATGTTACCGTTAAATTCCAGGCTGGAACTGGAATTCAATTTCCTAATAAATAACTGAACCGTTAAATTCTACCTAAAATTCTTAATTGTTTGATATTAAGAATCTTTATTTTTTTCGGTGCACCTTTAGGTGCTCCCTCCCGCTGATTTCCAATATAAGGAATGCCCTGAGGCATCTATTTTTATAACGATTAGCATAGTCGTTATGGTGATGATGAAGCTACACGGGGGGACCTTCGTTATGTTATGCTTTTGCTTTTACTTTTTCCACCACCCACCCGTGGCGACAAATGAGGCATACTTTTGGGGGCGGTCACAGGGACGACACCCACCCACCACACCGGATGTGTCCGGATTCGGGACAAACTTATTGAAAACCTGTCATATAACTCAATATACAGGCAGCAAAGTTTTCCCCTGTGTGTGTGTTTACTTGCGGGGTAAATATTCATTTAATTTGGCAGGCAGAAGAGCCACCGAACCATGATAATGAATCTTTTAGGAGCTATCAAGGAGGATATAACAAGCTTTCTGCCTCGTTAAGTGTGCTGGATTATCGTTGTTCAAAGTGACCTCTTCATGGTCAGCGCATTCGGACTCGAGCTTGGCACGTACATTATACGTTTAGGTAATTAAAAAATCAACTATGCCTATTAAAAATCCAAGAACTATGGGGAAGAGAGGTATTAGATAACCTTAAATGGAAATCAAACCTCAAGAGTGCCTTCGTTTAATCATATTCCTTCGTGTGCCTTCGTTTAATCATATTCCTACGCCCACGGAGGTAGGGCATATCTCATCCGACTTGGACTTTGAGCCATGTTCGAGACACACCAGAGATAAGAAGCGGCGGGCCTCTGGTAATCAGAGAACTGGTTTCAATTGCGGGTCAAAATCGGCAACCTTGCCTTGGCCATTGTATGCAATATGCAGAGCAGGCTCTGCTCTCTCTCTTCCTCAATGAGCATAAATTAGCTTAATGCAGAGAAGAATATAGCTCAAGTGCCCCCACGTCCATTGTCCAGTCATTGGAGGAGGGCTTATCACGCTGTGGAAGATAAGCTGCAGCGTCGGCGGTGGCGGTACGGTGGCGGTTTCGTATGATAATCAATTGGCCATAAAGCCATAAAGCGGGGGAAGCAGACAAGCAGGCGTGGCAGTGGGTTATAGATGGGTTAGACTGGGTAATCAATCAATTTAACGCGAGTCGAACAACCAATTTGCTAAATAATCTAATCCCAGTCCCACAACAGTCTTGCCACGATGAGCACCAGCAACGGGAGTGAACGGTTGATTGGCAACCGGAATCGCAATAACGGAGGAGAGCTCAGCCTGATGCAGGATCTGCAGAACAAGTACGCCTTCCTTGAGAATCTATTTAGTAAATTCTGGAAGTCGATCATTCAATCGAATTCCAATCTCAAGCTTCGCCTGCGGAATGTCAAGTGGAAGAATGCCAAGGCCAAGCCGGGCTGTGCCTATCAGCCAACCGAGGTGAGTTGTCTGTCGTCGCTTCCCCTCCTCCCGAGACTAGAACAGGTTGTTTTTTACAGATCGAGCAGGTGGCCAATGTGATTACTCACGGGATTTGGATATTGCCGGCTGTGTTTGCGGCTATTAAGCTGTTTGAACGCTCCTCTAGCTCCAGCCAATACCTGGTGTCCTGGGTCTATGGAGGGGCTTTGTGCATGCTCTTTACAGTGTCGACCTTCTTTCATTGTTCCTGCTATTGCGCTGAGCACAAGTAAGTGGTTTGTTTTATTTGTTTCGTCTGAATTTTACTCATTAAACTTGTTTCTTCTGCGCAGACCTCCGAGGAATGTCAAGGCTTGGCCCAGTCTGGGCTGGCAGACGTACCAGGGACTTAAGAATGTCCTCCATCGGTGCGACAGGGCCATGATTTATGTATTCATTGCTGGCTCTTACTTCCCCTGGCTTACGCTGGAGAACACGGACCATTCGGCCATTCTTTTCTGCATGGAATGGGTTATCTGGCTAATGGCAGCCGTGGGGATTGCTTACCAGCAGGTAAGAGCTTCTAGAGACTTATATTTATAGTTTTTATATAATTTCTTTAAAAAACAGATATTTCACGAGCGCTACAAGTGCCTGGAGACGTTCTTTTACCTGGTAATGGGCCTGGGCCCAGCGCTGGTGGTTGTATTCACCGGCCATCACTTTCATGGGATGCTGCAGCTTAAATTTGGCGGCGGCTTCTATATCCTGGGCATAGTTTTCTTCAAGGCCGATGGGCTTATACCAATGGCTCATGCCATTTGGCATCTGTTTGTGGTGCTGGCCGCTGGTTGCCATTATTATGCCATCCTGGTGAACCTCTATCCCGGCGAAGGAGCTAGCATCGAGCCGTAAGAGCGAAGAGTTTTTTGGGGAAACAGCGAATTTAGACCTTAGAGTACTTAATCGACAGGGATTCCTATGATAAATGATGAAGAATGTACCCGAGTCACTGCTCCACAATTAGCCAAATTTTTCTTCGAGCGAGTACGAAATAGTTGTAGCCTAGCCATACGGACTAACTATATAGATATAGATATATATAATGTAAATCGAAACGATTCTTGTGATCAGTATCTGCGGTCTTGCCAAAGATTCAAACTGTGCGAGTGCTCACGTCTCTAGCGTCTCTCTCTCTCTCTAACTTGATATTATTATATTATATTATAGCGTATGTTTCTATATATATACTATATAACATTATGTACCAGCTCATGAAGCTCGCGAAGGAGACTCACAAATTAATGAATTTGTACAAATCTGAAAGTTTTACAACATGAATTCTATAATGCCCACCCCGCGCCTGCAGCCTGCATTAACCATTATACATGTTTATACAGATATACACACATTATACATCTATATATATACGGAATTATACAGATATATACTATACAATATATATGATATACGAAAGTATGTAGTTAGGATTAAGCAAGTGTCGTCAGCCTGGCTCAGTGCTCCCCCAAAGGCCAGTTTCATCGCTTAGCTCAGGGACGACTACTCGATGTGTTCGCGCAGATACGATTGACATTTTTGGGGGGGCCTGGCTGGGCGAATCGATATCGGTGGATATTGCTTTCGTGTACTCTCTGTACTTCGTTTCTGGTGCAGCTCGTTTAGGTTTAATGGGGGGGGACTCTAGACAAAAATCCCTTGGAACTCCATAGATAATGCTTAAATAAATGGTTTATTTCCAACTGAAGCGAGAGGTTTTATTACGGAAGTGAGCTCAAAAGGGTTATAATAAATTATAGCAACGATTTTCTTGTTTTATGTTTACCTGATGTTGTGTTACAAAACTGTTTGAATTTATTTTTAAATAAATTATAGCTTCTGCATATTGCATAAGTGGAAAATGAATAAAATAAAAACAATTATTATGATATACTGGTCTAATTTTTATGTTTGCTAATAAAAATGTCTGAAATAATTATTTCATGCAAATGTGTGTTCTTTAAGAGCCTTAATAACCTTATTTCAACATTTATTGTTTTGTTATATTTATTATAACAGTTTATATAACACCTCCACACTTCTGAAATAATTATTTCATGCAAATATGCGTTCTGTAGGAACTTGAATAAAGTTATTTAAAAGTTTATTTTGTTATATTTATTATAACAGTTTATATAACATCCCCACACTTCTCAAATAATTATTTCTGTGTTCTGTAGGAACCTTTATTTATTATTTTATATTTATTATAACAGTTTATATAACACCTCTACACTTCCCAAATAATTATGTCATGCAAATGTGTTCTGTAGGAACTTGAATAAACTTATTTAAATGTTTTGTTATATTTATTATAACAGTCTTCTTATAAAAGACTTAAGCCCTAACTTTCTAGAACTTCCACTCTTAATATTTTAAAATCAAACAACACTTTCTTACATAAATATCATTTATTTTGTTTCGTTTTCGTTCATGAATCATCCATTAACAATTAATACACACACACCCCCATCGTAGTAATGATGATGCAAGTATAGCGCGTTTCGTCATTTCATTATTCTAATATCCGTTTGGGGGTAAAATAAAATATTTGTATAATTACAAGAACATTCTATTAGAAGGTAAATCAATTTTATATGAGGAGGAGGAGGGGGGCATGGTGACTTTTATAGTTCATTTCAATTAGCATTTCCATGGCACCCGGCCATGCCCAGTGATTGGTTATTATAATATATATATTACAACAACAACAACAATTCAAGAGCTAAAAAAAATACAATAATAATTGCTACTCTAGAATTATGTTTGCAAAAGCGTTGGAAATCTCACAATTGGCAATTCTCAACCACAATTTGTTCTATAAAAAATAATAATAATAAAATTGTACAAATCGATTGGTCGAATTCATGCATTTTATACAAATAGAGAAAAAAAAAACAAAATAGCGCGAGAAAAAAAATAAAACATATTCAATTGTTGTCGTTGCCGTAAGAGGCTTGGATTTTCCCCTTCTTTTTGTTTTAAAAGCTTCCGATCGGAGGATCCAACAGCCCCAACCATATATTGTTTTTCGCCTTCATAAACTCCATCTAGGATCCATATTTTTACTGCGGCGATATATAGTTGTGCTCGAATATATCCAGCTCGTTCTGTATGTAGTTGGCCTTGTTGCGCAGCAGCTTCAGCTGCTTCTGATTGCCCTCGAGGACATTGAGCTGCGATTCCAGCGTCTTAAGCTCCTCGTTCATGTCCGTAGTGGCGGTGTCCACAGTGCGGCACAAGCGGGCAAAGGTGCTCGACAGTTCCCTGCGAAATAAGTTGCAAATTAAATATAGAATTCTAAAGTATCTGGAATTACTTACTGCTGCACTTGATGACTGCAATTAGCCGACGTAAGATCCACAATCATCTTCAGTTTCTTGGTGGCATGTCGCACATATTGACTCTTAAAGGTGCGCTCCTTGGCCGAGTTTGTCCACGAGAGACGCTCGTACAGATAGATGCAGCCGTAGAGGGCACCGACTCCCACCAGGACACGCCAGCCGATAGTTTTCAGCATCTGGAAAGGGTATAGTTTCATCCGATATTGATTCAATAACACCTGCTTGGACATTCGTAGGCAAAGGGGACACAGAACACAAAGAAAACAAACGAGTTACTTACGATGCCAGCTACCACAAGGCCGCCAACGGTGCCCTGCGATCCGATGGAGGTCATGGCAAACCGTGAGATCACCGATAGCTGCTCGGGCGTAATTCCAGCCACACTAGGACCAGGCAAGAGGCACACAGGCGTTGTGGCCTCCACAGGCGTGCTGGCGGGTGTGACAACGCTGTGCTGCAGGGACAACAAAGCATAGGATAGAGACGAGTCGTGGATAATCTTCTTAAACCTTCAACTTACACCAATACTGCTCTGACGGTTGACCAGCGCCGGCTGGTTCTTCTTGCTGCGCTCGCGCACCTTCCCAGTGAACCGCTGAATCATGGCAGCAATGCCCCAACTGAACTTGAACTCGAGATCCTCTTGGAAGTCAGCGCACAGATTCTGACAGTTCAGCGAGTAAAGCATTTCGAAGGGCTGTGTGCGCACAACCATTTTGGTGCTGGTGGCCAGCAGCTGTTCGTTCGGGACCAACGCATGCATCCTGTCGGTCATCTCTGTTTGAGCCGATTCCACATTCATGGCCAGGGCCATGGAGAGGCGAGCACGCAGATTACTACCCAGTCCGCTCTCCACATGGGCATTCAATTCCTTCTTGTAGATATTGAGCACCAGGCGTTCGGGATGGAAGGGCATGTTGAACTCATCAATGAGGACGCCCAGTCGCCAGATTTCCTCATTGAGGGCCTTCGACACCTTCTCCTCCACCTCCTCGACCATATTATGGATTTTCATCTTCATTTCACGCGTAACCTGCATCATCTGCGTCTCTGTACCCTGAATACGTTCCGTGAGCATATTCTTTTGATCCTGCTTCAGATTGCGAAAGATTGTGATCCGTTCGTAGATATTATCCAGCATGGAGCGCATATCACCCGACACACTCTTGCCGCGCGAACTGTGCTGCTGGAACTTGGTCTTGACGGCACTCTGGGATATGCACTCCTCGAACTTGCGCTCAAAGTCCTGGAACTCAAAGTAACGCATCTGAAAGCCCTCGGCAATGGCGCCCATATGCGGTGGATTGCCCTTGGCCTCCTCAATGCGTGCCTGCAGGGTTTCGCGGGCGGAAACGAAGAATACACGTTCGGTTGCCTCCTTTTCGTTGCTCACCTTAAGCTCTTTGGTGAGGAAGTCGATGCAGCGTTCGGTGTGCTGGGATTTAACCTAACGATGAAACAAAGCATTAAATTTAAGAACAAAAGCGGATAACAAACAGAAAGATGACTCCATCGGCTAAAGCCGAGGTAAAAGAATCGAAAAGCGGAAAGGATTTGTCTTTCTCTCGGGTCGGAAGGAAGGAAGCAAGCAAGCAAGGAGTTTGGATTTTACTGGGTCTAGCTCATCATTCATTACCTTAGCCAGTTCCTGGCGTTGATAGTACAGTGGATAGTTGGTTGTTTGGTTGGTAAACGAAAGTAAAAGACACACACATCAACAACAAGAGAGACAACAACGTTTGGGGCCAGGAAACTAATTGTTTTTCGTAGAGATACAACTATACTATATAAGACCTTACCGACTCTTGGCACTCGGGCTCATTGGCCGAGGCATCCCAGCGATTGTTCAAAATGAATATATTCGGCTTGCTTAGCTTCTGAGAGACGGTGTGAAAGAATTGCTTCTCCGCTCGCGTCATTGTGGACTCAGCATTTAGCACTAAAACAAAGACATCGGCATTCAGGCAATGATTATCAATCCAATCATCCAAATTGGCTGAAACATCCACGCCAGGTGAGTCCACAAAGACGACATCATCACGCAACAGGCTACAGCGTTCCCGGGGCCAAAAGATGCGAACTAAGCTACTCTCGCATAGCTTCTCCTGGCACAGGGCATTCGCCAATTGTTTGATATTCTGTCAAATACAAAGAATAGTAAATAGAATAGAATTTAGACTCAAAACTGGACTGGACATACCACCACATTGAGTTTCTCATCAGAACCTTCCTTCATGAGGTACGCTTCGCCACCATTGCTGCCTTCCACCTGGCAAAAGCAATTTGTTGTGTGTCCAATGCCGCTGGGCAGAATCTTCTCTCGCAACATGGCATTAATCACCGAACTCTTGCCATTGGAGGTGCGTCCAAAGAAGGCCACCTTCATGTGATCCCGCTGCAGGACTTCGCGAATAGCAGCCACCTTGTAGACAAAGCTTTCAAATAGTTCACGCTCCGCCTTGTCCACAATCTCTGCCTCCGCATGCAAAGCTAAAAAAGAAGAAAAAGTTAGGAATTTCATAAGCAATACGGAAAATTGCATTTTCATTGATTTTCTGTGAAAGTTTTAAAAGTTTAAAAGCTGAAAAAGAAGAAAAACTTAAAAATTTCATAAGAATTTCGGAAAATTGCATTTTTATGAATTTTCTGTGAAAATTTTGAAAGTTTAAAAGCTGAAAAAGAGGCTTAAGTTAGGAATTTCATAAGCATTACAGAAAATTGCATTTTTATGAATTTTCTATAAAAGTTTAAAAAGTTTAAAAACTGAAAAAAAAAATTAAGTTAGGAATTTCATAAGAATTTCAGAAAATTGCATTTTTAGTAATTTTCTGTGAAAGTTTTGAAAGTTATCAAGCAATAAAGTCGTTGAAAATAGGGAATCTTAACTCAAAACTTACCATTGATAAATGTGGTCGTCTCCAGGACATATTCCTCGATCTCGCCGTATATATCATTGATCTTCTTCTTGGCCCGCACAAAAATCTGGAGCGGAGATTTGTCATTGGATTGATAGAGCCGCGTTTCCGGCAAAAAGTTGGCAGCCGGCGTCGTTGAGCCCATCATTGTCAGCGATGTGTCCGTGGACGAGGAGTTACGATCGTCATCATCGGCGTTGGGGCCCGTTTGCCCGGTGACCAGCGAGATGGTGCGGTTCAAGTATGCCGCCATTTCAATGTCCAAAAATTGGGTTTCGATTGCGTTTGCGTTTGGATTTAAGAATAGAAGAGAATTGCGATACAAAACAAAAGGTATGCAGCCAATGGACACAATTTCGCTGGGACTTTTCCAGCACCCGCTACCGCTCCCGCTCCTGGAACTCCAAGGAACGCACGGCCCGGAGAAACAGAAATTAAAGCGCTGACAGCACGGAACTCAAAATGAATGAAATATAGTCTGTCTGCGGGGCGTGCGTGTGTTCTCCTGCTTCTTTCTGGATGTGCTTGGATTATATATATATTTTTTTTTTTTGTTTTATAATTATTTTTTTTTTTTGGGGGCTTGCTCAAAAATCAACGTCACAAAACTGAAATGAAAAACAACAAAATACCAAATTATACTAAAGGCAAAAAACAGAAATATGGAAAGTAAGGAAAGTATGGGAATGTGAAAGGAAAATGGAATAATGGAATAATATGCATACAGGTGTACATAAATATATATGTATGATGAAAATGCCGCAGCGCAAATTGCACACACACAAATGAGCTAACAAATTGCGCTGCAACAAATACAAGTGCACAAAAACAGGCGAAAATAATCTAAGCAGAGAGGTTTTATTTGTTTTTTTTTTTTTTGGCAATTGTATGCGTAACTCTTGTCGAATTGATAAAGATTACGTTCTCGCTCTCGCTCCATCTCCCTCTCGCGCCCTTCATCAACTAACCTGATTGTTACTGCTCTCGCTCATCGCGCGTATTGTTTTATTTTGCTAGATTTCTTATTTATATTTATTCGTGCGCGCTGCCTGCGTGTTTCGTTTGCTTGTTATGTCGTCGTCGGCTCGCCGGGCTTAGATGCAGTTGCTTGGATAGCTTGGCTCAACCGTAGAATGCACGTACATTGCCACCGCTCGGGCCGATGGAGTCCAGTTGCAGGAGGCGCTAGAAAAGCTTTTATTGCGGCAAATTTATAATAAAATTTAGTTATTTTGGTTGCACATGATGTAACATGCGGTGTGACCAACTAGTGTTGCGACCAAAATGGACGAAAAGCTTGAACATGTGATGGAAACATCGATGTATCGGCTATCAATATTCCAACTCTGGCTACATTACGAAATGTTCAACGAAATAGTAGGCTTTTGTCTTTATGTACAGAACATTTTAATATAAGCATTCTATTTGGAACTACTTTTTTGTTGAATTTCAATTTTATCTTATTAATTTAATTAGTTAAATATCTTCACTCTCGGTTTGTTTACTTCTCGAACCCCAATCAGCTGTTTTCGATTGGACTTTGTTGGAACTGCTAATTGGTATTTCTTCAAACTGCAGGGGTATTTATTGGTATTTATTTGTAGGCCAATCGGTATTTTTTAAAATATTCGATACATCGATTAGTGCCATCGATAGTATTCCAGCTCTACAGTACGTGGAATATTTACCTAAAATAAAGCAAAAAAAGAGGCAGTGCATCTGAAAACCCGAGAACCAAATACAAATCCAAATGGAGACCCCTACGGCCGACGACCTGCTGCAGTTCCGTGACTATAGCGGCGGAGCCCCAGCTCAGATCAACGTCAATTCACCGTCGCACGCATCGGGCGGCGGATCTGGTTTTGGCTCCGGCACCGGATCTGGTGGATCCAATGCTCAACGTCAGCGCGGTGATCCGCTGGCGGATCTTATCTATGACATGAGCACCTCCGCCCAGAACATGGCCGGCGGTGGCTCTAACCAGGCACAGAATGCCGCTCTGGATGGATCCGGTGGCGGTGGTGCTGGCGGTGCACGGCTCTCTTTCCTCACCATTGAATACTACCAGCAGTTCTTCAACGTGGACACCTACATGGTTCTTGAGCGCATTGTCAACTCAATGATACCAAAGCGAGCGGCGGGCAATTACCTGCGCATGAACATTGGCGAGAATCCGGATTTGTACGGTCCCTTCTGGATCACAGTCACCCTGGTGGGTAGTCAATGAGTTTTTCTGGTTTTACACATAATTACTCATTATCTTGGGGTTTTAAACCAATTTTGGTTAAGTTTTTCCCTAATTAGAAGTTAATTTTAACTGAAAAACTAAGCTTAGAAACTGAGCAAGACATTTATACTTATTTTCTAATCTTTATCCATTTCCCTTTGCAGATCTTCTCAATTGCCATTAGCGGCAACATAGCCAGCTACTTGCAACATGCCAGCGATACCTATCATTGGCACTACAACTTCCACCTGGTCTCTTATGCAGCCACCTGCATTTTCCTCTATGCCAACATTTTGCCGGCCATCCTCTGGGCCCTGTTCAAGTACAGCCTGAAGCCGGTGGACTCTTCGGATGCCGTGGAAACGGATAGCGTAAGTATTCATCTTTCTCCGAGTGCTGCATTTGCCATCTCGCTCACATTCGCGTCTCATTGCAGGCCAATTACACGCCAACACTTCTATCGCTGATGTGCATCTACGGCTATAGTCTGGCTATCTACATTCCCGTTTCAATTCTATGGGTGATCAATGTAAGGATTTCAGCTATAAACATAGATACATCAATCTATTAATGCATCCCCTTCCAGATATCTGTGCTTCAGTGGATTCTGGTGATCACCGCTGCCTTGCTCTCGGGAACTGTTTTAATTGCCGTTCTAACGCCAGCCCTACGGAACTCTCAGTTCTCGCTATTCCTCATCATTGGCATACTAGGTGCTCACGTTGTGCTGGCCGCTGGATTTCTATTGTATTTCTTTCACAGTCCAGACTCTGCAGTGGCTGCAACTCCACCGCCAGCAGCCGCAGCTGCTGCTCCCGCTGCCCTGAAGGCCGTCACCGAGGCGGTGCTGGCGAATGTAGCTCCTGGAAATCGAAGCCAATAGATAGAAATCATTCCGCATTTGTACTTTGTTGTTCCCTAAGTTGTCTCTATTTTAAATTGTTTACAAACGGATGTTTACAAAGGATTTAATTAAAATCCTTTTAGCGAGAGTTTTGTGCTTTGTTTTTTTGACTTCCTGTAGCAACATTTGGCGACTGTATATTTATTATAAATAAGAGATAGAAATATGTATGTGTAAAACCAAAATACCAATCAAAAATTAAATAGAAACTTGCCGGTGGAGTAGTGAAAAATTTTACAATATTCCTTAAAGAGGCGAGAGGAAAGAGAGTCCATTTGGAAATCAAGGAATAAGAAAATTATGCCATTATTAAATAAATGTATATGTATATAAATATAATGGACTCGCAGGGCGTATTTATTTATCATTCGAAAAATACCTTTTATTTGTAGGAAATTGGGTCCTTGTCTGCCTGATAAGTTGGTTTCTGTATCCTTAAACCCTGTGTGCTTGATAAATTATACTTTTGCCAACTCTGGCCATATAGCGGAAGTCCTTTGAGTAGAAGAAATGGAAAAAAGATGAAGCCAAACACGGGGGCCGGGGGATGGGAGACCGACCAAGCTTTGGTTTTGGTTTTGTTTTCAGTTACAGCGGGTTGTTGGGTTGCTTTTTTGAATGATGGTGGTGGTGGTGGTCTAGTGTCATCGCATACACACATCCTTTACTGGGGTATGCATGTGCCTGTGTATGCTGTGAATAATTTTCGGGTTCCTCGAGGGTTCTTCATCGTTTTCATCATTGCTGTTGCTGTTGTTGTTGTTTGTGTTGTTGCTTTGGGCGCCTTTGGTTAGCTTCGTGCTCTGCCTGCTCTTGTCTTGTTTATTCGAGCAATGTGGAAATTATTTGTGCCATACAACGATGCGAAAAAGAGGGTGATTTCTCCTCCTGCCAACAGTTGCCAAACGTTGTAAGAGCTTCGTAAATGTTTAGAATGCTTAAATCTGAGTGGATACATTTTTTTTATATTTTTATTCTTATGTTAATTTAGATCTTTATTAACTAACTTACTTTAATAACGTTTAGCCAGGTTTGATTATAGGTTTCCAAGGTATCTAGTATATTATATTATTATATTATCTATATATTATTATTATATTATTTATATATTATTATATTATCTATATATTATTATTATATTATCTATATATTATTATATTATCTAGTATAGTATTTTAATAAGTATATTTTTAGAACCTTCTTTACTATTTTCCTAAAGTTTCCAAGATAATATCATAGATTTTATACTTTTTAAAGCTCATACCTTATCAGGACTCACCCTGTATTAAATTTGGTATGTAATACACGTACATAGGGCTCATTCACAGGGATGCCCCATGTCTGTGTGTGTGTGTGTGTGCCAGGGTGTGTTCCGGTTGTGGGTGTGTGTATATATTCAGCTGGCTTGCACCCACGCACATTTATAGAGAGAAAATTTCTCAATTTCGAATGCAAATATTCGCATAACGCATCGTTAGATTTTGTCGTTTTATTTATTCTTTATTTACTCCGAACCAAAGTGGAACCTGAGAGTTGGGGGAACTCCGAACACAGACACAAGTGCATTTATTTACCTGCGAATATGTAATACATAGACATCACTGCATAGTTCGTGGCACACGGGGCGTATACGTCATAACAGCATCACAAATAAATGCTTACCACCTGAGTTTTTTTATTTTTTATTTTTTTGGGGTTGAAGAGTTGAAATAAAATAAATTCAAATGCACATAATGGCAGGGCAAACGAAATTGAATTTAAGGTAAAGCATTAAAGCATAAATACCATTATTCACTTGAAATTTGTATTATTAAATGAAATTATGGTGTTTCCTTTTGAATATTAATTGTAATTAAATGTTTATGGTAGCTTAGTAACAAAAAAAAATTATTTGTTGATCTATTATTATAAAAGACATACCTACAGTTTTCAAAACTCTTAAATAGGTTTTAATATTATGCTAAAAAATTATACCTCTTAAAGAACCAATAAATTTATACTGAAAATGGTAATTAAAAATTGTTTTCCTATTTTTAGACCTATTTTAAGGGGCTTTAAAATCTCTAGTAATATTTAAATCACCCTAAATGATATCATTTTAATTTATTAACCATAGTAAATGATTTATTTAAGTGATACCTTTGCTAACATATAAAATAATACAAAAACAGAGAATCTCTACATTAATCACAAGGACTGTCTGGGTGCCAAAACCCCATGTTATATATACAGATATATATAATATATATATATGTATGTATATGGCCACTGATTCAATCGATTTGTGGTGGCATATAGATTAACTGATTTGCCATTCAGCTGATTAGCATTTGTAGAGTTTTGGTTTTTTGGTTTTCGGTTTGAGGGATTTTTTCGGCAGCCGGAAACGGAAGTCACTCCATGGCTGTTAAAAGTTCTGTGCCATCACACTCTCGCTCTTCCTCTCTACGTTCTTTTTTTCTGCCTTTTATTCCTTCTTTTTTAATAGCTTTTTTTTTTGGGAAGAGAGAAAAAAGGATGAGAGAGAATTAGCTGATGTGCAGCGACTTGTGTGATTCCTTTTTTGTTGCCTCTTAAAGCAATTACACTACCCCTTTTATTTTCTCATTCTACGCCCGCTTATGCGTGCACTGAAAGAAAATGTATATAAAAAAAATGTATAAAATAAATAAATCCGTTTTTTACTACTTTAAAAATATTATTTAACTTATAATCAATTTATTGTATGATCAATTATGTCTTTATTTTAATTTTTTGCTTTTTTGCGATTAATAAAGACTCCCATTTTTTCCCCCAGTGTACTTGCCCGGGAGTGTGAGTGTGAGTGCGAGTGCTTGCGAGTGACTTAACCCCTTTGAGCCGCCCTCGTTATGCATTTGAAGCGTTAAAACGCCACTTGAGCAAGGATGTTTGGTCTCCGGCAAGGAACTGCACACGGAGGTTGGGCTGGGGTCAAAGGCTAAGACTGGGGGGAGGGGGGTGAGATGCCAACCAACTGAAGTGCATATGCTAATTGGTAAGTGCACGGCTCAACGAGCACCTGTTGAAGTCAACAGCCAGGATATCAGATGGCAATATAAGAAGAGCTCCCTTAGCTCGTAGATATATCTTAGATTCAAGTGTTTTCAGTTTCTCAATTTACACTAAACACGGCTTAGTGCTTACTTTTCTGAGATTAAACCATAAATATTGTAATATCTAGATTTCTTTTCTAAAATATAGCCTAAAGTCTTTAATAAATTGCATAAGTAAATATGGTAGAAACTTACAAACCGAATAAACACTCCTTGGGTGCGTGCGTGCCTGAGAAATGGTTGTGCTACGTGTCATATGATTTTTTGATCAGCCAAGGATGTGGCATATCCTGCATTAACTATGTCTATATCGATTTATTTTGTTTGTGTTCGGCTTAAGTAAGCTTAGAGTGCTGTAAGAGCCTTAGCACCAGAGCCGGGTTTAAGGCTTAATAGTTTTTTCTGTTTCTCTCTCTTTTTTTCCTTTTTTTTTTTACTGAGAGAGTCCTTGTTACCGGCTGTTGTTATTGGGTTAATTCTGCAATCCTTTCGTTCTCCGCTCCGTCGTCTCCGTCTTGCTTATTTCCATCTATTTTGTGGATATCCTGGGGCCGCACACACGCTCGGCAGGATGTGCCTC
Organism: Drosophila truncata; assembly: GCA_008042515.1. Classification (NCBI taxonomy): domain Eukaryota; kingdom Metazoa; phylum Arthropoda; class Insecta; order Diptera; family Drosophilidae; genus Drosophila; species Drosophila truncata. The sequence continues at coordinate 54,212 of VNJQ01003611.1, read as the reverse complement.
CTGCTTCCAGCACTCAATTAAGTAGCTCTGTGTGTGTGTGTGACTCGAGAACTTGGCACAACTTTTGCGTACGAGTTGCCCGACTACGTGACAGAGCTTGCAAGACCCACTCTGGGCTTCCACTCCCACTGCACACACTCTCCCTTCCCCCATATTTACCCATTAGGAACCCCTGGTACACCCTGAAAAATACCAGCTATTAATAATTGAAACGCCTTTGGGGGTTTTCCACTTCCCCTCATCCCAAAAATTGGTCGTGTAAATAGTTTCTTTCTTTGCCAAAACTGTGGGCTTGCAGTTGGGCTTTAAATGTGTTAAAGAATTTCTTATAGGAACTATAAATTCTTGATTTGTATACAAGCTTGTTTAGTTTGGTTTAAAAAGGAAAAAACAGTGTTTTCTCTAAGTTTTATTTATAAATAAATAAAAAATATTTTAACTAAAGCTTGTAGAACCACAAATATAAGTTCTTACTATACCCTTAAAGATTATAATAAACTATCATTACATTTTTTGTTCATAAACAAAATATAACCCATATTTTCCTGAAATATTATGCTTTATTTAAAGATTCTTTAAAGTCTATGAATTCTTCCTACAAATAAAAGTTCTTTAACTCAGCAGGAACATCGTCTTAAAGTCTATCGCTGTTTCCTGTCTCAATCTCCAGCTCTTTATCTCCTAGGAGAAGCTTCTCGATGGCCATCTCTTGTGAACGCCGGGAGTGCCTTTGGACCAGAGCTCGCCGGCCGGTCTCCGGGCTTTCGGGGCGTGTTCGGCGCCCAGTTTGACACAATTTCGTATAGCGCCGCCCAAAATGCAGGAAGAAAAACAACAACTTCAAGTCTACAAAGCCCGGAAAATTTTCTCCAATTGGGACAGCGCCCCTATGCGAGCTTTTCCCATCGCAGTAAGCTTTTCTTGTTTTCTTTTTTTTTCGGCAACTGCACATCCCACATCCTGAATATATATCATCGCAGCTGCAATGTGTATCCAGCTTGGGATTTGGCTTAGATAATCAGGGGAATGGGGTGAGGGAGTGGGAATATATTCTCATAATTTCATTATTTATTTTAATTAATTGAAATTGTTGAAAAGCTGGTTGACCCTAATGATAAGTAAGTTCCCTAATTGCAATTGACTTCAAGAGAGCTCTTAACTTCAACTGAAAATGTAGCTAAAGTAGTTTTAGGGGATTTACAAACATAAATTATAATGATAAGCTCTTTTATTATATTTATACTGATTACTTTTGAAAAAAATGAGGATGTTAGGATTTAATAGTAAAACAACATCAAATATTAATGAAATAAAATTGTAGAATTTTTCTAAAGAGTGACAATTAATTTATAAAATCTGCATTAAACTAATTAACTAAACTCTCCTCACTTGGCTTGTTAAATATTCAAAATAATTTCATTTCGGCGAGACAGTTGATTGTTTTTGTGATGAAAATGCACCGCATTTATTAGTGAATATTAATATTTGATCAGTTTCTATTTGGGGGAAAATTGAGTCCTTAGTTGAACATGAATTGCTGTGCAAATATTCGCTCTGCCAGTGTCCTTTGTCCTTCGTCCTGCGGCCTGCAGCAGCCTGCATCGTGCTGCATCCTGTTTGCCGGCAGCTGAGAGACAAAGTCTTTCAATTAATTTCAAATGCGAGTGCACCGAAGCTCAATGCCAATATTTGCACATTTTCAAATCGCTTTTGTCGCTGGCTTTGCTTCCTTTTCTGCGATTTTCTCTACTGTCTTCCTTTTAGTCCTTCATACAAAGGAATATATATATATTTGTTCCCACTAAGCTTATTTAGTTTAAAAAGCAAACGAAATATAAGTTAAATATTTATAAAACCATGTATTTTATGTTTTGTTCTAAGAAGGCTATAAAAAACCATTTAAACTGTTTTATTTTTTATTTATAAAAACAAAAATGTATTAAAATATGATATTGTTTTTTTTTTTGTATAAATATATGTAAATGTTCTTAAATTATTTATAGTTTGTTCTTTATTCAAACCTTTTTTTAATAAAATCAATTTTTCGATAAATATTTCAAATATTTCAATATTTCAAAGAATTAAAAATGGAATTCTGGAGAAATCATTTAGGATTCTATTTCAGTGACTCAAAATCTTTTGTAATTATTTTTAATCATAATATTTTTAATTTTTACTTTAAAAAACTAAAATTTTCCAAGTGTTTTCTCGCGATTCCTGTTTCTATTTCTATTTTTATATATATTTTTCTTCAGTTGCAAACAGCTGAAATTACACAGATTACATGGGATATAAGCGCCAATCTAGTGGCATACATTTCCACCGCCCCCTCGAGGGGCTCTGGAAAATGCATTTCCAAATGATTGGAGAGAGCGTTGTTGGTTCTTTTTGGAGAGTTGGAGCCGGAAAATCGAGAGGCGAAGCGGCGGCGGCAAAGCTTCGTCCCGAAAGCTTTTCTAGGAGCCGCTTGAGATTGTTGTTGCTGCTGCTGCTGCTGCTGCTGCGATTTCCGTGGAAACTGTCGGCTCTGCTGCTGCTGCTGCTACTGCGGAAAAGCGCCTAGCTCTCTCTCTATCACTCTCTCAGTGTGTTCAAAGGGAAATTCAGTACGAGTCAAGCAGTCTTCGGCGCATCCAGCAAACGCGGTTCTTTTTTAAGCGCGTTTTCGTATTATTCTACTCATATGATTTATCATTTGCGTCGCTATATGATTTCTCCTTGTTTTCGTAGTTCAAAAAGCCAAAAAAACTACTACTAAAAAAAACATAAAATCAACAACAAAAATAAATTAAAAAAAAAGAAAACACAAACAAACAAATCAACCAAGAAAACCGATTAGGCAAACAATTTTCAAGATCGGTGCTGAGGAAGAAGACCTGCAACGAAGGCAAGCCAAGGGAAAAGGATCCTGGGGAATACCACCAAGGGAACGCTGTCCTTTCCATCAGTCGCATCAGCTAGCAGTACGTCCTTCTATGATCTTTTTTATATATTTTTTGTACTAGTGAGTGTGCATGTGTGTGTGAGAGTGAGTGGGATCGGTGTATATTCATCCCTGGGTCTTGATCATTGTTGGCGAGGTCAGGTTAAGAGCTTTGCAGAAGAAAATTTTGATCCTTGGGCAAGCAGAACCGAAAAGTAAGTAAAAAAGTTAAAGAACAGCTATTTTTACACTGTAAAAAATGAGTTTAATTTAGCAAACATTTTTACTTAAATAAAAAATATATTACAAACATTTTGTTATCAGGAAAGGGTTTGAAATAATATGAATTAAATTAAATTAAAATTTCTGGGCTTAACTGGGCTTTAAAATATATAAAATTTAAATATTATATGTAATGAATAGTAAACCCTATTATTTCAGTGTATCCTTTTGTATGTATATGTGGAATGGGTGTGGCATCGACCTAATTACTCCTTTACATTCACCATAACTCAAGTCTTCTCGTACTTTTCTCTTTTTTAGCCTCGTTGGAGCGTTTTAACTCACCAAAAAATAACGAGATATATATTAAAAAAATATAAATAAAACAGAAAAAGTCTGCTGGCAGCAATCAAGTTAAAGCCAAAATTAACAAAACTCTCAAAACGAAATCGAAAAATAACAAAGTTTGCATTCAACTCTCATCGAACTTTTCCAATATTTAATTCCTGTGTTGTTCAACCGAAGAGAAAAGACCAAATAAAAAAAAAATCAAGTCAAGGAAAAGCAATCCCACACCGCAGTTTATAATAGAGAATAAAATACTATAACTATAACTAAAAGATCAAGTAATTCATTGATTTCATACGGCAAATAATTGTTTTTTGGGTAAATGTAAATGTGCTCTAGCTAGAAACATACTTACATACAATATTATATATAATATACATAATAAATAGTCGGAAATAAAAAACGTTTGTCGGTGAGTGTCTAGCCAATCAATCTATAGCATATAGGAGCCATATATATATATATATACAACAGAAATATATATATTCCGCAAGGTTTTATACTGAATTTATAGAGTTTTGGGAAAGGGCGCAGTGCGCATCGAAGGCTCCGAATTTGAATTCGAAATCGAAATCGAAATCATCAACACCAAACCCTAAAATATATAAAATAAAAATAAAAAAAAAAAACAATACCATATGCAAGTGTTTTTTGTCGCAAATAAACTATATACACATATTTACACACAAAAAAGGAAAAGAAGTTAAACAAAAAGTAATATTAAAATAAAGACTTGAATTTCTTAAAGAAACAAATATTTATACAAGAACAAGGAAATAAAAAAAATAAAAAAGAAAATAAATAATAAAAAAATAACAAGAAAAAACGGACTTCCAACGATTTCAAGATACGACGAAATATTTTTTAGAGCAAAAAGCCCCGCAAGAAACGATAAAAACCAAGCGAGTCGGTCAACAAAATAATATTTGCCAAATCTATAAATTAACAAGAAATTAAAAATAAACAAAAAATCGCAAACGTCGAGCTACAAGAATTTATACTAAAAAGAAACCGGATAAGGAAAAGTGCAAAAGCAGAGATTGACGGGGGGAAAAGCGAAAGGACAAAACAAGATCGAACAGAGATCAGCTGTAAAGTGATATTTTATAAAACCCGAAAATATCAGTTAAGGACAACGACTTATAAGGTAAGTGGCAGCCAGACTTTGTATCTTTAAAACTTAAAAAGGTATTGAAATCCTTAGTATCTTTCAAACTAAAAAATGTATTGAAATCCTTAAGGGAAGTCTGGAAAAACAAGTAGATTGCTATAAGGATAAGGATAAAAAATAGAGGTAGATATATCATATAATTTAAGGAAAAAAATGTATTGAAATCCTTTAAATCTTTAAAACTAAAAAATGTATTGAAATCTTTAAGGGAACTCTGGGAAAAACAAGTAGATTGCTATAAGGATAAGGATAAAAATATAGGAATAGATATATAATATGATCTAAGCAACGGATCCAATTGAAATATTTGTACTTTGTTTTTGAAGCAATTTCATTTAGAATTTATTAATTATTTTGTTTACATTTTTCATAACTAAATAAACATTTGTTTTACAAAATCCCAAATGCATTATAATCAAAATCCTGCTTCAATTGCATTATTATTTGCGTTTCCATAAAACTTTTGTTATAATAACACGTTTAAACATTTTGCAAATTGCAATTAACCAATTTTCTTCACGTTTACAATGACGAAACGATAAAATTGAAATTTCAAAAGTGGCAAAAATTCGGATAGATGGAAAATTCTCAATAGCAACAGCAATTTCCCCCATTTTGTGGTGGCACACACACACACACCCATCGCTCTTCAGCAAGCAATTTGTGCATTAATTGTGTTCGCTGATTGCATTGTTGTTTCATTGACGATTATTGTCCCACCACCACCCCCCTGGCCCCCTTCAATCAATCACTCCAACACCCCCCACCACCCGCTCCCCTGCTGTCTGGTGGATTGCAATCACAGGACGACGACGAGGAGCACGAGGATGGAACATCCAATCACATTATATGTATGTATGGATGGAGCCACCGACATCGTCGCAACGCAACGCAATGCAATAATGCACCGATTTCCTGGCAGTTTTATCGATTTTTAAATTGGCACAAATTAATCGAGAAAATCGTTGGAAAATGGCGCTATTTTGATTGATGTTCCTCGCTCTCTCTCTCTCTTTGATGGCTTGTTTTTGTGAACGAAATGCTTTTGAACTTGTCTTAATTAATAATAAATGATATAAAAAATTTACGTAAATAGTTAGCTTAGTAAAAGAATTTATATAACTGCCTGATTCTGTTGCAATCACTGGGATTAGCTGATAAATGTCAAATGTCAGAGAAAAAAGAGGAAATCTATTATTTAAATGCTACATTGGCGAAATGTTCACAGTTTTGGGGGGGAGAAAGGATTGAATGGGATTGCAGTGAAAGGACATTCGTTGTTTGCGATGACATTAAATTTAAATAAATCGGATTTTGTCAGATGAGAGAGAGAGAGAGAGCAGCCTGGATTATATCACAAAACGGCAACTGACAATGCATATATTGCTGCATCCATATTTTATACGAATACATAATAGAAAATGCAGCTTTTCCCCCTCTTTTGTCTGTCTGTCTGACTGTGTTTATCATCCTGTGAGCATATAACAAACATATATACATATATGGCATATAGAACATGTAAATGCTGCCAGAACTTTGGCACTTTCTTTGCCCAGGAGCCACCCTCGAGCAGATGGAACTGCCCATGAGCAACCATGAGCACCAGCAACCAGGCACCATTACCACCCCCAGGGCTACTACAACTACAGGGCTACTATGGCGCCACTCTCGCCACCAGCATTATCCGTGTCCGCCAGCATCATCTCATCCGCTTTCATATACAATATCCCCCATCCTCTTAGAGGCAGCCTTCTTCAACGGAGGATGTCTCTCAGCTGACTGACTCCGGCAGGCCGAAAGCTGCTTTAAGATAAGTTCCAGGGATTATTATGGATCAGGGGCTCTTAATGAAAAGCGTCAGCGATAAGGAATTAAATCAAACGAATAAATATTAAAGTAAAACGACTAAACTTGATAAGATTTAGTTGTTATAAGAAAAAAGATAAATATTTGAGCAGTGAAAGATTTTTCCTACTTGAAAACTAAAGAAGTTTTATCCCACTCTCTCCCAACTTTATTTATAACCATAATTCTATAGCATACTTTTGAGATGCCTGCATAGTTTTCCCTGTGTGCCTGTGCCTGAGTTTTTCCCCATAAGAAATTGGATTCTCCCCTTTACACTCTGTTGCTTCCATTGAGGAAAATTGAGTGAAATTCTTTCCCATTCAACTCACACTATTCATACATGGGAAAAAAATACAAAATAAATAAGGAAGTAAAGAAAGAAAGAGAGAAATCTTGAGATGGCGTTTTCCCTTTGCGGTTTTCTGTGAAAATTAAAACGCACTGCCAGGGCCACGCCCACTTGGAAAACAGGGAAAACAAGCTGAAGGAAACTCAAGTAACTGAAAGGAAACTGCATTGAAGTAAAAAGAATGAGAGAGAGCAAGATTGTATTAGAACTTTTGCGTTGACGTCCAAGAAAATTAAGGCTTTCAGCGGAAGAAATTCAATTTCAAAAGAGTTATTTTTCCCGTTGCCACGCAATACTTTCCAAGGGATTTTTCTTTCTTTTTTTTGCAGCTTTTCTTCTAGGTTTTTTTCCATTGTTGTTTCTATACTTTTATTTTGTGTGATTTTTTTTTTGTCCTCTTTTATTGTTCTTATTTTGTGTTCTCTCTTTTTTCTGGTTTGCCATTTTTCCTGCCCAGTGTCCTGAGCTCCTTTAGGGCTTATGGCCAGAGCCTTCGTCAAGTTCTTTTGTCAATTAAATTTGCAATTGTATGCAATTCCCTGGGACAAGGGAAATTGCATTCCTTTCTTGGGTGCTTTTCCTTATAATTGCCTGTCTTAAGGGAATTCTTTTGGAATTTATACAATTTGATTTTAATCAAAAACTCCCCTTTTTGATAAAGAAGATTCCCTAATTTTCAATAGCATTAAAAAAGGACAACAATTGAACCCCGTTTTGATAATTAAGTTTCCCTTCAAATAATTCAATTTGTGAACACGGGTCGTATGCGCAATGTCCTGCGTAATGCCGCAAGTTAAGGTTAAATTAAAGGAAAGCCTGGGCAAAGTCCTTTTTGCCAGGATATTGCATTTTGGCAAATTGGAGGCTTCCCTTTGAAGTTGCGAGCCGGAAACACGGCAATTCGGCATCGGCCAACGGATGTAAAATCAATATGACGCATGCGCTGCGCTTTCATCCTTATTTTCCTTATTTTTTCCACCCACTACCCCTCCCTCACTCGAATGGCCCGCAGTGAAAAGCTGCGGGAAATCGGCAGGAAAAGTTGGAGAAAAGCGAAATGCAGCTGTGGTAAATGGCACAGATTACACACAAGCAGCCACAGCAGCTGGAAAATACGGAAAATACATGCAATGCCTGCGGAAAACCTGCGCCGGGAAAAATGATTAATTTTCCGTGGACTTATTGAATGGCAAATGGGGAAGGGAAAGGGATGTGGAAATGGTAATGGAAATGGAAATGGACCTGGCAAAATGTTGTACATGAAATCAATTACGAAATTTGTTCATATGCGAAAACTAATTACTGTGTACATCATTTATTTCAATGGAAATTAAGTGGATGGAGTCTGGGGAAATATTAAGTAACAAGATGAACAGATTTATATATAAATAATAGGTTGAATTATAGGGAAATTGTACAAGATATTGCTAAATTGAGGCTGTTGATGAATAAATGTACAAAGTTTATAAAAACTTATCAGAATGGTTTATAAAATTGATTTTCTTACTGGAAAATTCATAAAGAAATACGGTCTTGTTAGCTTTTATTTATTAAAGTCTCTAATATTTATTAAAAAACAAATTTAATTAAAAAACTGTTTAATTTAAAGCTCTACAGCCTCAAGTACTTTGGTGTTTTCTGTTGTTGTTGTGTTGTTACCTATCCAAAGGCAAAATACTCAACTAATCCTCTCGTTTTGACATCAAACAAGGGACAAGGGACTTCCACATCACAGAGAATCGGAGTCTGCAAATGAAATTGAGAAGTTTTTTATGTGAAAGGGAATACAAGTTTATTTGCCTAGCCGCCGCTCTTGCTTTTCTTTAATTAATGCAATTGAAGTGCACTTCGGAAAAGCAGACTTTTTCCACCACCGTATCACCGGCCAGTCACTGCCAACACCACCCCCCAAAAAATCAGCGGATGGATGGATGGACTGCAGCGATCCACCACCGCCGAAACGAAAAAGTTGCTAAAAAACACGCCAACCGACCAACCACATGGAAATCCATAAACAAATATATTTCAATTCTGGCTAAGCTTCGGCTAAAGGCTTTGGGCAATTGCGCTGCACTTGGAGAAATAGTGGGTTATTTATAAGAGGTGATTTTTTATTTATAGAGCTTTGAAATATGTGTTATTTAAATTATTATAATATCTCTGGAGTTTTAAAATATTTGCTGTGTTAGAATAATTATTTATTGAGGATGCTTTTTATGAAAGTATATTTTTTTTGTTAATAAATTCAAGATATTACCTTATTTTTTACTGTCCAGGTAGGGCATTTTTTGTGGCTGGCAGGACAGTCTGATGCTGATGCTGATGCTGAAGCTGATGCCTTTGGCGAGCCGCATCAAATATTCACAAACTGACAACAGGGGAAAACACAGGACGGGCGATGGCGATGGCGGCATACACAATGGTTGTAAAAATTCAAAATTCAAGCACCACTCCACGGCGATAATTGAAATGGACAGCATCCGGTTGCAGTTGCCGAAAAAAAGGGGTAGAAATAGGATCGCAGGGAAGAGGTTTCTGTATTATTTTTGTTGTATTTTTCATTACATCATTTTGTTTCTGGCAATCAGATGTTATATGTAGACAGGACCTGTTCAAATACAGCTGAAAATGCAATCCATATCCGCGAGAGCTTTCCGTTGAGAAAAAAAAACCAGATGAAGTGCTAAACAATTAATTAGAAAAGTTTTTTCTTGCTTTCTTTTGCGCCTTGCCTCTTTCTAGGGGATTTTTGTCGAGCTGAAAAGCAATTTTAAAGTTGGCAAGCATCAACAAAAACAAAAGCCACCCCCCAGCATCGTTTATTTGGGGTTTTTTTTTTTGGGTGGCGGGTAAAAGGAATTGCCATGTTTCTGGATTTTTCGTTTTCTGTTTTTGGATATCCTTTTTTTTCGAAACACGGGGGGTGGTTGTAAAATTTCAAATTTAAGATTTACTTACTGTAATCTTTTTGCTGACAGAGCGGAAATGTTTTAAAAGAAATTTGTAGATTTCAGAGATGATTTTTTTTTTAAGAAGAGTAAATGGTTTGCTATGAATTTTTGTATTTTAGTTGTTTTATTAATTTTAAATAATTGTATATAAAAATCTAGACTTTTTCATGATTTTTATTAAAAGAAAATAGATATTTCTTAATTGTGGATTTAATATCCACTGAAGCAGTGCTGAAAAGTATGCTATAAAATATACCAAATACTTTACTGCGTTTTAAAGGTTTTGAAATATTTTCTTTTAGGTTTATAAATATGTTTGAAATATTATGATCTTTCTTTTAGGTTTATAAAAATGTTTTAAAATATTATTATCTTTCTTTTAGGTTTATAAAAATGTTTTGAAATATTATTATCTTTCTTTTAGGCTTATAAAAATGTTTTTAAATATTATGATCTCTCTTTTAGTTTTATAAAAATGTTTTGAAATATTATGATCTTTCTTTTAGGTTTATAAAAATGTTTTAAAATATTATTACCTTTCTTTTAGGTTTATTAAAATGGTAATACAAAAATTAGCAAACATTTGTATTAATATTTCTTATAGGGAACCTTTGCCGTTGACATCCTCTGAGGATGTTAGAGGACGACGACTCGTTATCAGTCTCTATTATGTAAATTAAGCTTTAATTTCTCTTGCTTTTGTTGTTACATTAATGTCAGGCACATCCACTTCTGTCACCCTCCCTCTCCCTCTCTTACTTTATCTCTGTCTCTTTTCCTTTATGGTTTCCCCTCTCTTTCTGCCTGTCTAATCTCCTTTTGCTGTTAATGTCTGGCCAGGACAATTAAATTCGTTTTTCGTTTTGGTTTGCTTTCAGCTGATTTTGCTGTTTGTATTATAATTATTTTCTGTTTCTTTATTTTTTGGACATACATACATACATAAACGTGTACTTACTAAAGCCATTTGTTATGGTATGTGCACAAACACAGGCACACAGGGGAAAGAAGAAAAAAATCAACAACAACATAACTGTTGCAATTTATGGCAAAAAAAAAAAACAAAAAAAGAAAAAAAGAAGAGAAGAGGGAAAAACATCAAAAACCATTTTACGTGCTAACGGAATAACAAAGCCAAAGCCATAACGACCGGCTTTTATGCTACACACACACACATACACTTATATATTTATGCTACACACACACACACGCACACTAGCATACATTTACACCACATCAAATGCAATGTTTTCTTCGTTACCTTCGCTTTTTTTTGCGCCTTCTTTTGCCGCAAATTCAATTTCCGCGCATTGTGCGCAGGACATTGCCACCCACAAAGTACCACCCACTGCCTTCCACCCACCACCCCTGCTCCTTTTCTCTCTCACACATACAAACACAAACACACACACAAATACTTGCGCAGACGCTCTCTCTCTCTCTCTCTCTCAGTTCGCTTCCTGGAGAGAGAGTGCGTTCATAGATTGCGCAATCTAGGAAAATCAAAACAACGCCCCACAAATACACACTCACTCACTCACACACACAGGCATGTGGCAGGAGAGAGCGGAGAGAAAAAGGACATCACAGAAAAAGAAAGAGAGAGCTAGATACTTGGCGGAAAATACAGAGAAAGAAACACTCTATAGGTTCGAGGGATATCATATTTATAATATATTATATTATATTATATTATATTATATTATATTATATTATATTATATCATATTATATTATATTATATTATATTAAATTATATTATATCATATTATATCATATTATATCATATTATATTATATTATATTTCTTCACGCTTAGTTTCTTAGTTAGTTTTCTCTCAGTGTCCTAGTGGGTGGAATGTTGCAGGATGCAGGACCTTCTGGCTGCCGGCCGGCAATTGCTATTCGTGTGTATGTGTGTGTGTGTGTGTATATAGCATTGTGTCAGAGTTCAATATCCTACACAGACAGAGAGGAAGAGAGATAGCGAGTGCGGCAGGGGGCCTGCAGGTGGTGCCAGGAAGTGTACGTGTGCCGCTGCGCTATGCTTGTGTCCTGTGTCCTGTGCCTGCTTGGTGGTATTGGTAGTGGTGGTGGTGGGCTGCTGCGCTTTTCCTGCTTCGTTTATCTCTTTATGGTCAGGTGACAAAACGGTCCACACAAATGAACACAACAGCTGTATACATATGTTGTAATATATGTACATACATTTATTTTAGGATCAGATATCGGGCTGCACTTTATGTTATGATATATTCGAAATTGCGGGTTATGTTTTTAATTGGGCAAAGGGTCTTAGGGTGCTTGGAAAACTAGGAGCCTGAAAGTTGAAAGATTACAAATTTACCTATTTTAAAATAATAATTCTTTAACTTATTTATAAAATACAAAATAAAATTCTTATTAATAAAAAACCATATAAAATATCTTAAATATAAATGCTTTAGTTTATAAAACAGCTTATTTTTAAAAGTTTACTATGTAAATTCCATAAATAAAATATTTGAGAAAATATATAAACTACCAAAAGCTTCAAATTACCAACAAAATATATTTCTAATATATCTATTTAATAAAAACTCTTCTTAAGTTACTTTAAAAATTTTTTTGTAATACAAAATATTTTTTTTAAGTCTGCTTTCCACTGTTTTTGGTTTCCGGTTGGAGAATTTTCCTCATTTCGAACTCGTTAGCTGCATTAATTAACCCCAGACTGGCCGCTTGTCCAATTATGATCCAAGCGGTTTTTCGGTAACGTCTCTCTTTCGACCAGGCAACCCTTATATGTGGTGTATGGTGTGGTATATATGGAAAACAGATATGAATACAGAATGAATATGTATGAAATGTGAAATTTTGAGTAGGAAAATGCATACCTGCGGTGACCGAGGGTTGAAGATAGTGTTGTCCACTGATGATTTATACATAATTCGATCATTAAAAATAGATCAGCATTTTCTAAAAGCTAGAACTCTGGAAATAATATTCTTAGTATTATTTGTATAAGCAGAAAATACCTTTTTTGAATAATAATATATAATAATAATGTTTTCTTATTCCCTTTAAAGTTAGTTCTATAAATTTATTATAAAATCAATTCAAACCACATCACTGGCTAATTGGACACCTCTCGAAGTCAGAGTAGGAGTTGGAGTCCTTTTACCTGGCTCTAAGCAGAATGTGATGCAGTTGCCTGGCTAAATTCCAAACCCAAACCTCAATTCCAATTAAGTGTAGGAAAGCCGAGTGCATTGAACTCTTCGACAATGCCGATCATTTGTTGCGAATTCGGGGTGCAAATTAATTTGATGGCAATCAAAGTGCAGCGCCCCAGGGGCGTGGCATTCTACCTACACTCACACCCATTTACCTACCATTTCCCATTTTCCATTTCCCATTCTCTGTTCTCTGCATTCTGTGTTCGCCTTCCTGTCCAGATGAAAAGAAAACTCGCACAAAGGCCAGGCCCACTGCAGAGAGAGAGGATAAATAAATCCTTTGCCTATTAAGGATGCTGCGAACAAATGCTTGCTAATTGGCTCGCAGATAATTGAGGCCAATTTGCAATATTGTAATTACATGAAATTGCAACAGGATGAAAAGCACTCAGTGAATAGGCGTTTATTTCTACTTGTTTTCTATTTTATTTAAGAAATGATGTACAAGTTCTTATTTACTTTAAAATTCAATGAAATAAAAAAATATATGCAAACAGGACAAAGCTTTTTAATGAATTTCTCACTAACTACTCTTCGCTAATGATTTCTATTCATCAAATAAAGAATGTAACAACTTGAATGCTGAGTTTTCTAAAGAAAACTTCAATTGTTAGAATTAATTGTTAAGAATTAAAGTTTGTACAAATAAAACTAGAAAGTTCACATGTGTATTTTCTCGTTTAAAAGCATTTTTCCACCCCCTTGGGCAGGCACAAGCATTTTCCAAGCACACAGCCACATTTTTCCGTGTGCGAAATTCTAGACGAAGGGAAAATCCCTGCAAAACACATACATACATACACAATATAATGTCAATAAGTCGCGCGAAGCCATAAATTGCAGTTCAAGATCCTCGATCCGCGCAGCAGCTGCAAGGATAATTCTGCTCGATCCTGCGGTGGTGGGATCTTCCCCCTTTTTTTGTTTTGTTTTATTTTTTTTTTAGTTGTGGAAAGCGGGAAAATGCAAATCGATTCGTTCTGGTTCTGTTTTTTTTTTTGTGTTTCCCGTGTTCCCCGCGAAAACGGGTTCTTCAGGTTTTTCGGACTCGCGCTGCCCAAAAGTTTTCCAACATTTTGACACATGCAACTATACTTTAGAATTGGAAAATGCTTTTCCCAAAATTGAGACATATGGCCGGTTGTAATTTTCTTTTTTTTTTACAAGGACCGAACAAAGGGTTGATCAAAATGTTTTCCTTTTGTTTTGGAAAAACGAGTTGCAAGGAGAGTGAAAAATGTTTAATGGATGTTCAAATCAAAACCTGAAAAATATGGGAAAAATATTTCAATTTAATATTTAATACCGAAACTAAATATTACGAACAAGTTCTCTCATATCAAAGTAATTTTTGAGTACTCTATGTAGTTGGAATCTTTTGTAGATCTTTTTATACCCTTGCAGAGGGTATTATAATTTTGGTCAAAAGTGTGCAACGCAGTGAAGGAGACATCTCCGACCCTATAAAGTATATATATTCTTGGTCAGGATCACCTCCTGAGTTGATATAAGCATGTCCGTCTGTCCGTCTGTCCGTCTGTCCGTCTGTCCGTCTGTCTTCCGTCTGTCCGTTTCTACGCAAACTAGTCTCTCAGTTTTAAAGCTATCGACTTGAAACTTTGCACACACCCTTCTTTCCTTTGCACGCAGTATATAAGTCGGAACGGCCGGGATCGGCCGACTATATCCTATAGCTGCCATATAACTGATTGATCGGAAATGCTATAACTTCGGCGATTTTAAAGTTATAGAGTTCAAATTTAGTAAGAATGCTATTTTTGGCAAAATACTACGACAAACCAAATTTTATCAGGATCGGCCGACTATAAGATATAGCTATAGATATAATAATATAACTGAAAAATCGAAAATTGCCCATCTTTTGTGTTTTTGAAGAATATTCTGCAAGGGTATATAAACTTCGGCTCCGCCCGAAGTTAGCTTTCCTTTCTTGTTATATATTATATATTTTATAATAACCAAAATTTAAAAGGATAAAAAACTCATAAAATAAAGAATAAATTCATATTTCATATAAGAATATATATTCCATTGAATTTTAACAATCTCTCGTTTGAAGTTGGCTTAAATTGACCCTAATTTGAGATGATTATTTTTTCCTCAAGGCCCTGCCACGCCCACTTATATATTTTTGCCCAAACTCAACGCAGAAACCGTTTATCTCTGGAAGAAATATTAACAGCAACATCATCATCAACTCACATCAAATTAAACGAATTGGGTCAAAGGATAAACAGAATTATCTTCAAGAGCCTATGCAAAAAAAAGGAAGAAAAAAAGGAGCGAAAAAGAACGCAGGCTGAAGGAAATTCAAAGAAAATAAGCAATACGGATGAAAAGTACACACAAACACACACAGAGATGCTGGGAGTCCTTAAAAAAAGAAGCGAAGCAAACGGTTGCCACTCGAGAGAACCACCCAACACCACCCACTCACTACTCAGCAGCCCCCGAAAGGACACCAGAAAGGACACCCACCCCCTGGGCAACCCCCCTTAGAAATCCCCCTTTTGCTGTTGTCAAGCGAAATGCTGAAATTTCATTATTTATAACACGGAAGCTGTGTGTGAGTGTACGCCTGTGTGTGTGTGTGAAGGATCCTGTTTCTCCTGAGAGAGGCAAGTGTATGTGTGTGTGTGTGTGTGTGTGCGCCTGATTAATATTCCTCGGCTGCAAGGTGCTCTTTCTCTTTTTTTTTTACCTCCTCACCTCAACCCCCGAATCAGGCACAGTCCTTGTTTTTGCTCTCTCTCCCCTGCCCAGCTTTCATCCTGCATCCTGAGAGAGAGAGAGAGAGAGAGAGAGAAAGCAAAACTAAAATGGGGAAAGGGCAAAGAAAGCACAGCAGGAGAGACCATTTTTTTCGTCTGTCTGCATCAGATTTCCTAGAATTTCTATATACATATAGAGGAGATTTCTGCTATATGATCTATTCTTAATTTATACTAAATATATTTATAAATATATAGATAAATATTATTATATAAATATTTATAACTATTTATATATATTTATATATATTTTAAGTATTATATTTCTATTTTTGTTATATCTTTTTCTTAAATTCTGTATTTTAACTTTATTTTCTTTTTATTTTATTTTATTTATTTACAAATATTTTTAGCACTCTTTTAAGCTCTATATTATATCTATTAAATATTATATATATATATATTATTTGTTCATGTTGCCTTTGAACACAAACAAAAACATTCCACGATTTTGGGGTAGAGTGAGTTCTTTTCCATTATCTCAGCCTGATATAATTTGCATCATTCACATTGAGTCAAGTTCTGTCAGCCCTACCCTTCAGCCTTGAACAGACGAAGGACACTGTAAAAAATACAGCTAAATGTAATAAATATTTACGGCTTTATAAGAAATATTGAATATATGAAATATGATAAATATTTATAGCTTTATAAGAAATATTTGATATATGGAAAATTTAGAATTCTATTAAAATTCACTAATAAACATTCTTGGAATTTATAGAACATGCATAATAATTCCTAGAAAAATCACTATAAAATCTTAGTAAAGGATGCTGCTTTATTTCTTGGTTTTTGTAAGTGCAAGGACTCTCTCCTGTCTCGTTGCCACGTTTTCGTTGCACCCCGCCCAATGGGCGCTCTCTCTCTCGCTTGCCTGCTCTCGCTCTCCAAAGAAAAGGGTGTGTACCGGCAGGACGACTAGAAGGACAAAGAGAGACAGTCATATCCTAGGATCTGAACGAGTAAAAGAGATAGTATTTGCTAGCTAGGATATAGGGGGTGGCTCTGGATATACTACGGCATACGGCATGGCTCTTTTTCGTTCCGCCGGATTGCTCTCTCTGTCTCTGTTGCACGCATCAATGCTTTTGGGGAGCCGGCGGCGACAAGGATGCAAGGATATAGCGGCCGACAAAGCGGCAAAGAAGGATATATGGCCAAGGCCTGGAACCGTGCGGCCACACACTCGATTCAGTCGTACGTGTTCGTTCGTTGCTTTCGTTCGGTTTTGATTCCATTCGGTTGTGTTTCTCGTTCGAGAACATTCATTTATAATTTTTTACTCCTCTGCACCGGCTTTTGTGTTGTATATATTATATACTTCTATATATGTATGTTCAGTTACGAATTTCGTTGTGTTCTCGGTTGGTTTTTTACCCAAAACTAGCTAAAAAAATAACTAACTATTAAAAAACTAAGCAAAACTAACGAAACTTACTGACAAAAACTAAGAACCAAAACAACAAAGCAATAAACTGTGCAATTCCCCTCGACTTCGTGCAATATCTCTCTCTATATATATACTATATATTAGAAGAACACTTGGAAAAGTCGGCAAATACAACCTAGAAGAACCTGAGTCCTTCTCCCTAGTCAAAAGGAAACCATTTTCTTTCGCATTTTTTTCGAGTGTGTGCCACGAGTGTCTGACTATAAGCCATACGCCGCTATATCCTATATAGTTCGGGCATATATATCTAACATATATAGTTGGGAGGTCCTTTTAGACAAAGGAGCGTGCAAGCGGGACAGCAGACCGAGAGAAGGAAAGGCAGCAGCAGGAGCAGCAGAAGCGACAGCGAGAGCCAGCTAGCGAGTCGACGCGAAAGTTGTTGTTTTTTTTTTTGTGTGCAATCAATATATACATCTACATCTATATAATATATATATATATATAGTACCCGTACCCGTACCCTTCCTCCTCCGCTGTATGACAGTGCCACTTCTCGAGCGATTCTTCGATTCCGTATCCGCATCCGTAGCCGTATCCTGCGCACGTAAGTTGTAATGCCATGATCTAATCGGTCTTATCACGCTGTCTCCCTAAGTACTACATGTATTTATTTTTACTTGGACTTCAAGAAAAAAAGCGACTGGCGGAAAATAAATCGATAAATAATAGCGATAAGGGGGGCGCCATTGAAAATTTCCATGACATCTTTTATTTGTTTTTTCCTTCCGCTGGCAATTACAAGGAGTCCTTCAGAAGGTAGTTTGAGAATGAAAGAAATAGTAAGCTCTTGCAGGGGGTTTACTTATATTTAGGTATTTAAATTGAGGTAAAAATTAAATATTTAATGAAGAGCCTAAGAATTCTTAAAAGCAATCTTTAAATAATCTGAAAATCAACAAAAGCTTTGTTTATTTTAGTTTGATGTCTAGTAAAATGATGAATGACAGAATATATCTCCAGAAATAATTAAAGTTTTTGTTAAATTATTAAAAACAAAGAGAATAAGTTAACAAAAAATGTAGATAATTAGATAATTAGATAATTATAAATCTATGATAGTTGCCAGCTAACTCATGCTTAATTTTAGATTGTAAAGAGATTTAATATTAAAAAAAATCAAACAAAATTTGTTTAAAAACCTTTACTCTATACAAAACTTAATTTTAATATTTTTAATTAATGAAGTTTTATAAAAATGCAATCAATTTGCCATTAGAAAAAGCCCAAAAGGAACCCCAATGAACAAAATACAATAAATTAAAACCCATTTGCCA
The DNA here is from genome assembly GCA_008042515.1 of Drosophila truncata. NCBI lineage: Eukaryota > Metazoa > Arthropoda > Insecta > Diptera > Drosophilidae > Drosophila > Drosophila truncata. The sequence goes on along the minus strand of VNJQ01003611.1, from coordinate 35,662 downwards.
TATGTGCCGGGGGGACCTGCTCATATCCTGAGATGCACGCGTATCCTGACCCTCCTCAAGGCCCTCGACGACACACATTCGCAAATGAGGTCACAGATATCGGCGCAAGAGTGTCAATTACACATTTTTTTTCTCGCTTCTCCTTTGCCGTCTTCGTCTTTTGACACACACACACACACACCAGGGGCATCAGGGGCATCAGGGGGTTAAGGGAGTGTCCTGGGGCTTAAGGGGGTTGCTGGTGCAATTAAAAAGGATGTCCCCGCCGCAGATCCTGTAGCCTTGCGGGCGTGCAGCTCCCCCTTTTGCAATTTTTGCTGCGCTTCCCTTTGTTTGGCGGCGCCTTTTGTGCCCAGCCCGGTCTTACCTTGGTACACAGCGAGAAAAGAGAGGGTTTTAATAATATATTCATTTATTTTTTAATTAGTTTCCAATTTATGCAAAGTTAATAGAAATATTTTCGTTTTTTAAGTGATTTCTTAAGGTTTAAAAATTAAACTAAAGCTTATTGGGGAACGTACGAAGTATTTATTTGTATTTAAGAATATTTTGGTGTATTTGCTTCTTAAAAAAATCGGTGAACGGGCTGCTCCTTCTCGAACTCCTCGATTTCCTCCTCTTTGCCCCTCATCGTCTCTGTGCTCCTGTCCCCCCAGTGATCAGGATGTTGATGCTCTGCATCTTTGCTAATCAATTTTAAATATCAAAAATATAAAGCGAACTTACAGCTGACAATATTTTTTAGTTATTAGTTAAAGTAATTGGTTCCAGATATTAACAAAAATGAAAATTTATTTGACAGTGTGACCGTAAATTTACCAAAAAATGTTTCATATTTCTCTCTCTCAAAAAAAACCTATTATCTTCTGCCTTATTTCGCTAAGTGCCTTTGCATTTACGGCACCTTTATGGCACCTTTTCCTGCAACCGGGTTCAACGAACGCAGGAACAGCTGTTGGTTTGGGACCAGAACCAGAACCAGAGCCTTTGACTTGCCACGATCCTGGCATAGGCCACAAAAAGGCAAGCGCAGTGGGAAAATGTGGCAGGGACACGGGCGGAAAACTGGAAAAACCCCAAACGGGAACACAAAACACACACACACACATGGGATAAGGCACGGAGTTGGGTTCAATGACCGAATGGGACAGGACATTATGGCAGGACCGGACGGTTTGTTTGTTTTTCGCGTCAGGTTTTTACCCTATTTCCAATGCAGTCCTTTTCACACACACACAGATGCACGCGCCAGGATCTAGGAAGTCTTTTGCAACCCCTAAACGAATGAAATTCCAATTGGAAATGTTTCAAAAAAAGAGAAAGAGAGGCCAAGGCACCAAAAAATGATTTTATCAAATGTTATTGTTAGTTTTTTTAATAAGAGATTTGTAATTTGAAGATAGTTTCAATTTCAGTTTAAAATTAATCAAGAAAAGAAGAGAATCCTTTAGGAAAATTATAAAAATAACAATTTAAAACCTATAAGAAATTCAAGAATATTTTTTGAACTTGCAGATACTTTTCTTTCTATTTTTAGTTTAGCTACACACAAGTTACCATTTAACACGTATTTTCTTTTTGTTTTGCTTAATGCGATTTGGTTTTTGCGATTTCCTTGCCAATTTCCAGCATTTCCATTGTTCGCATCAAACGATTCCGTGTGAGGGGGGTTGAGGAAGCAGCAGCACTAAATGTCGCTTATGCGGGGTTAGCATCCTTCGATTCATATCATATATCAGGCTATTACACATGGGATTTTGTATCGCTCAGCGATTTAATTAAATTCCAAGCCATTAGGCGAGAGAGCGAGAGAATATGTGTGTATTTCTTTTTTTTTAAAGGCTCAGCAAAAAAATACAGACGGTTCCCATTGTTGTTTGATAAACAGATTTTCGGCATTGACTTACCCTTGTCTCTGTGTGGGTTTAAGGGGTGCTCCTGCTTTTGCTCCTGCTTCTGCTTCTGCTCCTGCTGCTGCTCTTGAAGGTGTCCTGTGTCCTGTGTAGCAACTGTGGTGGTGACTGGCGTTGTCACTCCGGGGAGCAAAATACGCTTATCAGGCACTTTTTGCTGGGTTCTTATCAGGGTTTGTCCTTTAAAAGTTGGCAATTCTAGAGATAGAACAAGTTTTCGATATGTCAGCATTTATTTAAGGTTTAAGCTATAATATTTTATTATAAAAGCTATTTATTTCCGCGAAAGTATTGTATTTTGAAAGAAAAACTATATTATTAATAGTATAAATAAGTAAGAAAATATACTGAGAATATTATAGCAAAAGATAAATGTAGATATATCGATATAATGTGGGTATATCGATATAATTTCTATAAATTTTGATATGTTTAAAAGGCAATTCCCTTAAAAAATTAAGTTTGACTAAAATTTGAATTTAAATTTAAATAAATACATTTAAAAAAATTTTCCTAACTATAATTTTCTTTATTTCTCCTTTCAGATTGAGTGAAAACGAGCGAGCAATCGAACAGCCATCATTTATCAGAAAAAGATACTACGGATCATTGGAGTTAGACGAGGGAGATTTTAAAACTGCAAAGAAATAGAGGATAAATCGAAGACGAAATAAAGGAAAGAGGAAAAGAGGAAAAAGAAGAGGGAAAAGGAGAAGAAAACAAAAACCAAACACCACCAAATAAAACCAACTACTATTAATTTAAAGCAAACATTAACGAATAATCATATTCAAGCGGTATATATATATACAAGAGGTTAAAGGATAACACAACTAACAATATATATGTATATGTACAATATATATATATATATATGATATATGAATGTATATTTGAAAACCAAAGCTAAGTTCCAGTAAAAGAAGTAAAAAACCAGCGCAAATTTAGTAAAAGTATAAATAAAAAAGGAGAAAAATTATTGCTAACTTTTTGCATTTTTGCAATTTTATAAAAAAACATAAAGAAAACTGAAAAAAACCAAGAACTACAACTATAAATCTCACAATAAAGATTTACTAAGAAAACAAAAACAAAACAAAAGAAACACTTAAAAATTCCGAGAAGAAACACCCATTTAGCAAAATTTACTCTTTTATCTAAAGAAAACAAAAACAAAACCAAAAATAACATAAAATCAAACCCAAAAACAAAAACATAATTCAAGCATAAATTCAATTTTAAACGTTTTAGACCAGAGAAAACGCTCTAAACTTATAAACTTAAAAAGCAAATACATTTTTTCGCGATCGTAGTGGATCTAAAACCCAACAAAAACAAAAACCAAACAAAATAAGGAAAGGAATTCGCGACGGGACTTGTGCAAAGCAACTAGATCCTCATTTAAAAATAAAATATAATAATAATATATAAAACGATAAAGGATCAGGTCCTTGTAATCAACCAACCAACCAACCGAGCAGTGAGATTAAATACTAAAAAAACACACAAAGAAAACCCAACCCAACCGACGCGACGGAGCTGTCAGGATCAGAGCTGGAGCAGGAACTGCAGCAAGAGCTGGCTCAGGACCAGGAGCAGGATCAGGAGCAAGAGCTGGAGCAGGAGAGGGTGCAAGTGCAGGACGAGGACCAGGACCAAGATCGAGACCAGGATCCCGAGCAGCAGCAACAGCAAGAGCAACAGCAAGAGCAGGAGCAAGATCAAGAGCAAGAGCAGGAGCAGGAACAGGAAAAGATCAGGATGACCAACGCCATGGATATAGTAAAGAATGGCAGTGCCAATGGATCCGTCGACGGCAGCAATGATGAGTCGCGCACCAATTTGATCGTCAACTATCTGCCGCAAACCATGACGCAGGAGGAGATGCGATCGCTCTTCTCCAGCATCGGTGAGCTCGAGAGTTGCAAACTGGTGCGTGATAAAGTCTCAGGTAATTTGGGTAAATATTGACCAATTTTATTCCAAGTTATTACTTACTAATTCTTGCCTATTTTACGTACTATTTTCTTTTATATTTAAAATTAAAACACATATATTTGACATATAAAAACTAATAGAAAACAGTTTTAATTTATTAGGCTGTATTATGTATATTTTATATTAATCTTTCCCCCTGTTTTTCCTCAACTAATTCCCTAAATATCTCTCTCTTTAATCCAATTATTACAGTCTTACCAGCATCGCTGACGGCTCTCAATCCGGCACTGCAGCAAGGTAGGAATTATCTAAAATGACACCAAATTCTCCTTATTAATTACTTATAATTATAATTGAATTTATATAGGCCAGAGCCTGGGATATGGCTTTGTCAACTATGTGCGTGCCGAGGATGCTGAGAAGGCTGTGAACACCCTGAACGGTTTGCGTTTGCAGAATAAGGTTATTAAAGTATCATACGCCCGTCCAAGCTCAGAATCTATTAAGGGTGCTAATTTATATGTATCGGGTCTTCCGAAAAATCTATCACAACCAGACTTGGAGGGGATGTTTGCATCGTTTGGCAAAATTATAACATCTCGTATACTCTGTGATAATATTTCTGGTAAATAAATTATTTGATTTCATTTATAACATTTAATAATATACATATTATCCCAGGTCTATCGAAGGGCGTCGGCTTTATTCGCTTCGATCAGCGCAACGAGGCCGAGCGGGCCATCCAGGAGTTGAATGGCAAGACTCCCAAGGGCTATGCCGAGCCGATCACCGTCAAGTTTGCTAATAATCCCAGCAATAGCGCCAAGGCCCAGATAGCCCCGCCCCTGACCGCCTACTTGACCCCACAGGCAGCGGCAGCCACCAGGAGACTGGCCGGAGCTCTACCCTCCGCCGGTCGCATAAGGTAGGTCTATAAAAAAATCTGTGAAATTATTTATATAAGCTATAAGGGTGATAATATATAAATATATTTAAATATATGCTTTAAGTCCGTCCGAGTATGTCCAGCCTATCTTTGAATTCGAATTATAAACTGATTAAACTGATTTAAAAAGATATTACAATCCTAAGAAATATTATCTGAGATACTGAAAGACTAAGATTTCCTTTGTCCGATTTTATTTTCAATTCCTTAGGGCTTTTCTTACATTTTTGTTCCCTTGCTTTGATACGAACAAAATTTAATCAATATATAACAAGTACTAATTTTACTAAAAGAAATATACTATATCTTCATCTTCTTCTTTGATTCTGTTGGTATGTGTACGTATCCTTTGCCGTTCTGTTTTGACTATTTTAATTGTATTTAATTGTATCCAAACCATATTTTGGTTCTCTTCTTTTTTGTCCTTCTTTTTTGAAAAAACAAAAAACAAAATATCAAAATATAAAAAAAAAACCACACACATTATGTCATCATTTTTAGCATTGGAAAGAGTCCCATGTTAGCGATTAACAAGGGCCTAAGAAGGTGAATTTTTCTTTAACTTTGATTATTTGACACGCTCCATATTCTTTGACAAAATATTATATTATATATTATATATGCAAAACTGTTGTTTTATTCATTTACCATATATTTGATTTGGCTGAATTCCGAAGAATATATTATATATAAAATATATAAGTGTCTATCGTTAATGTGTTTAAACATATAACCCACATTTGTGTATAGTTCAATTTCTTAAATTAGTATTTCTGAAAAACTATTTAGATTTTTGTTAATTTCGTTTGCATGTGTAAGTTTTGTATTTATGTATGATTTATTTATTTAGTATTTATTATTTATGTTGTCTTAACCATTGTTTATAAATTAAAAATTCTAATTCTAATTCCTGAATTATTTGATTTATATTATATTTATTATTTTATTGCCTAATTTTTAGTATCATATTTTGGCTTGCCTTTAATCTGTTCTAAAGTTATGATAAATATTATTATTATTTCTTAATAAGCGAAAGGCATCTGTTTTTTTATTCTTTGGTGTACTAAGCATGTACCTCATAAAATAATACAAAAATAAATAAAAAACCCAGAGATAATCAAAAGCCTATATAGCATCTCTAGATAAGTGTAAAAAGGAGGGAACTGTACCTTACCTGAAATAAGGGGAAAGAGAGAGTACCCAATAAAAAATCACATTGATGTAAATGAAAATAATGGCTTTAACGATGATTCACTAATTATATTTTGAATATATTTCCCACTATAGATACTCACCGCTGGCCGGGGATCTGCTGGCCAATTCGATCCTGCCCGGAAATGCCATGACCGGATCCGGATGGTGTATATTCGTCTACAATCTGGCACCGGAAACCGAGGAGAACGTGTTGTGGCAACTATTCGGTCCCTTCGGTGCCGTGCAATCGGTGAAGGTGATCCGTGATCTGCAGACCAGCAAATGCAAGGGATTCGGCTTTGTGACCATGACCAACTACGACGAGGCCGTGGTGGCCATTCAGTCCCTCAACGGCTACACCCTGGGCAACCGAGTGCTCCAGGTCAGCTTTAAGACTAACAAGACCAAGACCACTTAGGCACCACCGCCATCCGGGAGGCGGATGGTCCAGCGACCTCTACAATACTCCATGATCTGTATGATTTGATTGACACTAGTCTAGACACTATATAGGTTCTACTACCGACGGAACGGAACGGAACGAGACGATACGAGATTGATTTGCTAAACGCGTTGTAGTCAAAATTACACATATTAATTAACGACGAGTGGGGAGTTAGCGGGAGTTGAAGATCTGGCAGGGTTATCGAAGCGCCTGAATATTGGCTTAAAATTTATCGATTAATCGATTATTTAAGCTTCTGTTCAAGCGATTCGATTGCCTCCACCAGATTTTTGTGCGCTAAACGAAATTATTATGATTGAAATTCTAACGAAATCTTAGTGAAAATTGATTTATGTTTCCCTAAACAATTTAATTTTATTAACTAAAACCTAAACCAAAAACAAAGCTTAAATGAGGCAACCAGAAAAAAAAACACACACAGCTGCAACTAATGGCAAATTTAGACAAAAAAAAAAAAGAAGAAAACAAACAAAGAAACAAGACAACTGTCTATAAATTGACAAAAATAAAGATAAAAACTAAAAACAAAAAACGAAAAACGAATGTATTCAAAAATAAAACAAAAAAATGCAAAAATATAAGGGAAGAGATGAAAGATAGAGGAAGAACGATAAAAGGAAAATGATCTAAGTCGCAATATATAGTAACTATGTTTATTTTTTTTGTATCTTATGGAATATGTAATTCAATTCGATTATATTCAATTAAAACAGAGTATTTAAAAACAAGCTAACCAAATGATTTAATGTCTATTGATTTAAGCGAACCCAAACAATTAACAAAACATTAAAATATGTCTCTCTCTCTCTCAGCTTACCTTAGTACTTATTATAATAAATATGCATAAATATATTGTATTGTATTGTATTTTGTGTTCGTTTTGCAAAGATTACCATTACCATTACCATTACCATTACCTTACCTTACCATTTACCTTACATTACATTAATTCTAGTGCTCGAATTTATATTCAGCTCTTATATTTAATTCGATTCGCATTGATTTCCACTCAAAGACGAAGCGAAACGAAACGAAACGAAATGAATAGCGATATTAAAGCCGCGATTATATGTATAATCCTCCAGAAACGCAACAAGATCAAGAGAACAAGTAAACAATGGCACCAAAAACTCACACTCGCAGACACAGAGATTAGCCACATATTTATGTAGTTTATTATACATTATAAAAAAAAACACCTAACATACATACATAATAATTAATCCTTTTTTCCGTCGAGGGTCAGAGCAGTGTGTATACTCAAATATTCGTATTCGCATTCGTATTCGTCAAGTGCAAACCAAAGTAAACACGAAAACCAAGAAAACTTATTATATTATATTACATTATATATTATTATGCCTACTTATTATTCCATTTTTATAATTATTATAACTTATTAAATGCAAACCAAGTAAAGCAACCAAAAAAAAAGACAAAAAACAAAAGTAATAACTACAACTAAAAATATATATTTATTATTAAATAAATGTGTGACTTATTCCAAAAACTATGCAAAAAAAAAAATGAAGAAAAAAAAACACAAAAAACTAAAACACAAAAAATTTGTTTTCTTATTTTCCCTCACACCCACACACACACCCATAGCCACAACCATCTGAAAAATTGGTAATATTGCAGGCAAAGCGCTTAAACAGTTGAAGTGATTATTATTGGATCGGAGATATATGCCCAAAAATATGGCAGAAACTATGGAAACTTCAACCGTGAAAGTCACAACACACACCCAACCTACACACACACCCAAGCAGAACAACAACAGCACTCGCATTTATACAACAACAAAGATATATATTTGAGAATACAAACCAAGTTTGAGCTAAGTTTTACGCATATATAATACTAAATATCTAACCAGACGAACTATGTATATCAACTCGAACCAAGAGAGCCGCCTAGTTGCCCTTGTTTATTCGATTTTCCATTTCAATACTCTATATATTTTATGTCCGAGATCATTTTAGTAGCCTTTACTAACTAACAATCAATGTGTGTGTGTCTGTAGTTTAGCTGAAGCCGAAAAAGAACATTTTTTATTTGTTTTTTTTTTGTGTATTTAGTGTGCTTATGGGGTCAGGCCACATCTACATGGCTAAAAGGCTAAAAATACTAAAAAACAAAATAATAAAACATTATAAAACAAAATAAGAATCAATGAACGAAGGTAATACTTTGGTTTAGGGAAAACAAGAAAAGGAAATGGCAAAACTCAAGCTTGAGAGAGTTGCGAGCGCAAATTGAAAACACCAAATTTTTAAATATAAAATATAAATGATGTAAAATTTTTTAAACAAAGATTTATAGTAAAATTTATTAAAATATATATATCTATATATATATTATATATACATATTAAGTATGTATAAACGATATATACAACAAGTACACAAGGATAAGAGAATCAAGAAGAAACCATTATGGAAACACGAAAATTTAAAGGAATATGAGCAAAGTGAAATGTGAAATACATTAAAAAAATACCTAAAAATTACCTAAAAAACGAATTTCAGCGAAAATAACGATCGAACCGGAAGTTCCAACAGCTTAAGTCATCAGCAAGCAGTAATGTGCCATTTCCGGTGGCAAGCAGTATCGAAAATTAAAGCCACTGCAATTAGCTGATTCGATTATGATTCGTTTCAATCGACTTCCCGGCGACTAGTTAACCTACTCAATACTCAATATGGTATATGGTATAATCACGTAATCAAGTAATATCCGTAAAATAAACGCCGCAGCGCAGCTGCGCCTGCGCCTGCGCCTGTGTGTGTGTCGTCATTCACAAAAGCAATATAAAGATGTGGCGCGAGTTGGCTGTTTTGGCCCCAAATGCTGACTTAACTATATATACTATATATATCTAAAGATCGGAGGGAGGCGAACGGAATGCAGTTGTACAAATCGCAACTCAGCGACTCGGTCACATTCACATTCACGGAGCTGGCGCGCATAAGTGCCATCACCCAGGCTCCGCCACTTACAATTTACAATTTACAAACAAAACAAAAACAAAAAATACAAAGAAAAATTACCAAAAAAAAAAATGCAACAAATACGAGAAAATATCCAAAAGAAACAACCGTATTAACCAAAAGCATATTCGTAAAGTCTTGCGTTGCCCTCGAAGACAGTTGCAGCAGAATTAAATAAGAAACTTACAGAGATATAGAGCCACAGCACAACAACACACACACAGCAAACAGATCTTAACGATCAGTTCAGATCGAAAGATATTCGTTTTAGCAAAACAGAAATATAAAAATAAATAAAAACAACTAAAACTCAACCCAACAATGAAAAGCATCAACTACGCATGAAATGCATTTAAAAATTAAATACAACAAAACTCATATTTATATATATATATATATATCTGTACATGTTTATATGTATATATATATAAATATAGGAAGATATATGTCTACTGATATGGCCATGATATAGCCCTGATAACAAAGCAACACCAAAAAATGAAGAATTTGAGCCGAAAGTGAGAGCGCAGCGAAACGAATGAACAACGCCTCCCGAAGCTACACCCAACAAACCCCAAAAAACCGAAAAAAGAACATAAAAAAATCAACTTCCAAACATTTTTATCGATATACACTTAAAATCTAGTCACGTAAGGCGATTTCATCGATACCAATCTAAGCTAAAGACAAAGGACGAAAGTGCATGCAAATTAGCAAATATATATTATATATAAAGTATAGAAACTTCAATTTAGTTTTAAAGCATTGACAAAATGCGACAAGATAATGCAAAAAACAAAAGAAAAACAAACGCCAAAAGCGAGATATTAAAGGCAAATGACACGGTAAGCGATTGTAAGCAGTGCAAGCAGTTGAATCCACACCGGAAGGTGTGCCTTCCAAGCAGTGACAGCAGTCGAAGGACTTTTTACAAGCAGTGAAAAGCAGCAAGCAAGCTAATATCTTAAAAATTGTTGTATGATTTGCTTTCAAAACAAGCATATAGGTTTAAAAAATGCAACAATAATGAGACAAAACCAAACAAAAAAAAAACTAATATACGTAGCCGCTTTGTCAGACGGAACGCGCCCAAACCAAACTAAGTAACTAAGTAAATAAAAACCAAAAACAACATTGCAAGAATATTTAAATCAATTTTGTGAATAAGAAAAACCGATAGCTGTCGAGCTAACCCAACTTTATATATATATATGTGAGTATGAGCGTGTGGAAGATCTCGACGATGAAAATAAAACAAAGAAAAAAAAGAAAAATAAGTATCAGAACTCAACTTCAAACTTAATTAATTAATTATCCATTTGATTGTGTATGCTAATTATGATTGTCTATAGCGTATCGTACAGATATACATACATATATACTTTTTGTGACAATGTCCCAAGGTCAGCACCTAATTATGCATTACCTTGTATTGGTATTTACCCAATTAGTTTAACCATATACCGCATACCCATGTACTTACCTTACTTTAAATATGCTTACTTACATTTACTCACATTTCGATATTGTATTCGTAGCCCCCTGAGTAGAACTATTTACTATTTATTTGTACACCCAAGAAAGGAATAAAAAGAAATATAATAATAATAATAAAAAAACAGAAAACCTCACACACCCCACACCCCACACACCCTACACTCCGACAACCGAAGATTAAAACCCACAACAGCCGCCCAGCAGCTAAACAAAAAATGCTCTAACTTAACGTATTCTCCATACCATATAAGGTATATTTATATATTTGAGTCCCAGGTGAATTGACAGAGTGCTTCGATAATTATTGATTCGATAATTAATTATTCGATTATTTATCGATGCCTTGAAGAAGCATTGAAACACTTTGTGGATTTATTTAGGACTCGAGTACATATTTATGGATTTGAATGTATTTACCATAAATATAGCTAACAACCAACAAGGACACGAAACAGAAGCCACATAACCACACCTACACACCTACACAGTGAAGACAAAAGGATACTGAGGTGACACAAAATTTAGATGCATATTATTATATAACTTATATTGCAAAAAACAAAAGCGATAAGCGATGAAAACGTAAATTTTACTATACTCGTACATATAAATTATATGAATGTATGTAATTTATTATTATATTTGTATTTTATTGTACGTATTAGTTTTGTTCTACGCTCTTTTGCTCTTTCATAAACAAAAATCCAAATAACAAAATAAAAAAATACAAAAAACAAAAACGAAATCCAAACGAAAATCGATAACAAAACCTAAAAATAAAACAAAAAGCCGGCAAGCAATGGTATACAAAATAAAAATAAAAATATGACAAAACGAAAGACAAAAACAAACTAAAAGGAAAATCAACAAAAAAAAAATGAAATAAAATTGAATGAAAAATTTACCAAACACCGCCTTGTTTTAATTTCCAAAAAAGAGAAAAACTATTCAGATTGCAGTTAACATGGTTTATTCACTACACAAGTGCGTTTACATATCATAAATATCTGACATCAACAGCAGTATCTGTATATGGTACTTTATATATATTTTTATTTTTAAGAGATAGCTAAAAAAAAACATCTACTGTTTCAGAACATTTCACATATATAATATATTATATTTTGGTATATTTATCAGTATATATTCATATCTTTACGAGATAGTTCTTGGTAGATTGGAGTACGTATGTTTGTTGTACTTGGTAAATCGGTTTTCAGTTGCATTTGGACGCCTCTTGGAATATAGATCATAAAATATACATTGTATAATACATTGTATTCCTGCTTATTTTTTTTTTGGCAAAGACTGAGAATTGAATCTTATCCACTTGATTCCCATTTTAACTCTGGATATGGTGGTATTTTTTGGGGATAGCTTTTTGAAACCTATCATTTATACAGGTAAATCCTTGAAATACATAAATACACTTATAACATTTCATAAGACTTATAAATATACGTTAACTCTATAATATGTTTAGACAGATCCGAACTTTCTTAAGTTTTCAACAGTTTTTTAAACATTCTTAAGAAGCAGAAATGAATGAACAAGAACTTGCTACAAAGAAGGAACTACATTAAAATGTTTTTAAATATTTTTAAACTTTAAAGTACATAAAATATGATTATGAAAGTTAAGATTTGGGTTTACTGGGAGCCTAAAACACTTTTAAAGTCATTCTTTGGTAATAATACAAGCTGGGATAAAAGGATTCACTTTATTTTTGGGTGGGTGTATTCCAAAAGAGCTCTACACTGGCTCGTTTTGCTTGTATTTTCAGAAAACTAAGAATAAAAAATAAACAACAGCTAATAAACTCTTGTTTACTCAAGAAAAAACCCTGATCCTTCACTCAACACTAATTTCCCCGAGCTTTTCAAAATCTTTGTTCTGCTATACGGTCAAGATTCCTATCGATCCTTGAGCGATACACCTTAAACGCCCAGCTCCCGGCTCGGCGTGGTGGTGGCCATCTGTCCAGTATTACTCCCGGCCGGCGGAGCAGACACCAGGCTGGGCAGCCACTTATTGAGCAGCGTGCGAATGGCAAAGGTGACATCGTGATTGGCAAAGCAGAACAGGAAGGAGACAACAAAGCCCTGCAGGCTGACCAGGACAACGGAGAGCAGCTGATAGAAGCGATCCAGCTGGGTGCCTGCATCCGGTCGGTAGGGCAGGAGGAAGTGCTGCAGACCAAAAAGTGGAACCAAGATGATAGTAGCCCTCACGGCCTTTCGGATGGCCAAAGGAGCGGGTTGTGCCGATTGTGGATGAAGTTTACGCACAATCACCCGCAAAACGTTGATAAGGAAAACTGAATTTGATGGGGAAATAATATTTTCAGATTAAAATCGTATGATATATGTTTTTTACTTACTAAAACTGGCCAGCAATGAGAGGGTTATGGGCACCGAAAAGATCCAAAGGTAGAGGCTATCATTGATCCAGCAACTGGAAGCATAATAAGTTAAGGTAACTCAGAAAAGAAGGCTGAGAACACTCACTGTTCATTGTCCGAGTCACTGAAGTGTCTGGCCAGGCCATAGACGATGGCAAAGTGTATGGGCGAGAACCAGCTGATGATGATGAACCAGCGCATCACAATCGTATCCTTGACAAAGACCTGAAGAGTACAAGGGAAGAGACAGAAGGAGAAGGAGAAGGAGTCCTTGACAGTTTGCCAAAGTTACGACTGGCTGGCTTTCACATAAATTGGAGAGGCGAGAACAAATCACATCTGCCATGCACAACAACACTCGCTCATAAAGGATGCAAAAATTGCAGGAGAGCTACAGGGAAGCTTGCCTGTCACCGACTTACCACAACAAGGACCAGGTGCAGATGCAGACCCTCGCAGAACATCCAAAAGTAATTGACCAACATGAAATAGTGCACCACCAGGTGTAATCCGATGCACCAGAGCTGAAAGCATTTCGTAACGTGGAACATGGTAAGGCGGTTAGGCATTATCACACCTTGACAAAAAACAGAATGCACTTGGAAAAATATATATATTTTCGAGTGTGTTTTAAGCTTAATTTAATTATTAATTCTTAAAGTAATTCCCTGCCTTTTTTCATTTAAAAATACTGCTAAAATTTGGTATTTCTACTACAATATTTATGAAGTTCTATTTATAAAGTTCTTTTTATGGTATAATTTTTGTTGGTATTTTTTTTCTCTCTCTGCTTTACTCACCGGATTGTCGGCTATAATTTCGGGTCGTTCCACAACCAAACGATACCACAAAATCCAGGCCACACAGGTGAAGGCCAGGGAGGCAAACAGATGCACATGGATCCGGATGCGGGTGCAGCGCAGGGATCTGCAAATGGTAGACAGGAAACAGGAAAGCTAGTTGCATTTGCCAGTTGCAGTTGGCCCAAAAAAAAAACACACTTACTTGAAGCCCAGGAAGATGATAATCGATACAAGGAGGGCTAGCAGGGAGAGGGCATAGCCCTTTACATACAGCTCGTTGATGAACTGACGGAACTGCGGTGTGGCAACTTTCTTGATTAATCGCAAACCCTCGACTGTCAGCGAGGGAGAAGCACTTACCTCGAGGTCCTCGTAGTCCACGCAGTTGGTGTAATTGGACCAGGTTTGATTGCTCATGGGATGACGGAACCAGGAGCCATTTTCCAAGCAGCTGCAGGAAAAAAAATGCGACAATCTGATGATAATTGTGGATGACTAAGTGTCAGGGGAAGCAGAAAAGAGAGCAAGTTGGAAATCCAACTTAAAGGCAAGAATATCTTTGGCAAAATATATACAATTTAGTAAAATTGAATTAAATAATCATAATATTTCCCTATGAATGCCAAACTAAAGAATTAATGAATGATATTCAAATGCACTAAATAAATGGTATCTTCAACCCAAAAAAAGAATAAATTCCAGCCTCTGAGAGGTTAATGCTTCGCCATTTTGTTCATTTAACTCACGTCTTGTGGGCCAGAAATTTGCTATTGAATCCCTCAACGAAATCGGGACAATATTGACTCAGCACGGTGCCGGCCGGGGTCCTAGGCCAGCACAGATATCCATCAAAGTTCAGGGGACAAAAGAGTCGCTCCCCGGCACTGCGATTGTTGTTGCTGATGGTGGCCTGAATCTTGTGGTGCTGCTCCTGCTCCTGCTGATTTGTGGCCATTGTGACACTCAAAACGGTGGCCAGCAGCTCCTCCTTCTCCGCCCGCTTCACATCCACGTTCCGCATGTCGATGGCACCCTCATTCAGCACAGCGTTCTCCAGATATCGCGGCACAGGACTGAAGTTCTCTGGCAAATCTGACTCGTAGTCTGTGCACGTCGAGAAATTACAATAAATATTATTCATAGAGGATTTTTTGTATGTAATTTGTGAGGCCGCTTATCCTTTACCCTATTAAGCAGTGATTTAAAGGCTAACATTTTGATGATGTAAGAAGGATTATATGCGCTTTGATTTGGTTCTATTTATTTTGTGAAAGTTAACTATATTTACAAAAAATGAGCCAACAAGCAAATTG
Source organism: Drosophila truncata (assembly GCA_008042515.1). Classification (NCBI taxonomy): domain Eukaryota; kingdom Metazoa; phylum Arthropoda; class Insecta; order Diptera; family Drosophilidae; genus Drosophila; species Drosophila truncata. The sequence continues at coordinate 20,198 of VNJQ01003611.1, read as the reverse complement.
CTCATAAACTAAGAATATTTTTCTAGAATTAGGAATAAGTTTTAATAGATTTAAGGCATAAACACAATTTTTGTAGAGCAAATGTTTCTATTTTCCTAAAATTTAGGATGTAGCTTAATTTCTTCTTAATTTAAAGCAAAATTAACATTAAATTTGGGAAAAAATTGTCATTATTTGATTTTAATAAACATTTTTATGAAACTAGTTAAAAAATTGCTATTTAAAATCATTAATTAAAAAAAAATAAAACTCTTCCATAAATATTCAAAGAAAATCATCTTAAATATGCTTTTAGTTGTTCTCAAATTTCCCTTTCTGTGTATTTTTTGTTTTCGTTTTTTCCTTTGTGAATTCGCTTGATATGTGGCATGTGGCAAATCACGTATCCGCCATGGTGGCCGCCACTCACCTGTTGCTTGCGCCCCGCCAACAGACACTGAGGGGTCGTCGTCGTATGTGTCGTTCTGGTATCGGTACACGCACTCGGCATACAAATGCCTTAAAAATATGCGCAGATTATCCTGCGCCTGGGGCTGCGAGGACGACTGCTGGGATCCCGTAGCCATTGCCATGGCCATTGCCATATTTTCTGAACCCGCATCTGAATCCGAGTCTGAAGCGGTTGTCGCCATCGTTGACGGAGGGGCCTCCTCAATGCTCGTCAAGGGAGAGTGTACTGCAATAAATGTTTGTGTTTTGCATAAAATATTATTTTTAAAATATTCTAAACCCTTGCAGGATATTACAGTTTCAGTTAGAAGTTTGAAAATGTAGTGAAAGGAGTTATTTCATAGATAAACTTGTTTTAAAAAGCTTGAGAAATATTATATTGAGAAAATTAAGTGAATTTATGATGAAAACTTAATAAATATACATTAATTCTAGGATTTTGAATTATTTTAAATCTTTAAAAATAATATTTACTTATTTATTGAAGGAATACGCAGTGAAAAGAGTTATTTTATATATAAAATTATTTTTAAGAGCTTGAGAAGTTATATTCCAAGAAAATTCACTTAATTTATGATCAAAACTTAATGAATATACATTTATTTCAGGCTTTTTAATTATTTAAAATCTCTAAAAATAATATTTACCTATTTATTGAAAGAAAAAGTTATACAATTAAAAGGTTTGATGTTTTTCCTTCTTCGTAAATGAATGTTTTCTTCAAGATTTCAATATATTTAAGCTTTCAATGTATGTAAATTATTTTCCCAACTAGTATACATTTTTTCTCAGTGCTGTAGGGCGTTAGGGAATTGGAGTCGCTTGTGGCTATCCATTCGTGTGTGCATTGCTAATTTGGTTAGGCTTCAAAGAGTTCAGTTTAACTGAGCCGAGCTGCTGCCTGCCTGAGTTCGGTTGATAGCCGCCCGGTGAAAGGTGAAGGGGTTAAAAAATCCGACACAGTCCTTTTGTCCTGCCAAAACATCATCCATTCACGGTCCCCAAATGGTAACCCTGTCCTTTCAATACTTGTATATTTCACATGTGCACCTCTCCTAGTCATACGTTATAAATCAGTTTATTGTCTAATTAATGGCGGTGCTTAAATGTGGAGGGGGAAAACTTAATTGCATTTCGTCACAAAGGGAAAGCAAATGCCACGGGGCAAACTGAAATGAAATGCACTGCGCATCGATCGAATATATAATACTTCTCTGCCAGAGGAATGGAGAGAAGGAAAGGCACATGTGCCACGGGATGAGCTGCAAAGTTCTTGCCTAACTTGGTTATATTTTTAATCAAAACTCATTTCGCTTGATTGAGTTTCAACAGAAGCCCAGAAGCACACACACAGCCAGCAGCAGGAGCAGCAGAAGGATCAGGAGCAGGAGCTGGGAGGCGGATTTACCATGCCTGTTCCCAACTTTAATTTGCGGCATTAATCTATTATACGGCATTGGACAGTTTTCATGATGGAAATGTGCGCTGGCTAAACATTTTCCTTGTTATTTATTTTTGCAAGTGTCTCGGCCAGGCAATTAGTCCAGGTAAGCAGGAAAAACGATGGAAGGTCAGAGGGAAGTGGGAGAAAGACTTTTTTTTTAGACGTCGACTCGAATGCAAGGATACTTATTGTTGGATAAGTGTTGGAGTAGTTTTGGTGTATTGTTGAAATAATTTATCAATGGTGTTGTAGTAGTTTTGGAATTTTTCTTATTGTTGGATAAGTGTTGGAGTAGCTTTGGTGTATTGTTGGTGTATTGTTGGTGTATTGTTGGTGTATTGTTTGTGTATTGTTGGTGTATTGTTGGTGTATTGTTGGTGTATTGTTGAAATAATTTATCAATGGTATTAAAGTAGTTTTCGAATTGTACCTATTGTTGGATAAGCGTTGGAGTAGTTTTGGAGTATTGTTGAAATAATTCATCAGTGGTGTTGTAGTAATTTTGGAATATTTTTTAGAGGTTTTGGAGTATTATTGAATAAGTAATATTGAAGTAAACATGGCGTATTGTTAGAAAAGAAATAGATAAGAACAAAAACAGAAGTGGGAAAGAAGTTCTGCTTCTCTTTAATTTTAGACAAAATAAATTCGAGAAAAACAGTTTTCGGCTCACAATTTATCATTTAAGTATAATTTCTTTGAAGCTAACAAGCCGTTGTATAATTTCCCTGATGAAAATTGCGCTGTCCAAACACGCTTACACGTTATTTATATTTGCAAGTGTCTCGGCCAGGTAATTAGCCCAGACAAAGAGGCGGAGGAAGGTGGACAAAAAAAAACGGGAAACCAGATGTAGAGACAAAGGAATGTGGGCCACTTTTGTTGGCCATCAATTCAAAATGCCGCCGGACCTGGAGCTCCTGTCTCCTGTCGTGTCTCCTGCAGCCTGCCCTAATGAGCATTAATTGCATTTATATGAGTCCTTTATGGGCGAGTCCTGTGCCCACTGTTAAATTAAATTCATTGCAATGTTTTCCCTTTATCATCGCTCTCCTTCCTCGAGGCATTGCTCCTAAGATAATAGATAATACATATAAATGGTAATTGAATTTGCCATGGCCCGAAGGATTCTTATTATTCGGAGCTTATTCAACAACAGATTTCATTTGTCATGTCAACTTTAGCAGTGCGTTTCATAATCACAAATGTTAATAATAAAAGGGAAAAGAGGCAAGAGTCCTTGTCATAGTTTTTGCTGATGCTGAGATCGCTGGACTTGTCTTTGTTGTTTGAAGCAGCCATAAAACACAAATAATTGGAAAACGTTTGCTTGCATAAATTATGCTTGAAATTGAAATTTATTGTCAACAATTGGGAGAAAAGAACAAGGACTCTGGACCGTAAGGAACCCCGCTGCTGCACAGGATACAAATGGCCAATCAATTTGTGGGGGCAAAGTGCTGGTGGAGGAATAATTATATGTACACATGCTGAATATTGATGATGAATTGTTTTGTCTGCGAGCCAAAAAAAAAAAAGGAACCATCAATGCGGTTAATGATGCTGCTCCTGCTGGTGGCGGAAACGGAAATGCCACAACAAACACACACACATACTCACGCCTAATGGAAAATGCCAATGTGTAATGCTGGTAATATTGTATTATTTTCGGTTTTTGTTTCGTCTATTTTCGCTAGACTTTTCCCCGCTTTCCCTGCAATTATAATAATAAATGACAGAGTCGGAATCCCACGCAAATAATGCAATTATGTACGCCGACTGGCCACGAATCCCCCATTGGGGAAGCTGGATTATCTAAAAGTTGCTAACCTTGCAAATTATTGCACTCATTTCCTGCCAATCACTGTTGTATTTTCTGCAAAACTTTTCGCATAAACGAGAGAGAGTGAGTGAGTGAGTACTCGTAATTAGATGGCCAGCAACAGCAACAGAATCAGAAACAGAAACAGAAGCTGAGGCAGGAATCTAATTAATTAATTTGTACCGAGAGTACGTACGCCACTATTTAATTCAGTTGTTTACTTGATTGAAGTGCCTGCAAATGAGCTGCCCGGGTCTCGTGCGGTGTCTAAATTATGCCAAATATTATCTGAAATATTTTCTAAAATATTTTCGAGAACATGAGTATATTTTTTCACCTGATATTCCCATTATTCTCATTGCCCAGCAGATCACTTACATCAAGCAGCTCGCTTTGGGTTCATTCACTTTTGCCGTTGCCATTCATTGGAATTGTTCAATTTTAAACAATCACGTATTATAATAAAAAGGCAAAAACAAAAAACAAAAGTATCGAGAACGCACGCAAAAAAGTACGCGTTTACCGCGTTTATCAAGCGCCGCCTTTCAGTTTCACTTCTCGCTTTTCACTCTCCGCTTTTTCACTCCGCTCGACTCTGCGTTCCGCTGCCAAGTGGCCAGGCATCCGGCAAAAAGAGCCTGCCCTTGCTCTCGCATTTTCCCATTTTCCGACCACAGCCAACCACCCACAAGACACTGAGGGAATTTCGAGGATACAAAATAGAGGAATGTTAGAAGTATTATAAAATTCCTTTTGTGATTTTTAAATTAAATGAATAAATTATTATGTTTAACCCTCGGAAGATGGTTTTTTATTTATTTTTTTTCTAAAATAAATAGTAAATATTTATAATAGTTAATTCAACTATTTTAGAGATTATTTTGCAATTATATTTTTGACTTTTCAGGTAAATAAATTATTTTCCAAATTAAATTTAAATTATTACTTAAAGGTTGTAAGTACAAACTGTCATTGGCCTTTCTCTCAGTGTATGCGCACTGCTTGCCACCGCTCTCTCTCCCTCCCTCGTCCGTGCACTGCTTTAGCAGCAACAAGTTGTTTGGCCTGCTTGCCTTCATCGTGTGCGTGTGTTTGGTGTTCGCTCGTAAATGTTGTGTGTGTGGTGGGCGTATTGTATAACAGTTGGCTCAAGGATGGGCAGGGGGCGTGGCAACGCCTTCACAAATGGGACACACAAATTGTTTGGTTTCAAATTCAAGTTGCTGGAAATTACCTTAACCCCAGGCAGAAGCAAAAAGTTGGATTTAAATATTTCAGATTTCTCTAAAGCAAAGTTTAAATTGTTTTTTAGCTGAATTAAAATAATTTTTTGGGAAATATTTGTAGTAAAATTTGAATAAATCAATAAAAGCGTTAGATTTTCAATAAAAGCGTTATATTTTCCAAGATCTTTATAGATTATTAATCATCTTTAAACTTGGTTCCACCATTTAAAAACCATATAAGTGTAATTTTTTTAATAGTTATTTAATGTTGATTATATTTATATAGACTAAATCCCCTAAATAATTTATATATACTGTTTCACGAATTTGTTTCAAGGGGTTAACACAAAAATGAACCCAGAACAACAAAGATGTGAGTGTTTTTGTTTACTTTGAAACTGTAGTTAAGGCCATTTGATGCGATTGCAGGTGAAGTTTATTTTATTATCCAGCAGAGACTTTAAGATCAGCTTCACTGAGTGAAATGTTTATATATATGTACAGCATACTATATATATTTTCAGTTACTTGTTTCCCTCTTACCCTTCGATTTCTCAATTCATGCAAACTTTCGCCTCCATCCACTTTCATAAAATTTATTCCAGAATTTCTTATGTCCTGCATAGCGAATGTACATGTTTATACGCCGTCCAGTTGCGTAACGAGAATAAATATTTTATGCTGTTCTGGCTCTGGCTCCCGGTTTCCCTTTTTCCCCTGGTTTCCGGTTTTCTTCTAACATTTTTCTCTCTTCGCTAGAAATTGCCATCGACTTGGTTCTGTGTGACTCTCGGCGGGAATTTAATATAAAATGCATTTTGCAATTAGCAGCATTTTGAGGTGCACAAATTCCTGGTTAAAGCAAAATATGGGAGTGAGCTTTGGCTAAATCCTTTTTATTTTCCCTAAAGGATAAATAAACTTTGCACAGGTTTGCATATACTAGGAATATGTGTTTATTTATATATTTTTTAAAGTCTACACAAGTCAGGTGAAGGTTAGGTTTCCACAACAATAATTATCATAATTATATGTGCTTACAGTCTTTATTTATTGTTTAGTTATGACTTATAACCAGGCTACTTTAAAGCTTAAAAGGTGAGCCTAAAATTCAAGGATTAATTATAATTTATTTGGCTTTAAAGGAATAGTTTATCTGAAATATATTTATGCATTTATTATACTTCAAAATTAAGTAAATAAAGAAACATATGTGTAAGAGGTTTTTATAAATCAAAAACGTAGATGTTTAACCTTTAAAACTCATTTATTATACTTCAAAATTAAATAAATAAAGAAATATATATGTAAGAGGTTTTTATAAATCAAAAACGTAAAGGTTTACCCTTTAAAATCATGATTTTTATTTGCTATAAGGCACAGATCCCCAAAAAAAACAAATAATCACAGAAATATCTTCTTCAGCATATATTTAAATATATTTAAATATTTATACAATGCCAAGACTTTTAGCAATGACTTTTAGAGCCATAATTCGTAGAACCTGAAGTAATCTCGTAGAGACAAGGAAAGATATGAGCCCTATCGCCGACTTACTTGTATCTACTCGGAGCTGGAACCCAATCTGGCGCCAGAGCGTAGAGAGAGCGCTTAAAAGGTGCTTGTGTTTAGTGCAAGTGTTTAGGCCACGGCCAAGACAACCGATTTTTTATTAGGTAATAGCACACAGCGCATGGCACACACGGCCGGCCAAGTGCCACGTTTCGGCTCGATAACAGAGAGAGAGCGGACTTAAAGAACAACAAACAAAAAAAAATTAAATAATAATTATATAGAACAAAAAAATAATAATGATGTAAAGTCCGCTATCACCTGCACGTTCACCGTTCGGTGACCCATAAAAGCTGGGATCGCGCTGGACAGAGGCATCAGTGCATTGGCAACATGGTTTCCTTCCAGTCTCAGTCCCCACGCTCCACCTTCGCTCCTTCGCTCCTGGCGCTTGTCCTGGCCTTGGTCTGTGGTCTTGGGGTCCAGGTGCGCGGTGACTACGACTGGTACGGCGATCTTCCGTACTCTGGTTCCGATCTCGACTATATCTACAGTGATGTCAACTACGATACCTCGGCTCAAGGATATTATTCGGCTGCTGCTGCTGCTCCTGTCCAGTATTCCTCATCCTCGGCCCAGAATTCGTATGCCTATGCTGCGGCCAGTGGTCCTTATGGTGCTAAGGCTAGCGCCGAGGCTCCCGGGCCGCAGCCAGTGGCTCCTCCTTCCTATTCGGTGTCCTATTCTGCTCCCTCGTCCTATCCATCGCCTCCTTCTAGCTATCGTGCTGCTGCCCCTTCCAGCTATCGTGCTGCCCCTACTTCCTATCCTTCAGCGCCTTCTTCCTATCGTCCTGTGCCTGCTGCCTATCCTTCAGCTCCTTCTTCCTATCGTCCAGTGCCTGTTTCCTATCCTTCCTATCCTTCGCCTCCTAAATCCTATCCCTCGGCTCCTAAATCCTATCCTTCACCTCCCTCCTCTTATGCCTCGTATCCCGAACCAATTCTGGTTTACGCGAGTGGCGTAAACGCTTATGCTTCGGCCTATAGTCCCTATAGCACCACCACCCAGGCGCCATCTACCGGATCCACAGTATCATCGGCCACCACAGCCACCACCCAGGCCAGCGGATATCCCACTTATCCGACGACGACTGCCGCAACCACTGTGTCTACCTCTACAGGAACTACTGCTGCTACCTCTGCTGCAACAACTGCTGCCACTTCTGCGGCTACAACTGCTGCGACTACCGCTGCAACTACTGTTGCAACTACTGCTGCTACAACTGCTGCTACAACTGCAGCAACTACTGCTGCCACTACAGCTGCAACGACTGCTGCTACTACTGCTGCTACAACCGCTGCTACCACTGCTGCTACAACTGCTGCAACAACTGCTGCAACTACTGCTGCAACTACTGCTGCCACAACTGCTGCAACTACTGCTGCTACAACTGCTGCTACGACTGCTGCTACAACTGCTGCCACAACTGCTGCTACAACTGCAGCAACAACTGCTGCCACAACTGCTGCTACAACTGCTGCAACAACTGCTGCCACAACTGCTGCAACTACTGCTGCAACGACTGCTGCTACTACTGCTGCTACAACCGCTGCTACAACAGCTGCTACGACTGCTGCAACAACTGCTGCAACAACTGCTGCAACTACTGCTGCAACGACTGCTGCCACAACTGCTGCCACAACTGCTGCTACGACTGCTGCTACGACTGCTGCAACTACTGCTGCAACAACAACTGTAAGCTAGCCTCCTTAAAGATCACAGCCAAAGCCTAATCATTATATCTATATTTTTCCACAGAACGGTTAAGGAATCAATGATCTAGGAAACTTATCAACAGCATCACCAAAAACAAACCAAAAAAAACCACCCTGAAGATCCGATCCCATAGCTTGAAGACATCGCCACATCGCCACAACGAAATCATAATTCCCAATCGAGCAATATGTAGAGTATCACTTGTAGTATCTTTTGGCCAACAATAAATAAAGCAATCAGTACAGCACATAAACAAGTTAAGTCGATCGCATCTGGCCCTCCACTTTTCCTTTTTTTTTCTTTGCTGCTTTCAGCTCGGGAAAACGAGGCGGAAAAAAGGGAAAGCAAAGTAAAAATAAGCAGATTTTTCAAGGGCTTGCGGCAAACAAGAAAATTTGCAATCAGTACAAGTTATACAAAGATAATATAATATAATAATAATAATAATAATATAATATAATAATATGATTAAAACAATGGAAATGGTTGTGAAGAAAGCAAAAAATGGTAAGAGAAATTGTATAGAATCCCTAAAAAAAAAGTTTAAAGGTAGTAACCACTTTAATTCTATATTTATCTATATTTTAATATGATAAATCAAAGCTTTAAAGCACCATAACTTAGTTAAAATTGCATACATTTTGATTCGGAAAGCATTTCTGTGTTAGCAGATTATATTATTATTATTATTATATTACATTATTATATGTAATTATTATTATATTATATTATTATATATTATTATTATTTTATTATGTATTATATGGTCAGAAATGGCTCATCCCTTAAAAAAAATAATAAACTGCAGTGGCAAAAAGGAGGTGAATTATTATGAAACATTTCTTTTAAACAAATAAAAATGTAACCTATATAATTTAATAAAACGCTCCCTAATTATTCAAATGAAATATTTATAAAAACATATAATAGAAAATATAATATATTCCAGACAGAAATACAAATTTAAGCTCAAACTTTGCTATGCAAACAGTGTGAAATCCGACATTAATGCTGTGATTTTATAGTGCAGCAAATGGCTTTAATTTCGGAAATTTCTATCTGTTAGGGACAACATTTATTCCACATGATGTTGTGTGTGTGTGTGCGGCGGTGTGTGTGCCACTTATCAGCGCCTCTCGAAAAAAAACACACACACAACACGCGAACAGGTGTTTGGCATTGTTTGGGCGCTGCATAATTTTAGCTGCGGCTTAATAGATTTTTTTTTTTTTGTTTAAACAGTTTTCCGCTTTTGTGCTCGTGCTTATCTGTAGACAATAAAACGGCATTAAAAGAGCTGGGAAAATGGCGGGTCGGAAATCGGGGGAAAACAATGGAACGGACTGGGACTGGGACGGGGACTGGGTTCGGGCGCAAGGCGGAAACGGAAATTAACAAATGCCCCAGGCAGCACTTGGCATGCCAAACAACAACCGCTTCGGCTAAAATAGCCATTTATATTCAAATTGTCTTAACTTGGCTCAGATTTTTGCCCACAAGCTTGCCATATATTTTTTTTTTGTCTTCTTCTGCATGTTGTTCTTATTTTTTGACAGTATTTGAAACGGACCAAAGGGGCTGAGGGGCAGAGGGGCAGAGGGGAAAGGAGCAAAAAATATGCCTTTGAGGGCAGCCTTTGCACAGTCAAAAGTTTAATGGGGAAATGTGTTTAATTAAATGATAAACATTTAATTTGGGTTTCCCCAGTTTGCCCAGGAGACTTTGTTTACTTTTATTGTAAAGCCTGTTTTACATGGCAAAATATTTAAAGAAAAGTTGGTTTAATGAGTTAACACATTATATAGAAATAAGTATAGTAAATGTAAAGGTTTTAAATTGATTTCAAGGGGTAATGTTGATGTTTCAGATGATAGTTTCATAACCAAATTTCTTAACACTTTTTCTGCTGGCAAGGAAACTTTATTCGTAATTCTAGCATCAAATAAAAATATAAATATATTAATATTTGATGCTAGAATTGTTTTTATAAATACAGTTTTGTATTTTAATTAAAACCTTAACGTTTTGTTTATTTGTTAACCTTTAGCAGCATAACCCTGATCTTTCCTAACTATTTCAACATATTTTACCATATTTAAAATATAAATTGTTTACGTATTTATTAAACAAAAAAATTAAGCTCAGTGTGAAGAGATAATTAACATTTATAAAGTTTTTCTTCTATATTTTTTTGTTTGCTGTTAATCTTTGCAAGATTTTAAATTAAAAAAGATATAGAAAAAAGAAAGAAACACCTCTCTCTTTGGCATTATCTAATACTTGTCATTTATCATACAGTTTATGCTTAATTTTTTTTTTTGTTTGTTATATTTACAGGTGTTTTGATGATGAATCGTCTTGGTCTTATCACTTTAGCATTAATCATGCAGAGGCAAAGAGCGCCGGAAAGACGGGGAACTGGCATCTTGAAAAACTTGAAAAACTTTTTGAGGCCACAAGCCGTTCGCTCGTTCTTCGTGTTCTGCATATTTTGTGTAAAATAATTTGTAAAATTTCATTTATTTGATTTGATTTAACACCGCCAGCACCCAGCAGCAATGTTGTTGTTTTTTTGTTTTTGGTTTTTGCTCCCAGCAACTGCTGTTTTTCGCTTTGCTCATTAAAAGTTCGTTGAATGGTAAATGAGTGCGAAAAGTGCTGAGCGAGGCGCAAAAATGTAAGGAAAAAAAACCAAAACGAATAGAAAAAAAATAAAATAAAATTAAAATTAAAAAAAGCAAAAGCAAAAGACGGGGAGGAAAAAAATATAACCAGCACAATTGAATGAACTCTTTTCTCGTTCGGCACGGGGCGCCGCTTGAAAAATTGCGGAAAAAGCTGAAATGGAACTTGAAAGACAGCTGTCCCCGGAAGGAGGAAAATTCCTCAAGTCCCCCTCCCCTCCCCCCTTCGATTGGCAGGCGGATCCTAAGCCAATTATTGACATTCTATGGCAGCTTGCATAAATCAAAAATTTGCACAGGGAACTTTGGAATATAAAAGAGAGAGAGAGAGAGAGTCCGGACAAGTTGCTGCAAAGCTGCTGGGAAGCTGCTCCAAGTCCTGTTCCTGCTCCTGTTCCTGTCCTGCTGCTACTGTTACGCCTGCTGCCTTCGATTGCCCGTACTTAAGATTGTTTGGCGGATTTAAATACAGGGTATAACCGCCAATAAAGAGGGAGTCTCAACTCGAGAAGTTTAATTACAAGAAAAATTCAGGGGAGACTGAAAACTCACTTAAATTTAGCTTGTAATATTTTTTTAATTTATAAAATAAGGTTATTGATTGAGATAATAAATTGTATATCAAATTTTCAGTGTTTTCCTATAAATTATTATTGTATTTTTACCACAAATAACATCACAAAATTTAAAATTAATCATTTAATAATATAATTGCTGACACAGCTCATTTTTTATAGGATTTTACACAGAAAAATAGGTTTTATATATTAAATTCTCATTGTTTTCTTTAAAATTATTATTGTATTATTAAATTTAAAATTTTTATATTATTAGTTTTATGTTTTTCATGTATTTCTTACATATTTTATACGTTTTATATGTTTATTTGTATTTTATTATATAATCCAAATGTATATTTAAAATATGTTTAAACTGCATTTATTTTTTACCACAAATAACAGCAAAAAATTAAATATTAATCATTAAATGAAGCTATTGCTGGCATAGTTAATTTTTTATACGATTTTACAAAGAAAATAGGTTTTAAACATGAAGTAAATATTTAAAAAAAACTATCCTTCTTTTAATTAGTTTCCCAAACTATAAACTAACTTAAAAATGATAGATTTCTTTTAGGAAATTATTTTAAATTCAAATTAGTACTTAAATAAAATACCTTTCTTATCCTTAGGCATCAGAGAAAAGCAGTATCAAGAGGGTCGCGAATGCCACTTGAATAAATGAGGACTCGTGCCTCTCCTTTTTTTGTATTTTTAATAAATTCGAAGCGGGACAAGATTTGTGGTGGCTTTAGTCGTGGGCAAATATTTTATTTAGATTTTCGGATGCCACGCTGCCACGCCCACGCGGCATAAATCAAATAGCGCTACGCATGCTTTGATTTTCATCTCTGCCCAAATATTTTTTGTTGGATTTTTCTTCCTTACTTTTCTGTTTTTTTGTATTTTTCTGCTGCGCCCCCCGAATTGATATTTATGGCCGTGAAATCGGCTTATAACATTAGCCCATGGCAGCGTTTATATATCCAGCGGATTGTTTACAATTGATGGAATCGAAAATCGCCACGAAATCAGATCGCACTTAACAGACAAGAACAATGTGTTGGTTATTTTTATTGGATTTAATTGTGCGGCCACGTCTACCTGAACTTTTTGGCCTAATGCCTCCCATATTCCGTGTTTTCCTCTCACTTTGCCGGAAGCCAAAGCTCTAAGGCGTACACAATTAATGCAAAATTTATAGATTTGGCAAATTGTGGCAGATTTTCCACTTAGCTCAGTCTCCCATCTGGCATTCAATATTCATGGATTTCCTATTAATTAGCCACCTGTCGATTAATCAAGATTAAGCCTGCTTAATTACCTCAGGTGAAATAATCAACTTGTTTTTATAAATAGCTTTTTTTTTGTTTTTGGGGGGTAGGTATTTTTATGCACAATTGTAATTAATTAATTAAGCAGTGGCTTCTCTCAAATAACTTCATTGTAGGGTATTTTTTTTAGCAAATATACAATAATTAATAAATTTACACTTTTTATGGAAAAATAACAAATAAGGTGAAGACAGCTTCTGCTTGTTAGAAAAAATAAATAGAACAATATTAATAGCTTTGAGTTATTTACGTTTTATAAACGATTCTTTAAGAGGCTAATTTGTATGAATTGTTTTTGATATTTTAAGAAGTATATTTAGGGTTTGATTGCTGAAATTCTTGTTGATATTTAAGAAAGTTATCTTTCTTAATAAACAGTATAAATAATAAACATATTTATAGCTAATTAATTAATATTTATTATGCTTTAATCATTTTATATGAATTTATTTGTAGTTTATTTTATGTTCCACTTAAGATTATAAAATATTCCGACTATCCGCTGTAATATTAGCCGGTTTTCAGCATTTTGTTTATTCGCTTCAACGAATATTGGTTATTAATGGCTTGCGACAGCAATTCAGCATTAAAAAATATTTTTAAATGTCCAAGGCTAATGGCCAAGGCGAGTGGCCATTGAATATGTTTGCAAAATTAATCAAAAGCCCCACTGACAGCTCAGGGAGCGTCGCCAGGAAAATAAATTAAAAATACATAAAGCGCTCAATTACGAAATTTGGTACATTTAATTTGGTACAAAGAACAGACCAGAAAACCAGCAAACCAGACAAAAAAATAAAGAAAATATGAACGAGAAATGGCAGTGGCAACATCAGTGGCAACACAGCAACACCCGGCAGCAATAGAAGCGGTCTACACTGGCAATAAATTTCGAATTTATTATCTAAAAAAAAATTAAATAGGTAACAAACAACCTTAGCAACTTTTTTTTAATTTTTTAGAAAGAAAAAGGTATTGAAAAACAGTTCAAAAGTCTTATTTATTACTTTTTAATGTCTGTTTTATGAATTTTCAACTATTATATTAATAATATAATAAATTAATGACAGTATTAGAGATTTATTTACTATATATATTAAACTATATTATATTACTATATTATATTAAACTTACAACCATTTAAGTTATTTGAAATCCTTGAAAATAAAAGTGAAATATTATTATTTTCAATTATACTTTTTTTTAAACGTTCTTCAGGCTTCTTCCTTATTGTTCACCTTATCGATTGGAAACTGTACTTAGACATTTGATTAATTCTTTGCAATTCTATCCTTTGGACCAGTGCAGAACAGCATTCACTGAAATGGAATCCAGTTTCCATGTATATTTTTTTTCGCTGTCATTTCCTCTTTGTTTTTCGCTGTTTTTTTGTGTTTTTTCTTTACTTTTTTTGTGTTTTTTTTTTGGTGTCTACTGTTCCGGGGTCGGCATAAAAATTTAATATTCGCCCCCAAGTCTGCTGCAATAAAATGCTTAACTTACTGTAGTGGCGCAGCAAGTAACTTCAATGTGAATCATAAACCATGAATGATCCAAGGCCTCCCCTCACAGTCCCAAAATTATGTTGTAAAAGTGCCGAAAAACAAGCAAATGGCAGGACACTTGAGATCCCATTTCCCCGCACATTTTTCTTGACCAAAAACAAAAAGAAAAACCAGCAAAGAACAGAGAACAAACAGAGACACTCGCCGCCTCATTAGTCGAAGCGGTCAACTCTAAGAGCCAATGGTTTTCCGGGGCTTTTCCATGGGGTTTTTCTTTCTTTTTTGCCAGATAGAGGGATGTTTTCCAAAAGCGCCATATAAGCAAATTCAGAACAAAAGCCAAGGCATATGCAAACTGGTTTTCGGGACTCACTTTTCCCACTCAAAATCAGTCATAATTTATTTCCTAGCTTATCGGATGACAACTCCAAAGAGGAATTCAAAAAATTTTGGGGGGACAAATCTTTTGTGGGCGATAAAGTCTTCTTAAAGTGAGTAGAGTACTTGGAATTAATTGAAAGTTACATGCTTAAAGGAAAATATTCAAAGGAAAATCTTTTATAAGAAATTAAGATTAAGATCTAAATGGAATATTGCCTATTTATTTATTTAAAATATCTATCAAAAGGCACTTTTATAGAAATTTGTTCTGCAAATGATTGTTTAATATCTAAAACTCATTAGCAAAAAACATGGACAAGAAAAGTCTCGTAAATAAAAAATCAGAAAGACCTTTCTTAAGACATAAAATCATTTTCAAAAGTTACTCTTTTAAAATATAAAAACTAGAAATAAATCTGAGAGAGCTAAGTCAGTCAAGTTCTTGAAACTCTTAAGGATATATTCTCATTATTCTCTAAGCTTTAATTTATAATACATTTATTTTCTTTTTGTTTTCTATTTATACAACATTTAATTACTTTCCTCGATGCATTTTTCTCTTTTCTGTTATTGCCATTTTTACCTTTTGACCACTGCGGTGGCCCGGGCATCAGGTAAGTGAAAAACACAGCAGTTTACATTTTGGCGGTACATGGCGACACTTGTAAGTCCTTTAATGAGATCCTGTCATCGGTGTATTTGCGGTCACGGGGCTGTGTGTTGTTGCCTTTGCCGTCGCTGCTGCTGCCGTTTGTTGGGTGTCAGCTGTCGACTGTCATGCACACAAAGTGCCGCCCCTGTTTTTCCCCCCCGCCCTTTTCTGCCCATTTCCCTTTCCGTTTTCCGCGCTTTCTGACTCGCTACCATTTAGCGCCCTTTGACCCTTCGCAAGTCCTGCGATTATTTCTGTGTGCGTGTGTGTGTTTGTTTGTAACAGTGTAAACACAGCCACTAACTAATGAGCTGTTCCCACTGATACCCAAATCTTATGAGGGGGAAAAGGGGTATGGAAAGGGGGTTTTAAGGGGAGAAAAAGATACCAAAGATGTATTGTGGAGATTCTTAAGGGGTTAAAGGGTTATAATTTTAATTATAGAAACTAAATTTGGAAATTTTAAAATAATATAAAGGCCAAAGTGCAGCAATTACTGTCTAATCGATTACTAATCGATTAACTTAGATGTTGCGTTGGCATAGACTTTAGATATTTAAAATTTATATAATTTCAAGGATGAACTTTGCATAATTATGTCACAAATATTTTGCATATTAATTTATTTGTTTATATTTAGATAACAATAAATGCTAAACTAGGAGCTAAGAGTCAGAGAAGCTTAGACCTACGACTTGGGGTCTTAATAACGTTTAATACGTTTATATTTAATTACTAAATTCTTTTTACAGCCTTAGAATATTGAAATAAATAATTTAAATAGAAATAAACTTTTGTTTTATTTCTTAATGTTGAGTCATTCAACTTATAAAGAAAACCTATTGTGATTCAAGTTGGAAACTTAAGCCAGTTTTCTCTTTAAACTCTTTCAATGTCTGCTCCACTTTAAGTCACTCCACAAGACATAAGTCAGATGCAAATACATCTTCAAGTGGGTGGAAAAATGGGGGTGGAAAATGGGGGAAATAATGGTGGAAATACACACACTTAAAGCACACTTTGGGGCTGCTGCTGCTGCTACTGCTGCTCGTTGGCTCATTTGTCTGTTGGCCGTTGCAATTGTTTTGTTACACAATCGCCGTTCAAGGCGGCAAATATTGTATTGGGGGTCTTAGCCTTAAGCCGGCTGTAACTGTAACATATGCCACCGCCAGGATGCGCAGGCGACACAGGACACACAGAGCACAGGAAGCAGAGCACACGCAGCACAGCTCACAGGACACATGCTGAGGCTGCTAATTGAATCAGAAACCGCAGCATAAAATCAACTACAAGGCACAAATAACCGCAGCCCACACGGCGTATACGCAATGCGAGAGACAGGACAGTGGAAATGTGAAATTGGAAAAGGGACTGGCTATATTTTAGAGCCTTTGGCTCTCGGTGTATGGACAACGAAAAGGATTGACCAGATTGATAAATCCCCCCGAGGACAGACGGACGACGATGATGATGCCTTTGACAGCGGCCTCGAGGGGAAAAGGGAAATGCGAAATCGGCTCGAAATGTGCGGCATAAAAAGCAGGACATACATTTATGGGCTGCCTGAATAAATCATTTGCTTGCAGTGAGCCCACTCTCTCTTCCCCCTCTCTCTGTCCTGTGTTTATTCTGGATTTCAGCATGTCATCCCCCCCAAAAAAACATCATATAAATATATTTTGTCCTTAAGTAAACAATTACAAAAGCCACGCACAGCGGAAGCGGAATTAAGTCTAATTTAATGAACTCTGTTTACCTCAGCTGCGGGTGGCAGACAGCCGCCGCCATATGCCCAATATTCGCTGTATATACGCTTTATATTTGCCCAATTTATTGGATCAAAGTTCACCTTCGATAAAGCGGAAGCAAAAAAAATTAACGCCAAGGAAAACGAAATGTAACGATCACTCGCGCGAAAACCGACAACAAACAGAATTTCCCGAGCAGACCGAGGATTCGACCGTTCGCCACAGCAACCGGTTGGCAAGTGAAATGCGTTTCCCAAATGGCGCAAAGCCACGAAGCGAGGAAACGAGCCAGGAAGCCGCCTCGGAACTTGAAAGGATTCAAAATGTGTGTTGGCCAGGCAAGCAGTGCGCCGTAAATACTGACACACTGCTTGCCGGGCTGCTTAAAACACTGCTTAGCAAAACTGTTATACAAGCCTGCACTGAGCAAGATTTGTAGTTAAAAAGAATTAGGAAAATTAGCACTAAGAACTAATGAAGCATCTTTTCGGCTGAAATGAAGCAAGCGAATCTGTAAAGAGTAGTGCATACTTTTGGGGCTTCTTAAATTCTAGCTTTTTTCAATGCTTCTCAAACTGTTTCAATTGGAGCTGTTCCTCAGCGCAAAAGTATGCCATTTATTTGCTCTTTCGCGAGTTGCCTATTATTTCAGCCCAAAAGATGCAATAATTTAAAATGTAGACACATTCAAAATGTGCCTTCGTGCCAGATAAACCGAGAAAAAAAAAATTAGATTTTGTTTGTTTTTTTTTTAAATTTATTTGTTTATGTAGAATGTAGAATAGAAAGTAGAATGTAAAATGTAATAAACAATGTAAGATGTAAAATGTAGGAAAAATGTAGAATGTAGAATATAGCATGTAGAATGTACAACATCATGTAGAAGGTGTAATGTAAAATGTAGAATTTATAACGAATTTGACGTAATATAAGTTAGAACAAATGTAGACCTCAATCTGGGCATTTTCAGAGCATATTCGTTAATTTCAGGATTTTGATACCAGGAGTTGTTTTTGTTGTAAAAGAGATGCTTCTTGTTGTTGTAGAAACAAATCCAGACTTCTATCTGGCCGTTTTCGGGACAAAATTGTAATTTTTGAAATATTTTAGCCGAGTTTCGAACCACTTGGGCCGTTTTCAGTGCAAATTCCTTAATTTCGGGATTTCAGATACCAGGCGAACAGAAGGCAGTAGCAAGGGACTGAACACTTTTATAAACTGTTATACTTTAGCCAAGTTTCAAACCTTATGGGTGTTCTACAAAGCGAAGTCTCCAACCATTTATAACAGAAAGTTCAAAACTCGGCTAAACTGTTGTATGGTTCGAAACTAGGCTAAAGTATAACAGCTTATAATAGTTATCAGTCGCCTGCTACTGCCTTCTGTGCGCCTGGTATCTGAAATCCCGAAATTGAGGAATTTGTTCTGAAAATGGCCAGATTGAAGTTTGGATTTGGGTTTTCTGACACCAGGAGTTGTTTTTGTTGTAAAAGAGATGCTTCTTGTTGTTGTAGAAACAAATACAAACTCCAATCTGGCCATTTTCAGTACAAATTCCTCAATTTCGGGATTTCAGATACCAGTTTTCAGTCGCTTGCTACTGGTTTCTGTGCGCCTGGTATTTGAAATCCAGAAATTAAGAAATTTGAACTTAAAAATACCTAGATTCGTGTCTGGATTTGTGCCTAGGCATAATATTGTGCTGGATTGTTGTTGTAGGCACAAATCCAGATTCAAATCTGGGCTTTTTCAGTACAAATTCGTTAATTGCTGAATTTGAAGTACCAGGCGCACAGAAGGCAGTATAGATAGACGATACGCAAAAAATAATAATACCATTATAGGATTTTTGCACTAACTTTACCTGGTCACACTCAATTATTTCTCAAGGCCTATAAGTTATCGATATTTTAGAGTAGCCAGATTCGATATTTTAACAGTCTGGCAGCACCAACAAATATACCATAATACTAATCAGCGGTCATTGGTCGTCTCAAATGTAAACAAAGGGCGGCCATTACTAAAATTGGAAAATAACCGTAAAGAGCAGTCTGCACAACTAGCAAACAGCTGATCGCAAGTCACTTGCTGCTGGGCGCCAGGCACCTGCTGCTGATTCTGTTCGCCTGGTAGGAAGAAATCATGAAATTGTCTAATTTATGTAAATTAAGCCCGATTTTGTATTAATAAAATACAAAAACAATTTCAACTTAATAACAATAACAAAAACAACAATAATATAACAACAACAATAAATTTCTACTTAATTTAGTATTAAATTTGCTCCATTCCATGATTTATGTACCAGGCGCGCAGAAACAGCAGCAAGCAGCTGATCGGCTGATTTTAATTCATGAAGTAACGGTGCCTTAAAGAGGGGAAAGCAGAGAAGCCTTCTGATTGGTCAATTCAAATGTAAACAAAGAGCGGCCATTATTGAAATTGGAAAATAACTGTTACAAGCTGGCTGCATTAATAGTAAACAGCTGATCGGAAGTCACTTGCTGCTGGGCGCCGGGCACCTGCTGCTGATTCTGCTCGCCTGGTAGCTAACTTTCGGATTAAGAGGTTCGAATTTTCGAACTTTCGGATTAAAAAAGGTTCGAAACTCGGTTAATTTATTTTCGAATTTCATCTTTCTGCTGGCTTCTGTGCGCCTGGTGTCTGAAATCCAGAAATTGATAAATTTATACTAAAAATGAAGCGATCGAGGCCTGTTTTTTTCCTACAACAACAATAAAAGCATGAGCAACAACGACAACTACTACAAAAACATTAAAACTGCCAAATAAAGGAGAAAGTTTCAATTTTTCATTCCATCTAGCCGAGTTTCGAACCATTATCCGAAATTCGAACTTTCGGATAAAAAGAAGTTCGAATTTTCGAACTTTCGGATTCAAAAAAGGTTCGAAACTCGGTTAATTTATTTTTTAATTTCATTTATCTACTGGCTGCTGTGCGCCTGGTGTCTGAAATCCAGAAATTGATAAATTTATACTCAAAATGCCGCGATCGAGGCCTGGTTTTTTCCTACAACAATAATAAAAGCATGAGCAGCAACAAGAACTACAAGAAAATCATTAAAACTGCCAAATAAA
>VNJQ01003609.1:0-16324 GCA_008042515.1 Drosophila truncata | reverse complement strand
CCCGTCGCACAGAGCACCGTTTTCGGGTGGATCGTATCCGGAGTCTGCAAGGAGGAATGATCCAGCTTTGCGTACGCAAGGGGGGGGAGAATGTTCGCGCCACAAGGGCGCTTAGTTCCGAGCGGCAGTGTGGGAGCGAGCGCTGCAACGGAGCTTGCACTCCCGCTTGCACTCCCGCTCACCGGCCCTCTCAGTGTCTCTCCCGCTCCCGTTGTCCAGCGTAAATTCACCACTCCGCGGTCCCGGGCATCTCCCACTCTTAGTTTGTAAGTTAGTCTTAATTGAAGTCTGTGCCAATAAAGATATTGTGAAGTGATCTCGCCGCACCTTCTACTTCGGGACTTGGGATTTTTCCAGCAGCCACCACCAGTATTCCAGCCCAAGCCAGCGGCCACCACGACCACCCCCAATCGACAGCCGGCCTTATTTTGGATATTCCGCCCACTCCAGTTCAATAATTTTTTTTCGAAAATTCGGCAGTTGCTATTATTTCCGATTTTCCCTATGGCACCTATAGGATATAGTAGTCTGATTTTTATGCAACTTAATGCGAAATTCTGGAATAATAATAAGTGACCAAATATCAAGCTTGGTGATTATATGTTAAAAACTTACAAAGTTATATTTTTTTTCAAAAATTTTTTCGGTCGCTCATATGGCAGCTATATGATATAGTCGTCCGTTCCGGCCCGTTCCGGCCAGTTCCGACTTTTATAGGAGTGAGAGTAAATAGAAGACTACCTTCAAAGTTTCATTCAGATAGCTTCAAAACTATGGGACTAGTTTGCGTATCATTGGGTATTTTATGACTATATTCTATAGCTCCCATTGGAAGAATCAATAGAAAAATATAAATAATAGAAAAAATCAAACCGTCTCTGTTTCTCAACATATTTTTATCTAATTTGAGATTCGGCTATTCATTATTTGTTTAGAATTTCGCTTTTAATTTCATTGCAATCTGCAAGGGTATATAAACTTAGCTTCCTTTCTTGTTTCATAATGAAATAAGTCCCCAAATTGAAAAATGAAAAACCATCCCAAACGTAAAAAATTGGCATAACGGAAAAACGAAATAAGTTCCCAAAAATTTAGTATGAAGTCGATTTTTTATGGAATTTCACTTTTAGAGATAATAGAAAAAAACGGCCCTAAAATCATTAAATCAGTCCCCAAAGAACATTTTTTGGCTCCAAACCAGGTACTGGTTATTTACGTTCAATATTTTGACAAGGCAAGTGAAATATTTAAAATAGTTCAATCGAAGCTAAACAGACGAAAATGAGGACTTAAAGTGAAATTAAATGAAAATCGGGAATTTTTTTTTAATTTAATTTTTTATGGTTGTCTTTTACATTTTATTTTAAATTCTCATTTTTGTCTGCTTAGCTTACATTGAACCATTTTAAAAAATTAATGTTTTTAATGTATTAAAAGACATCTTTTTAGGTATTTCCCATATTTTTAATTTTAATGGATAAAAAAGAAGAAAATGCTATGAAGAATTATTGACGTATACAAGGTGCGTTCCAAAGTAAACAGGACTTTTTCAATGTAGCGTCCCCTGATGGTGCCATCTATATGTCAACTGGTGCGTTAGAATCTGCTATCGTTTATCGACTTCCAGTAAAAATTTCATGACATTTCATTTATTGGAAGTGAGGTTATTGCGTTTTAAGTGTCAGTATGTTTTTTTCAACGGTGCGAAAATGAGCTTCGAACAAAGAGCTAACATTAAATTTTGTTTTAACATTGGTAAAACTTTTACCGAAACGTTTCAATTGATGAAGTTTATTGCGATGATTGCCTATCCCGTAGCAGAGTGCATGAGTGGTTTTAACGTTTTCAAAGTTATCGTGAGGACATAAATGACGATGAACATGTGGGCCAACCAAAATCCATGATCACCGAAAATTCCATCGAAACTGAACGTGAATTCATAAAAAATCAGCCAAAATCATCATTGAAATTCATGGAAATAGAATTGAACATCTCCAAAATATCGATTTATCGCATTTTGATCGAACATTTGGGCTTACCAAAGTGTGTGCACGGTTTGTTCAGCACAAATTGACTGAAGTCCAAAAATTGCTCAGAATTCAACATTCGAAGGACATCATTAAAGAGGCAAAAAAAGACCCGAACTTCCTTTACAAGATTGTGACTGGTGACGAAACCTGGTGTTTTCAATATGTTCCCGAAACGAAATGCCAGAGTGCTGAATGGAAGGCGCCGGACGAGCCGAAACCCAAAAAATCGCGCCCAGATAAGTCAAAAATACGACAATGCTGATTTGTTTTTATGTTTCCAAGGGTATTGTCCACAAAGAATTTGTTCCACCCGGCCAAAACATTAATGCGGTATTCTACCTTGGAGTTTTGAAGCGATTGGTGCGCCGTATTCGACGTGTTCGTTTTTCCATTTGCGGAGTTATTTCATTTTTTATTTTAAATTTAATTTTTGTGTTTTTTAGGGACCTATTTCAGTACTTTTTCAAAAAGCGAAATAAGCCCCCAAAATCTGTCAAATTTTTGTTTTTGTATTTGTTGTTATTTCCTATACATGCTGATTTTAATACTTTTTGATTCACTCCGATATGTTCCATAGTTTTTCGTGAATCACAAAAATTTGGTGTGGAGAAAAGGGCCGTTTAAAGTTTTTGACGTGCCTACGTTTACATTTGTGTGCCTCGCGTACGCGCTTCATTAGTATTCGAACTTGAAATTTTTTTCATAATATTATAAATAAACTATTGTTTAAATCAAAAAAAGTTTGCCCAAAAATATTTCGATTACATGTGGATCCCCCTTTAACTCAATAAAATATACTTTTTTCTGCATCACATTATATTTCGATAGTATGGCCAACTTAATATGAGTATAAAGGGGTGTCACATTCTAGTGGCGAAGAGTGTATTAGGTTTTGTTTACACTAAAGTACGTTAGGTTTAATTTATTTAAAAGTAAACAGATTGACTAAAAAGGAGAGGAGGAGAAACGACCAAAGCCTGTTATTATCAGCCATGGAGCAATATATAGCTATCACAACGAAGTATACGGAATTGCTACGGATGTCGAGCCTTCAGGGATGTAAATCATTTTGGGCCTTATCGCTATAGCGAGTTAAAGAATTTAAAGACATTGCAATGCATTCCAATGCAGGAAACCTGTTCAAGAAACTTGGATAGGAAAAACAAATTAAACCGCTGAACGGGTTAAGCGAGCGGTAGGCCGATAGTTTCTGTTTAGTAGGGGGGTGGCTTGGAAGCCCGGAGGAAGAGGGAGAGAGAGAGTGTACGGGACACTTTGAGGCTGCATGTGGAATTACACTGCCTCTCGAAAATAAGCGCCCTTTTGGCGGGAACAGTTTCTTTCTCAATAAATATATCTTGATTTGTATTTTTATTTTTAAATGTATATTCCTCGTTTGCTTGCATTTTTTTGACACTTCCCAACCGACTTCAGTAAAACAGAGTTCTGTCCAATTTCACAATTCCTGCAATGTCTATTGCCCTCTCTGTTTCTCTCATTCAGTCAGCGCTCTACGATCAGACCATGCTCAGCAGCAGAGTGTGTCTCTTTTCCTCAGCTACTGTGCATTGCTAGCGACAACGTGTCGCCACACAAAAACTTACGTACACGTACAATGGGCAAACTTGCCATTCTACGACACGGCCTTCCTGACAACTCACACGTCCTCGTGTGTTTAGTTTTTAATACCACAAGACTCAATTTCACTTTAAACTTTTTTTATTTTTAAACAGATATTTTTATTTCATGTAGTTATTCTTTAATAATATTATTCTCCTTTGTAAAATAAAACATTTGTGCATTTCCTTTGGCACATTTTAACAATTGTGTAATTCCTTTAACACATCTTACAATATAACTTTAGTAGAGTTCCTTTAACACCTTTTAACATTTGTGTAGTTCCTTTAACACATTACAATAACTTTAGTGTAGTTCCTTTAACTGTTTTTAGCATTTGTTTAGTTTCTTTACCACATTTCAATAACATTAGTGTAATTCCTTTAACACTTTTGACATTAAATTCATTTTCGAAATATCTCTATACATTATTTTATGCCACTTTTTTATGAATCTCTTTCTTGATCGTCAGACGCATCTTCCATCGTACCGTCTCTATCTTCGCGTATTAGCTGATTATTCGGCAAAGCTCTTAAGAATTCATGGGAATATTTGTAAGTTCGCTTACTTGTTAAGGACTTTAACAGATATCTATCTCCATCTAGTATTTTGACAATCTCAAACGGCCCTTTAAATTAAGGGTCAAGCTTAGTTTGATGACGCTCCTCATTTTTAAGCAATACGTGATCGCTTGAACTATGTTTAATAATTTTCGCCTTATTACTATCGAACCTGCGCTTATCATATCGTGCGCCGTCTTCCATATTTTGTTTGGCTTGTTTTCTTAGTTTTCCTCTGTCTATTTTGTCATCAACTTGTTCATCTATTGGTAGTAAGCCAAAAGGTCTAGCTTCATTACCAATTACCAATTCTAATGGGCTAAACTTAGTTACTCTATTCGCCGTACAATTAATTGCCAATTGCACCTCGGCCAACGCATCCTGCCACGATCTCCGATCGGTTTCCACAGCCGTCAACATTCTTTCGAGTGTATTCATTACTCGCTCGACCTGACCATTGGCCCTACTCGCACCGGTGGCAATTAAATGCAGATTAATTTTTTGAGAGGAACAAAACTCACGAAAATCTGAACTTGCAAAACAACGACCTTGATCCGCTATAATTCGGGTAGGCTAACCAAATAAAGAAACGACTGATCTTACGGCCTTAACACAACTTTCCGTATATATTTTCAATGTGTGGTAAAAATAAATAAAATTTTGTAAATGCGTCTATTAAGACAATAACGTATTCTTTTAAGTCGTTTTTACCACTCAATTTTTCTGTTATGTCAATATGTACCGTGTGCCACGGTATCTTGGGAATTGATATCTATCTTGAGAATAGAATGTAACTCTGCCTGCACTTTAACTACGGGTGGCTTTGATAATTTTCAAGTGATACAGTTTTCTACGAACCGATGCACATATTTTGACATGTTTTCAAACCAATAATAGCTATAAACCTTATCTAATGTCTTTTCCCATCCCAAATGCATTATTGATTCGTGGACATGATTAATAACTGCCCATCTAAATGCCCTTGGAATTACCGGTAGAGATTTAGTTTTACCATTTCTCTGTATTTTTCTATGCAAAATACATTTACGTAATTCATAGGTTTTATCTAAATTATCTTGTAAATCAATATTTCTGAATTTAGTTGCTCCGAAATTAACCAGTTGTCGGTTACCTCAGTCAAATTTATTCGTTTGTCAGGTATTTTATTCTGACCACTATTTTCCTCAGGAATTTTATTTTGATCATTATTTTTCTCAGGCACTGGATTCCGAGATAGACAATCTACGTGCGCCATTCGTTCACCCTTTCTGTACTCTAAGTCGAAGTCAAACGATTGCAATAATGCCCACCACCTACAATGTACCCTCGGCGTTAAGTCGAGTTTTGTGCAACTAGCCTTCAAAGAATTGCAGTCTGTATATACGACAAATATACGTCCCTGCAAGTAATGGCGGAAATGTCGGATACCGTTAACTACCTCTAGCGTTTCTAATTCATAAGAATGATATTTAGACTCGGCAGGAGACGTGCATTTACTAAAATACTCAACGACGTGCAATAGTATAGCTCCACAGCCAATTGAACTGGCGTTAGTGTGCAACTCTATTGCGTATTGCGTGTCGAATATGATCAAAACGGGTGCCTGTGTCAACACAGATATGATTTTAGCTCGTATTTGCTCGTGGTCTTGTTGCCAAGCGAAAGTTGCAATTTTCTTTGAAGCTAGGTGATACAAAGGCTTAAGCGTCTCCGAAAATTTTGGAACGCACTGTCTGAAATATGAAGCCAATCCAATAAATGTCGAAACTGCGACACAGATTGTGGAGGCGGTAAATCAACCAATGCTTTTATCTTACGTGCGTTTGGCCTAATTTCCCCGTTGCTTATTTCGAACCCCAGATACTCAATAAAGTTTTAAGAAAGGAGCACTTAGTTACATTAAATGAAAATCCGGCATTACCTAATGTTTCTAGTACAGTACGCAACCGTTCCAACGCCTCTTCTTTGGTTTCGGCTATAACCAACACATCATCAATATAAACAATAGCATATGTGTGTGCTAGAGTTCGTAATGCTCTTATTATGGCCCTCTGAAACACAGAAGGTGCATTTTACAAGCCAAAAGGCATAGTCAAAAACTCGTACTGCCCTTCTGGCGTTACAAACGCGATTCGCTCTATTGAATTTTCATGTACTGGAATTTGGTAGAAATTACTGGCCATATCTAAGAACGAGAAATGTTTGGCACCGCGAAGCCTGGCAATCTGGTCTGCGATAAGAGGCAATGGATACCTATCAGCAACGGTATTCTCATTTAATATCCTATAGTCCACACAAAGACGATCAGTGCCGTTTTTCTTCTTTACCAACATCATAGGGCTGGCGAAAGGTGAGAAACTTGGACGAATAATATTTGCTTTCAATAATTCATCAATTTTACAGCGCACATGGTTTTTTTTTCCTCGCTTAGCCTGTATGGACGTCGTTGCACTGTCTTTAGTAGATCTATTAAATTAATTTCTAACTGCCCTGTCGAGACTCGAGTTTTTGGAATACCGCTGATAAACCAATCAGAGTAACACTTTAGGATATTTGTTAAGGCCACTTTATCGGATTCGACTAAATCAATATCAGCATTTATAATATCTTTGTAATCAGTTACAGTCAAATTATCTACCCTTTTTGTTTTATAAATTTGGAGTTTGTCGGCGTCTATTGTTAATCCAAAGCCCTGGCTAAGGATTTCACGACCTACCAACACATCGTATTTCAGATACTTATCCATAATTACTTGTAACAAAATTTCAAAGCAGTATTGTTCAATATTTATATTATATAACACTTGCTGAGTACTTCAAATGGCATCATTACTTATACCGTTAAGTTTTACAATATTATTTATTCTTTTTCCATACTGTGGATGGGCTCCTTAAGCTTCCTCTTGTATACATAATATGTATAAAGTAAAAAGCCTATATCTCCGCTATTTATGGCGCGATCGCAATGAATCTTAAACAATCTGTGTATTTTGACAAAAAAAAAAAAATATTTTAAATATGTAAACCATAATTTTATAAAATTAGAAGATATACGGTTTTTATCAAATAGCTCCTCCAAAAAGGGGAGTAGCAAAAATTGAAAACCAACTTAATCTGCGTGCAGATATAAGAAGTCTAGATCCCAAGTTTGGCGTCTCTTGATCGTATAGTCTCTGAGATCTAAGCGTTCATACAGACGGACGGACAGACGAACATGGCTATATCGACTCCTTTAGTGGTCCTGACCAATATTTAGGTAACTTTTGGGGGTACGCCACGCCTCCTTCTGCTTGTTATAGAAAATCGCACTTGCACAAAATTATAATACCTGTTTACCTTCGGTACAGGCTATAAAAAATTCGGTGAGAACAGTTTTTAATGTGAGAGAGAGCAATATTTTTCTTAAGGGACAGTATCCAGACAGAAAAAAGTTTCGCAGCTAAAAAAAAGTTTAATCTTTTGAAGTGTAACCGCTGTATTCACTTGTTCGTCGGCATTATTGGAGGGCAATTGATGCGTGCATACTTTCTTGAATTTAAAACTTAAGGCATCATCAACATTTGTAACGGAACTGCAATTTCCTTGGGCAATGCCGGGCTAGCTCAGGATGCCCAAGGTGGGGTACAACCCGATGCCCGCAGTCCGCACAATTGAATCACATTAAATATCGGTCGTCTCGGAACTACAAATACTACACATTACTAGGAAATAAAAAAAACGTAATCAACAAGCAACCACGATCTGGACGACATTTCGAACACATTTGGTGGCATTGATGGAGTTCCCAGGACGCACGCACCCATCCTGTGGTGCCTCCTGGATATCTTGGGGC
The DNA here is from genome assembly GCA_008042515.1 of Drosophila truncata. Lineage (NCBI taxonomy): Eukaryota > Metazoa > Arthropoda > Insecta > Diptera > Drosophilidae > Drosophila > Drosophila truncata. The sequence goes on along the minus strand of VNJQ01003609.1, from coordinate 8,286 downwards.
ACCACCCATCTCCGGCGGACCTGAGCCGATTCCATGCGGTCTGGTGACCGGCTCAACTCCCCCAAGTAAATATTTTACTCAGCGTTCATCGCGGCTTTAATTCATACAAAATTTCAGGGTCCTTAAATTTCACCTGGCAGATATATCGGTTAAGCCGACCTATCCCGGCGAAACTTCACCCTAGCTGGGATGCGCTCGCGCCAGGACTGTGACAGCGGAGAAGAAGCCACAACCTGGCCCAAAAGGATTCCCTTCTTCTACCTAATATCCCAACTGGAGCTCCGGCTCTCGCACGGACTCCCCGGCTTCCAAAATAATGGCTGCTCCTAGCGGCTTAGTGACGACCAGGTTGCTGTCGAATCAGCGGCCCGGCGCTTGGTGACGCGAGATAGCCCTGGTGGCTCGTCGGCGACGGCAGGTGGCTCTGGCTGTGGCTCGTCAGCGACGGTAGGTGCCTCTGGCTGGTGGCTTGTCGGGTCTCTAGGCTCCACAAAACACACAAACAAAAAGGACTTGTCGGTGGTGGCCACGGGAAGATCGTCACAGAACAAATAAAAAAGCGAAAAAACGAAAAAAAAAATTTCAGTGGCCAGTGGATTTATCACTGCCACTCAGAAAGGAAACTTCGTTTTACTAGATGGTTCTCAAGTTTTATTTTTCCTATTTAATTCCAGGGAATTAAATAACTGGACGACGGTTTTCTCCTACTGCCCTAACCTCCCCGTCTACGCCTTCCTCTATGTGTTCGGACCGTTCCCAGAGTTCCGGCCTAGAAACCATTGATCTTCTGGTGCGACGGCCGAGGCAAAAGAGTAAAAGCCCTTTTTCCTAAGTTCTCGCCAACTTCACCGGTTCGCTCCCGACCTACTTCACTCTCCCCTCTGGCCCTACCGAATCAACGTTTGCATTTGCTGCTACATAGCAGTAATTTAAGTAAAAATATTGCTCTGCTCCCGCTATTGCTTTGTTTTCGATCGGCTCTGTAGCATAGCAGAGAGCACAAAATCAAAACGGTTGCTCTCTGCTCTGCTCTGTAGCACTGAACGTCGGAGAACTGAGCAATAGCAATAGCAAACAAATTCGCGACATGCTATTTGTAGTTGTAGCAATAGCACAAGCATCGACAGCGAGATGAGAGCAGAGCAAACGAAATGAATATTGTGCTCTCGAAGCAACTGCGTAGTCGCTGTCGTAGCAACTGCGTAGTCGCTCTCGTAGCATTTTTGTAGTTGCTCTCATTTCGCCGAATTTTGCCGCATACCAAATTTTACCGCTACATTTTGTTTTCGTAGGCATGCATGCACTGATTTAATTTTATTAAGAGCGCAATAATGTTACTTCACCTCATGCTTAAACATGGCTTCACAAAACAACACAATATTTTAATTAATTAATTAATTAATTTTGAAGACAATGGGTCAACAGTGCAAATCATGCAATCGGTCTTTAAAGGAAGATCGCACATTTAATTTAAAGAAACATATTGTGGGAGTGCACAAAATAAAAATCGATGATCAAGACGAGGAGTCCATGTGTTCAGAAAACATACCACAATCCAGAAAAAAAATTATTAAAGTTAAAATTAACAAAAAACAATTAAAAGAAAGCGTACCTTTCAATGTTTTAAATTCGGCAAACATGCGAAATATAATAGATCCGATTTGTCACGACTCTGCTTTATTATTGAAGATAAAATTATATCCCGAATTTTAGGCATGTTGGAACTTAAAGGCGCTAGTGGAAGCACATCTAAAAATCTGGCCAAAGAAATTATAGCTATTTTGTAGAAGTACAACATCCGATTGAATCAAATTATTTCAATTAAATCAGACAATGGAGCTAACATGATTAAAACGACAAAAATATTATCACAAAGTTATGTATATTTCTGATATTGATTTTGAAGGCACAGAGGAAGTGGATAAAAACATTGACTACACTACAAAAATTGAGAATTTTGAGGCCTCAGAAGAATTGCACGTGGGTAATATACAAATATGCCGGCGTGCAGCACATACTGCACAACTTTGCGCACTTGATGTTTCCAAAAAGGCATACATTAAAAGCTATTTACTTCAATGTCGCAACATGAAAATTTCGACGCTACCTCTATGTTGTGGGAGCTTGTAGAAAGCTACACTTGCATTATGAATCCACTGCAAAAAACCATTGTGAAGTTTCAAGATGAACAGTTGCACTACGGAAATTTCTATGCTTTATGGCTCACATGTAAATTGACTACAAACCAAATTTTACAATCACGGTCAGATAGCAAAGATTCGATTAGTTTTGAAATTGGTAAAACAATCATTAAAATCATAATCGAAAGTGGGTTTTGATGTATGCTTATACCTAGACCCAAGATTTCAACAAATTCTCTCCTCGACTCAGAAGAAAAATGCTAATCAATTTTTTAAAAGTTTTGTGGGAAAAAATTAAAGCAATTAACCAAAATTTTATAACTCAACGACTTTAGCTAATTCCATGAGTATTGAAGAAGGGTTGGAAAAAAATGAGTTCGACTTGTTAGACAGCTATTTGGGAGCTACGGTATCGCCATCAGATGAATGCATGGATGTTTTTACAAAAATCGAAACACTAAAACTCCCTTATATGAAAGCAAATGTTAATGTGTTGAACTTTTGGAGAGAAGGAAAGGCCATTGATCCTGAACTGAATGTACTAAGCAAAGTATGCTTTGCCAGTCCGCCAACACAAGTAAGAAGTATTGTTTATGCTGCAAGAAATATGCTAATAACTTTTAATTTTATTTAGGTCACAATAGAACGCGCATTTTCATCATTAAAACTTATATTGGCCGACAATCGCAATAGGTTAAACCACCACACATTAGAAAATATTTTACTGGTCAAACTAAACTCATCCCATTTGACAATTTCCCTTTATTTGAACAGGAAGAAAATAATAATTGAAATTATTGTTATTATATTGAAATTTAGTTTTTTATTTTTGTAACATGAAAAATAATTATATTTTCTTATAATTTGAAATTAACGTCTTTTAATGCAGTATCTGGTATGAGGCAGTAACATTATTGCGATCTTGATAAAATTAAATCAGTGCATGCATGCCTACGAAAATAAAACGTAGCGGTAAAATTTGGTATGCGGCAAAATTCGGCGAAATGAGAGCAACTACAAAAATGCCACGAGAGCGACTACGCAGTTGATACGAGAGCGACTACGCAGTTGCTCTCATCTCGCTGTCGATGCTTGTGCTATTGCTACAACTACAAATAGCATGTCGCGCATTTTTTGCTATTGCTATCTCTCAGTACTCCGACGTTCAGTGCTACAGAGCAGAGCAGAGAGCAACCGTTTTAATTTCGGCTCTCTGCTATGCTACAGAGCTGATCAAAAACAGAGCAATAGCGGGAGCAAAAAAAATACTCTGATGTAACATAGCATTTTCAATCACTGTACCGAACCTATCCATATCGATCTATCGATTTGCCCTTTCAGCCCATTAAGAATGGAAATGCAACACCACCCAAGGATTGGTAGATATGCTATTGGATTCCCGCGACTCCCGCATCCCAGCCATCTCGTGGTCGCATAGTGAATGCAGCTGCCTGGCCAGTCGGTAGCTGGAACCATGCAGGAACATATGATGGCCGAAAAGCGTGAAGAACGGCGCTTCTCCCGTAGCCGAGTGGACCGCGTTTTGGATGGCCACTTCGATCTCGAAAAGGTAAGCATCCCACTCCCGATGGTCGTCCTCCAGGAAAGGATAGCTGCCAGTACGCTCTGGTTTTCCCGCTCCGCTGCATTGCTCTGTGGAAAGTATATCGGTGTCTTCAGGTACCGCATTCCGAAGCTCTCCATCGCGTCCTCGAAGATCCTCGACGTGAACTGTCATCCATTGTCCGAGTGCACTATTTCTGAAACCCCGAACTTGTAGACCTCGATGAAGATGAAATCCACAACGTTCGAGGCTGTCGCGTCTCTCATGGACTTCGGGAACATGTACTTGGAGAAGTGGTCCACGACGATAAAGATCCAGGCATGCCCCTTCTTTCACCTCAGATACTTTCCAAGAAAGTCGATGTACAGCTTCTGGAATGGCCGCTAAGTCTGTACCCGTTCTCCGATCCCGACCATCATCCGGTAGTTGGGCGCCTTCGACTTCTTGCAGACCTCGCATCTTCGAGCGAATTAGCGCACCTGCAACACCATCCTATGCCAGTAAAACTGTCGATCCATTCCGCGTGAGCTGCCTTTGGGTCCGTATGGGATCGATCAACAAGGCTGTGGGTCAGACTCTGCGGTATCCAGAGCTTCTACGCCCATCCGTCTGCCTCGTCATACAAAGTTGCCGGGGAGACTCGCTTAAGGATGAGTCCGTCCTCGATCTTAAGATCCGGTAAGTTATCCGTATTCTCCTGGGCTATCTCCTCCATGTATCGCGAGTGCGTGTCTGCCACGACTTTCTCGCTGCCTTTCCGATGCTCGATGTTGATGTTGAACCCCTGGAGCTGCAGAGACCACCTGGCCAGACGTCCTGAGAGACCCTTCATCGACATTAACCATTTAAGGCTGGCGTGATCCGTGATGCACGTAAATGGCTTGCCCTCCACATACGGACGAAACTTCCGGATCGCCAGAAGAGCTACAAGGCACTCTTTGACGGTGTTATTCACCTGGTGCCTGTTGATTTTCTCGTCCTTCTGGAAAAGAACATCTCCAACCTCGATATGTGATGCGTCATATGTGATGCCGCTTGAAGTCCTCGTGAACTAGAACTGGTGCCTTGGTTATTGTCATCTTCAACGATAGCTGCGCCTCCGGAATCGAAGAAAACTTCGTGTTCCCGGTCTTCTTGAGCGATTCGACCAGCGGCGCTGCCTGCGTCGGGAAGTTCCTTACGAAACGCCGATACCAGTCAGCGGTACCTAGAAACGCGCGCACCTTATTCATTGATCTCCTCCTGATCGCCGCCACTCTACCGCGATCCATGCGCAGATGACCTTCACCTTCGACAAACCCTAGGTAAGTCAGCGACTTGAAGCAGAATTTTGATTTGCTCAGACCGATGGTAAATCCGGCTTCCCTTAGGCACTCTGTAACTCGTCGTAGGTATCGGAATTGCTTCTCGATGTCCGGGGCCAGTATGAGCAGATCATCCAAGTAAACGAACACATTGGATCAGATATCGGCGGTATTACTCGATCCATGAGTCTCACCAACCGCTGCGCCGCATTACAAAGCCCGATAGGCATCACCCTGAACTGGTAAAGGGGCTGACCAGGAACACTAAACGTTGTTAACTCCTTGCTTTTCTTGTCCAACTCGATCTGCCAGAATGCGAATTTCAAATCCACGCTGGAGATGAAGTGCGACCGATTCTGGACAGGATTCCATCAATACTAGGCAAGGGGTAAGCGTCCTTGACAGTCACGGCGTTCAGCCTGCTGGCATCCAAACAGAACCGGTCCTTTCCAGGCTTCGACACCTCCGTCGTCCGGTTGCTCCAAGGGCTCTTGCTCTCCTTGATGACTCCCAGGGCTAGCATCTTGTCGACTTCTCCCACGACCACCTTCTGCTTCGCCGGAGACATAGAATAGGTCCGGCCCTTAAAGATTTTCTCGCCAGCTCGATATGTAAATAGACGCAATAAAGGGACACTCTTTAGGTAATTCACTCATGAGCTGAGTTTGTTGTTTTTTTTGTGGATCACGCATACCTTGCAGGAGAAAACTACAGACTTAACGATTGTAAGATTTATATTGTACAAGGTACAAAGTTGAACTTTTCGTTTTTTTCCCCATGCAAAAAAATGGTAAATAGTCAACGTTCTGGTAAAATTACACAAAAACTAGACAATCGGCATGATTCTAATTTTAAAATATAAATACATTCATAAACTGTAAACTAAGCTAAAAAATTACAGGTTGGTTCCGGCTTATACAGGTAAAACGCTACCTGCCATGTGTCCTATTTATTCCCTTTTTTCTCGCTAAAGTAGTCTATACCTTCTGAAGCCACCAAATACACTATGTCTTTGAGTTGCGTCTATATTTTCTGGACCAACTTTCTGGATCAACTGCGCCACGCTGTGTCTGCGGAAATGCAAGGCTTCACAATGAAACAACTCAGGGTAAAAAATACCAAAATACCAAAAAAATACATGCAAAAAAGCATGGGGCGCAACTGATTTGCTGCGTTAATACCTTGAATATGTTTATTTATTTATCTCTGGGTTATGTAAAGTCGGAAAAAGATATGGAATCATTTTATTATAGTTCAGAAATACTTAATCTATTAAAAATTCCCTTAATATAAGTTTATTTTTAGTAAAAAGTAGTCAAAATAATAGAAAAATCTGAATTCAAATACAATTTTTTGTTCTTTTTTTTTGAGCAAATTGATAAAAAAAGAGCTAAAAAAATTAAACTGAACGTTTTTGGCTCAGGCAATCATACTCGAACGCAAAATATCTGCGTTGAGCCGTGGAAATTAGGAGCCGCTCAGCTGCGGCGATCTCAGCAATGGACAGTTGCTCCTCACATGGAACCGTTATTCGTTGCGAACGCTGAATAAGGCGATACACATACGCGAAAACTCGCAGTGCCTTGTAGAGCTTAGAAAATCGCTCGAGAATATCTTCCGGGGGTACCTTCGCGACATTGACCTGGACCGCTCGTCTCTCAAGTTCCGTCGCGGGCGATTCGCCCTGGAGATGGCCACTCACAGCGGGGCATCCGCAACCAGGCTCGTGCCACCACAGTTGACTGTCTGCAAGGTCTCGAAGCGACACCCCTCTGATTGGAAAATGATTTTTTAGAAAGATTTTTATTTAATTTTTTAGCTTTATTTTTATCGATTTGCTCAAAATAAAAATATTTTTAAAAGTAAAAAAAAATGTTTATTATAATTTAGATTCTTCTTTTATTTTGACTACTTTTTAATAAAAATAAACGTATATTAAGGGAATTTCTAATAGATTTAGTATTTCTGGACTATAATAAAATAATTCCATTGTTTTGGGACTTTACATGCCCCAGAGATAAATAAATAAATAAACGGTGAAAGTTGATTTTGGTTCAGAAAATATAGACGCAACTCGTAGACATAGAGTAGTCGGTGGCTTTCATCGGCTTTAGATGTTATAGACTACTTTAGCGAGAGAAAAGGGAAATAATAGGACTGGCAGGTAGCGTTTTACCTGTACTAGCCGAAACCAACCTGTAATATTGTAATATTGCCGATTGTCTAGTTTTTGTATAATATTACCAGAAAGTTGACCAATTTACCATTTTTTTTTGCATGTGGCAAAAACCGAAACGAAAGTTCAACTTTGAATGCTCATATCTTGTACAATATAAGTCTTACATTCGTGTGAATTTGAATCCTTGGGAAATATCCTGTCGAATAGGTAAAGTTTAAATCGTTTTTACGACTATGACTTTTTTTGATTTTCGCAAGCTCGATTGTTGGAGTGTGTGATCTTGATCCCCCTGTTGGCCACGAACGTAGTCGACATGCTGGCTTGTTCAACCGTGCCAACACAATCGTCGAGTCGGTCCAACAGTGCAAGCCTGCAGTGGACCCGGGCATCCTTGGAAGGACAGCAGCAAGGCTCCACACAATTCTAGCCTCGGAAGCAACACCATTATCGGGGATCCAACTTCAACTCGGACGTAGATGGCCGCGCCATAAGCCTTCTACGACGCGTCACAGAACCCATGATGCTCTACCTTTAGTCCTGGCCGAAACGCGACCAAATGGGAAATAGGGATCTGATCGAGCGAGGAATAACTTTCTAGAAAATCGACCCATTTTTGAGACGATTCCTGGGGGAGAACGTCGTGCCACCCTTGGTCTTGGAGCCATATGTCTTGCATGAACATTTTAGATCGGACAATAAAGGGGGGAACCGTTTCGCAATCTGGGACAGTACCCGCCGTTTCGTGAAGGACGAGTCGGAGGATAGTTCAGGCGGAATAAAAAAACTCATCGGACGTTGCCCTCCATTGCACACCCAACGTTTTCGCCGTACTCTCAGAGTCAATCTCGAGGAAGTCAGAGATGCCCACTCTGGATATTGGTTAAAATTGCGCTGCTGTTAGACATCCATTTCCGCCTTGCAAAATTCTTGAATGGCCAGCTCAGCTTCTCGCTTGGAGTCTGCTCCGGCTAGGACATCGTCACGTACAAATAATTTCGAATAATATGGCTTACCACCGAAGAAAGCAGTCTCCTCTTCGCCTGCTTAGGGCCTCTTGTGTTCAGGAACATCCTGGATAGCTCACCTGCGGTCCCGCTG
>VNJQ01003596.1:0-17104 GCA_008042515.1 Drosophila truncata | reverse complement strand
ATATGCTTTTGCAAACTGACCTGAACAACATGCAATCTTGGTGCACCCACAATCTGTTGTTTCTTAATAACTCGAAATGCAAATCTATGTCCCTTTATCGGAAAAACTGTTTTTATGCCAATTATTCTTTAGAGACTGATGTTCTTGAACGCATCTATTCAGTTACAGATCTTGGAGTTTTGTTTACGCACAACTTAAATTTTAACGATCACATTGGTTTAATTGTTGGTAAAGCTAAAAGTGTCTTTGCTTTTGTTAAGCGCTGGTCAAAGGAGTTTGATGACCCTTACACCACCAAACTCCTATTTATCTCTCTCGTTCGTCCCATTCTTGAATACTGCTCTTGTGTATGGTCACCCCAGTACGCGAAATATCAGGACCTTATAGAATCGGTACAGAAACAATTCCTCTTGTTTGCTCTTCGGGGTTTAAACTGGGATCCACATCGTCGTCTGCCTTCCTATTCAGCCAGACTGCGGCTTTTAGGCCTGCCTACGCTAATGGACCGTCGGACCTGCCATAGCGTTATGTTCATGCATAAAATAATCAATGGTCACATTTCCTCAGTTTACCTACTGAACCTCATAAGGCTCTCGGTCCCTACAAGGCCTTTCCGTCACTTTCGACCCATCGCCCTGGAGGCCTGTAGGACTAACTACGAAATGCATGAGCCTTTTCGTGTTTTATGTTCTTTGTATAATAAGTTTTTCCATTTGTTACATGTCGAGTTGTCCTTAGATGTTAATTCAAATTGTTTGTTATGTTACCTTACCTCTGCCCACCAGATGTGAGTCGGAGCACATCATTAAAAAACACTCCCTTTTCGGTCAGAGGTAAGGGTACGACTTTACATGGCAGAAATTTGCCATTCTTAATAAAGAAATAAATAAATAAATAAATAAATAAATTGCTTTAAACTTAGTTTTCATTAGTGACCTATATTTTTGTATAAAATGAAGGAAAAAGTTGTGTTCCGTAAATATTTCTTAGTCTATGTTTTATTTCAGTTTCATTTGCTAATTTTTGGAACCTTCTGAATTCATTTCAACTTCAACAAGAAAAGAAGCTAACTTCGGCTTACCGAAGTTTATATACCCTTGCAGATTACAATTGAGCTATGTAAATAAAAACGAAAATAACATTAAATGGTGGAATCTCAAATTTGATGAAAATATGTTGAGAAACAAGCGAGTTATGATTTTTTCTATTATTTCGCTGATGTTCCTATGGCAGCTATAGAATATAGTCGTCCGACTTTTATGAAATTTAAACCGAAATTCTGGAATAATATTAAGTGACGAAATCTCAAGTTTGATGAAAATATGTTGAGAAACAGCGAAGTTATGATTTTTTCTATTATTTCCTTGATTGTTCATATGGCAGCTAAAGGATATAAAATAAAAACCAAAATTCTGGGATAATAATATATGGCTAAATCACAAATTTAATAAAAATATGTTGAAAATTGAAAGTTATAATTTATAATTTTACGAAAAATTTTCGGTTCTTCCTATGGCAGCTATTTATATTATATAGTTGTCTGATCCGGCCCGTTCCCACATATGTATGTAGGAGTGAGAAGATATTGAAGACTATCTACAGTGTTTCATTCAGATAGCTTTAAAACTGAGGGACTAGTTTGAGTATAATTGGACAGACGGACATGGCTGAATCGACTCGGCTGCTGATCCTGATCCTTTCAATGGTCGGAAATGTCTGCTGCGTTGCAAACTTCCGACTGAAATTATAATACCCTACAAGGGTATAAAAACTGATTAAAATTTAACTTTGGGCACGGCGAGTACACATTGGTTGCGTTCACCAGAACAACATGATCACTGATCACTGATGGATTTCTATCGATAGTTTTGCTGAACGCGTTTGATCCCTGATCATGATTCAAAATTTTAGTCATCATGATCACCAAAAAAGGATCGCAAATATAGTACGCTACATTTTTGCGATATGGATGCATTATATCGATGGTTGAAGTATCGAAAAGAAAAAAAGACAAATAAGAACGTAACTAAAGGAAAAATAAATTATTGATGAAAGCAGTGGTCAGTCATTATAATTACTTAATTTTAAAGAATTGGAAATTATTTATATAATTTTTATTAAGTTTTTGTAAGCAATAATGAAGTGTACAATGCAGCATTAGGATGAAATAAATTTGAAAGCACGCCTTTTCAACGAAATAAGGCGCCACATCCAGTAATAAATTATTTTATGAGGTATCTTGGTCAAAAACTATTACTTGGACAATTTGAGGAACATTTTAAATGTCTCTAATTGCTTTTTAGTTATTACGTACTGTTGTTTAGTTCAATTATCTTATAAGTAAATTCAAATCAATGTTGGCGGGAAGCAGGAAGATAACGATAGGTTCCAAGCCGATTATTTTTGAGGCCGCGAAATGTATCATACGCGTTCACCAGAACAACTTGATTACTGATCTTAATACCCTTTCAGGGTATTATAATTTCAGTCAGAAGTTTGCAACGCAGTGAAGGAGACATTTCTGACCCTATAAAGTATATATGCTCTTGATCAGGATCAACAGCCGAGTTGATCTAGCCATGTCTGTCTGTCCGATTATACGCAAACTAGTCCCTCAGTTTTAAAGCTATCTGAATGAAACTTTGCAGGTAGTCTTCTATATGCTCTCACTCCTACATAAGTCGGGCCGGATCGGACGACTATATTATTGTTAATATTAACTTACCTTTCTTTTTTAGTTATTAAAATTGGTTTTTGGATAAAGTAATTCTTTTAGTGTTTTTGAAGACATTTTAAAAATAAATTTTTTGGGGAATCAATTTTTTAACTACGATCTCGGGAGAATAACTACTAACTGAACGCGAGTGCAGCTAACTACCAAACAATCAGTTATAAACTCACACAATACATACAGCTATATTTATGCGAGAGTCAAAATAAGAAGTTTAACATAACGGTAGAGGTTCATAAGTGCAATGTTGCGTATATGAAACGGCGGGCATAAAATGTTAAAAGCTTTGGGGAGCTCAGAAGTACGGGCACACAGCTTATTTCGGAAAAAAGAAAACTTGAAAAAGGCACTATTTTCAGTTTATTTTAGTTTTAAGCGATGTTTAATGAAATTTTAAAATAATTAAGTGATTTAATAAATGCCAAAACTCTACCTAATAAAACTGCATTTAATTTTTTTCATACCTTAAGTAGTTTTTTTCACTTTTAATTTTAAAGGTTATCTCTGCACGAAGAAAGCTGTGAACCACTGTATTCGAAAGTGCTTTTTGGATGAAACAGCTGTTTTTAGTTGCCAATATATTCGGTCATTTAGTCAATTTAGAATACCCTTAACATTTTACATACATATGTAAATTATAATTTTAGAGTTTATAATTATTATTATAATATTTATTTATTTAGTTCACTATTATTTAATATAGCTGCTCTGGTGGCGGTGATGCGGGGTGATGACCGGCGCGGTTGACATCCAAAATCCAAGAGAGCGATATGCAGCCAAAATCTTATTTCTTTAAGCTCTATTGACTAATTACAACTACTTCTGTAAGTGTCTTATCTCTAAAGCTCCATCGTCTATTAATAACTCTAAAGCTTAAGTTTTGCGACTGTTTTCTATAAGCTAAACTTAGACATTAGAGGTGATTGTGTTAACTTGTACATACAATCTTTACCTCGAGATGACAAAAAGAATCTCTATCAAGATTGACAATGTTTCAACGAACAATTTTTCAAATGTGAATGTTTATTATAATATTTGTCTTATCTCTGCTGGTTACCTACATACATATGTATTTACATACGTACATATATGCTTAGTAAGACAATCAAAAATTTATATGCGTCACTCCCGCACTTATGATGTTGCTAATTTAAGAGCTGCTCTGCAATTAGCTTTAAACAGCCCAAAACTAATATTACTATTTTTATAGAATCATTGACGTCCAAGCCGCTGTAAATTGACTCACCTGACGTCGAAACGTATGTTTTTCCTTCTCCAAGATCTTATCAATCTCTTTAGACTTGTAACGTTGCTCGAGTTCATCAGGAGTACTGCGCAGTCGTACCAGATATGTGAGAAAGTTGCCACAGCTTCTAAGACAGGGAAAACGGGATGTCTGCAACCGACTGTCTTGGCGTCGCAAGTGGTTCGCTCCATCCGATATTAATCCGAATGCAGTTCCTTCACCTGGACCCGTTTCCCCAACAGTCTGATGTCCTTCCATAAGATGCGTCAAAGTACCTGTCCGATTTTCGTTGCTACTGTTCTTGATGTCGGTTATGTTGGTGCTTTCGGCGTGCGCGAACGTGGTCAATGCAATTCTGGACATCACTTACAAGCCAACGCTTGACGTGCACAATTTCTATAGACACATACACACACCGACAAGCTGTAGCGTCGTTCGCACAGTAATACAAGTTGCAGCTATAGGCCTTTTGTAGTATATATTATCGTATTTTTTCTTCTGGTCTTATGCATTGTCCTCTATAGTTAGGTTTTTACTTTTTTCGCAATGTCGCCATTTCCAAGACGCTGCCGCAAAATCTCTTGTTTTGTCGTATGCCTGCATCGCAGTGGCAAATTTCACAAACATAACAAACACGACCTCAGCACGAAAACATGAATAGATCTGTGAAACTTTAAAATAGAAGAACGATATTTTCAACGAATTAAAAAAAAAAACTAATTCTAAGAAGTTTAGTAAAAAAATTCGCATATCCAATAGAACTGACAAAATAATCGGTAGTCGATATGGATATGTCAAAAGAATGGTATATATCGATGTTTGCTTAGGCCTTGTTTCTACTTCTACTTATGAAACTAATGCCCTAATCCCACACAGTCCATCTGTTTGAAACAGTTGGGATTTTTCTCAGATGTGAAACTCGTCTTCCTATAGCACAGTATCCAGACAAGAAAACGTTTCGCAGCAGAACAAAATGTTTAATCTTTTGAAGTGTGACCGCTGTATTCACTTGTTCGTCGGCATTTTTCGAGGGCAAATGATGGGTGCATACTTTCTTGAAACTCGCTTAATTTAAAACTTAGGGCATGTCCAACATTTAATGCTTTGTTTTGAAAAATATGTTTCCCCAAGCAAATGGCATGCGTTCTAGCGACGCAGCCTACACTGGACAGCTCCCAAATGTGATAATATAACAGTAATCTAAAACACCTTTTCAAAGAAATCTCATAATTGAATGTGGGTTATAATTAGCAAGGATGAATCGGTGTCCGGTTCAGGAAAGAGCAAGCTCAGGCTTAAATTATAATGTATTTATTATTATTATTTTTTTATTTTCTTTTCAGGTCCTCCTCTCACCTTCGCAAATTAATATAATTGCCCAAATCCAAAAAAGTTGTTTTTGCCTCTGCCCTAATTTAATTATATAAACGGTTTTTACTTTTATAAACTAAATTCGACGTTTCCACGCATTTTTGTTCATGGATCGATCCATAATTTGAAATATATAAAGGAACTGCAAGAGACAGAGCGAAAGGCATAGGGTTGAGAACAGCCTGTTTTATTAAATGTTTTATTCTTTTTTGCTCTCGCTCTGGAAATAATAAAAAAATCTCTTAACGCCACACACTTTTTTACGTATATTTGTTTTCGTGTCTGGATACCGACCTTTAAAACGGCCGCTCACGAACAGCTGTTCTCAACTATTTGCCTCTCGCTCTCTCTCACGGCTTAAGAACGGTGTTTTCGTATCTGGATACTGTGCTTATAGAGCTACATCTACATCCCCCATCCGATTTGGCAGCTGTCAGTCATACAATACGTAAAAAAAATATGTTCAAAGATGGAAGATTTTGCTTTTTTGGCTGTTGTACAGCAGCAAACCCAAAAATTGGCGGAGGCTCTAATATCAAAATTGCTCAAAAGAAGACGGAGATTTTTAGGCGATGCAACAAATCACAAATTATTCCAAATTCTAGCCTGGCAAGGAAATTAGGCTCGAATCCAATCCTTCAGGAAAAGCGAAAGACGTCTGTGGCAGAAAAGTCCCGCTGCTGCTTATTGGGGACTCGGCTTTCTGATTTTCCCAAACGCTGATAAAGCCATACCTATTTTCTAGGACCGCATCCTTGGAATAGCGCACTTACAGCGATATGTTGAAAATGCATTTGGCCATTTGAAAGCCAGGCTTCGCTTTATTGGCAAAGGGCATGACAGCCACTACAAAAACAATAATGCAATCATTTTAACCTATTACATTTTGCACAATATTTTAAATAAACAGAACAGCGTTATCAACCCAACGTAGTAACATGTCTGTAAATATAAAACAACCTGCAGAAATAATAAGATCTGCAATTGCCCAATATTGTCTAGATGGTATTAATTAAATAAATGTTTAAAATTAAAAGCTAGTTTTTTTCTACCATTTCCTTGTCATTGCTAAGTTTAGCGAGCTTTTCAGGAGGCAGACTTCCCAAACGCCGTGTTCCCCTGGAGGAGGGAGGATCTTCATTCTCAACTTATATCTCTTAAATTTTCCAATTATTCAACAATTCCTATGTTACTGTTCATATGTTCCAATCAAAATTTTACTTTTCATATGTACATTTTTTTTTATATACATATTTATTTTCGCCGGAATCGTTCAGGCCATTTGAACTTTACTGGGCGTTTTTAAGGACTTAAGGTATGGTACATTGGGTGTACCTAGATTATATGTACAATTATTTGCAAAACAAAAATAAAATTATTTACAGAATATTACAATATTACAAAATTAAGCGGAATGGCAAGTCGCTTGGGTGGAATCTCTTCAGCCGTCTTAGAGTTTGTAGGTCGGCAAGCCTGCTAGCCAGTGGGTAAGGGTGATTCGATATTCTGTTTCCATATCGGCTGCTGAGGTTTACTAGGGGGTCGCCCACAGGAGTAAGGCGTAGGTCGCTCTTCATATGTATCATTTCAAAAGTTTCAATTAAATTGATGTTAAAGTGTTCCCGCTATAAAAAAAAACAAAGAGTATATATTTTTCAACAATTTTTTTTATTGGATAGCATCAACATTGCGTTTTATGTATGAAACACCACTTCATTCATATGGCTGCCTCGGCTGGCTTTACAGTAGCCCATTCGGTCGACCCAATTTTAAAACACATTTTCAATGGTATGGCCCTCAATGACCCGGATGGCGACTTTAATCTCGTGCTTTAGGTCGTCACTCGTCTCTGGGTGCTTGGCGTAACACTTATCCTTGACGGCACCCTACAAAAATTTGTCCAACGGGGTTAAATCTCAGCTGCGAGGCGGCCAGTTGACATCGCCGTTTCGGCTGATTATGCGATTTTCGAACGTACCGCGCAAAAGATCGATTCTAACCTTGGCTGTGTGGCACGTAGCGCCGTCCTGCTGGATCCATATGTCGTCTATGTCTTCATCTTCCTTTAGGGGAAAGAAAAAGTCTTTCAACATGCAGCGATAGCGGACACCATTAACGGTTACGGCGGCTCCTTACTCGTTCTTAAAGAAAAACGGCCCATACCGCACCAAACAGTCACTCGTTGTGGATGCATTGGCTACTCTAAGACGACGTGTGGATTTTCAGAACCCCAAATGCGACAGTTTTTCTTATTATCGTAAAAATGGTCATCTACGACCAAGCGCTCCTGAGCCCATTCAGCGAACCGTAAACGCATTGGATGGTCATCCGGCTTAATTTGCTAAACCAACTGAATCTTATATGGACGAAGGTCTTTGGTTAAAATCCGATGCAGGGAAATGCGCGAAATGTCCAACTCTTGAGTACGGTGCCGAGTTGGCGTCGACGGACCGTCATTGACAGTATCGTCGGGACGTCGGGAAAAGTGGACCCTACAACGAGTTAAATGGTTTTTGTAACTCTGCGCGTTCAGCACGGTGAAGTTTGACCGAGCCGATATATATTTAGAGAGGTCAGTGCGAGAACCGGCATTTTTAAATTTAGCGTACAGCCTTGACTTTACATTTTTTAGGCGACTCAATTCTTTTGTAAACCAAGGGGGTTTATTCGAAAATGAGGAATAGTATAAAGAAACACATTCAGGGAAAAATGAATTTATGACATTGTAAAAAATATCAGCGGCAACAGCCGTGTCAGTGCCCATACACACAGTCAAAATCGTAAATAAAATTATTCAGCCGGTCGAAGTCCGACTTGCTAAAATAGTAGACACTTTTGGCTGGACGATCAGATATATTCTGCATATTAGAACCAATGTCGAGCGTCACTTCGAAAGTAGGATGATAAGGATAAGGATAAGGATAAACTGACTCTCGGCGATTCAGAGACAAAACAAAAATCAATCAAGCGCTTTAAGGAATTTCGTACATGGTTGACTTAAGACACTGAAATCTCGAACAAGCCAGCAATAAAATCATGTGGTGTTGAAGATTGAAGTGTATTAGAGGAGTTATTTAGGACCCTAAATGGTCCCTGTCAGAAATTCTTTCAGAAACCATCCGAATGGCGGAAAGGTGGTTCCAAAAAATATAAAGTTCCGACAATGGAGGAATGTAGGAACATGTAATAAAAGTAGAGCTACCATTGAATAATAGCTTTACCCAAAGAAATTCAACATCGCTGTATTCCTCGAAAGTTAATAATTCTGACGTGAGAGTGGAGTTAATCGTTATGAGGACCCCACCCCCGCGCCTGAGAGGCCGATCTAGCCGATAAATTGTGAACTCAGTTGGAAAAACTTCGGAGCTTTGAATCTCCGGGTTAACCAGGTTTCTGTGAACACAATAACATGGGAGGCGAATGCAAAACTATCAGAATACAATTTCGGCAGCTTACTACGTAAGCCTCTTGCATTCTGATAGGAGATTGACAGATAGGTGATTAGTTTTTTTTGGACAGAGTGGAAGGACGTAGATGGTGCAGTGGTCACATCAGGCTTGGGAAGACTTATTCCAACAGGCCGTTTCTTCTTCTTAGCTTCATATTACTTAACAACCACATACTCCGGCCAGAATTTTGTAGAGCATATCGTGCCAAAGAATTCGTTTGGGACATTTATTTTGAAAGATGAAATGTCCCTAGCATAAGAAAATTTAAATTTTTCCACCCTCAACTTTAAATTTTCGAAACTGACTTTGCCTCGTATAAAGGCAATGACATCTTCCGATGTTTGACCAGGGGAGAGCCGCGAAACAAATATCTGTTTCGTAGGTGGGATTGCAATAAGGGCATTTGGCAAGACTGACTGAGTATCTGTCGTGCCATTATCGGCCAGTAGTCCGGCATTTATACCCTGGGGGGTTAAAAAGACGGGGCTATGGGAGGTCAAAATTTTTGATCTTCTAGGGGATAAAGCGGAGACTTATTTAATAGCATTAGGCTCTTAAATTGCTTGTCAAGCGCTAAGAACATGTTATGAGTTTTGTGAAAACTCGATAACACCTCCTTAAAACCGCCCTTGGTCTGCCGCACGAAAAACAACATTTTCCTTTCAACGTCACGACAGGCTTCGCAACAGTTACGTAAGCCAATATTTTTCCTCACATCATCAACCGACCGGCCGGCAACCCCAATGCACTTTGCATGCAAAATGTTGTCGCACAATCAGCAGCCGATGGTGAGATCGCTGGAAGAAATTTCCTTTTTACTGGGTTTGCCAAAGCAGACGATATCAGAAGACATTATAAAGACTTACCACTGTACTTGTTAATAAGAGGGATCAACAGATTAGATAAGAGTGCAGCTGCACAGAGAGAGTTGGAGAGTGGGAGAGTGTAAGAGCAGGAGAGCGTGCGAGTAATCAAGCTTAGAAACGTTTAGCTGTCGAGACGGCGCAACAACGGCTAAGCGGGAGAAGCACAAAGAGGAATGCAAAAATGCAAGAAAAACAATCACTGCAGCACAATCAAATTGTGAAAATAAAAGAGATTAAATGGTCAATATTGATCAATAATTATCGAGACGCGTCACTGCTTGGCTAGGAAACAGCTTTTTCCTTTAAGTACAATCGTAAAAAACTTGTGTAATACCATGGATGAAATTACCGTATTCAGTGCGAAGGACATCTTGCGACTTTTAACTGTTTCAAAATCTCAAGTTAACAGTTCGTAGAAACAGTAAAGACCTGATTAATTATGGAAAATAAAAATCGCAAAGGCAACTAAAGGCGTGCAGAGCTTATAATCATGTTTCGATTATTGGAAAAAAGCTGGCAGACGTGTATCGCTTCAGAATGAGCATTATAAACATTATACGCATTTATGGCCATTTGATACAAAAATGCAATTTTTATTAGTTAAAGACTTCATTAGATCCTAGAAAGAGACAACTATTTGCACTATTTTTAAAATATAAATTAATTTTTAAAAGTAAATAAAAATAATAATTCCCTTTCATTTTTGGAGTCCTCGCCGAAATACTCCTGATTGTATGCACGTGGAAGCCCTTAAATTTATTTTTTATCCTTCTAATGCATACGATTTGTAATATTATTTGTATTATTACCACCATTAAAATTATTTCAGTTGATTAGGCAGCTCAAGAAAAACATATTATTGTTCTCAATTTTTAAAATATATTCGCATTTTTGTTGTAACAATTAATTGCAAAAATTGTGTGAATAATTTGTCTTGTGACCTGTAATGGGCTGGCTAACATACTTTTCAAATTCAATTTTGTTTCATTAGAGTCTTTAGTATAGTATAGTAGAGTAGATCGGAGATCTATCGATTTTCGCCTCTTATTGCATTGTCAAGCATTAGCCAATGCATTAAAAGTGCCGTAAGTTATCTTGTTCGGACTTGTTGAAACCCTATGGAGCTTTCAAATCTTAAATTAAGTCTCTTATTAATGCGGAAGTATCATAATAGCCTAACCATTTTGTTTACATTTCAACATTCGTAGATAATGGTCAAGTTTATAACAGAAAAAAATTCAATGTTGCAAAGAAAAATTATCGCCTTCTAAGGGAAAATTCATATGGACAGCAGAAGGAAAACAAAATGAGAAATTTCCGATTAAAACCTAATGGACCACCCGCTCAACGGATGGTAGATGGCATCTGGATAAAAAAAGTCTGTAACGTTAGGATATAATCAAAGAGTATTTCCAGAGGGGGTGCAAAAAATAAAACATTTAATAAAACAGGCTGTTCTCAACCCTATGCCTCTCGCTCAGTCTCTTGCAGTTCCTTTATATATTTCAAATTATGGATCGTTCTATGAACAAAAATGCGTGGAAACGTCGAATTTAGTTTATAAGAGCGAATATAGTTTATATAATTAAATTAAGGCAGAGGCAAATACAACATTTTGGAATTTGGGCAATTATATTATTTGCGAAGATGAGGGGAGGACCTGAAAAGAAATAATAAATATAATAAATAATTAGGCCTGAGCTTGCTCTTTCCTGAACCGGACACCGATTCATCCTTGCTAATTAAAGTCCACATTCAAATATGCGATTTCCTTGTACAGGTGTTTTAGATAACTGTTATATTATCACATTTGGGAGCTGTCCAGTGGAGGCTGCGTCGCTAGAATGCATGCCATTTGCTTAGGGACACATATTTTTCAAAACAAAGCATTAAATGTTGGACAAGCCTTAAGTTTTAAATTGAGCCGGGTTTCAACAAAGTAAGCACGCATCATTTGCCAAGCCGATGTTTTTTGAGACGGCGTAATGATCATACGCGTTCACCAGAACAACATGATCACCGATCCCTGAGGGATCAGTGATCAGTGATCATGTTGTTCTGGTGAGGGATCAGTGATCAGTGATCATGTTGTTCTGGTGAACGCAACCATTGTATGTAGTACCCCGCAATGAAGGTTAAGGCAAATACAACAAGCATTAGACAAAAAGCAGATTATTTTTGGAATAGTAACTTCCCACAGAAATCCAGATGCCATCTACCATCCGTTGAGCGGGTGGTCCATTAGGTTTCAATCGGAAATTTCTCATTTTGTTTTCCTTCTGCTGTCCATATGAATTTTTCCGTTAGAAGGCGATAATTTTTCTTTACAACATTGAACTTTTTTCTGTTGTAAACTTGACCATTATCTACGAATGTTGAAATGTAAACAAAATGGTTAAGCTATTATGATACTACCGCATTAATAAGAGACTTTATTTAAGATTTGAAAGCTCCATAGGGTTTCAACAAGTCCGAACAAGATAACTATACGGCACTTTTAATGCATTGGCTAATGCATTGACAATGCAATAAGAGGCGAAAATCGATAGATCTCCGATCTACTCTACTATACTATACTAAAGACTCTAATGAAACAAAATTGAATTTGAAAAGTATATTAGCCAACCCATTTGAGGTCACAAGACAAATTATTTACACAATTTTTGCAATTAATTGTTGCAACAAAAATGAGAAAAAATTTTAAAAATTAAGAACAATATGTTTTTATTGACGAGGTTCTTGAGCTGCCAAATTAACTGAAATTAATTTCTTTGTTGTAATAATACAAATAATATTACAAATTGTATGCATAAGAAGGATAATGACGTAAGTCGCATTACATAAGAAATCCGAGCAAAATAACACATACTTGTATAATAGTCTCTTTCAAAGTTCTATTAAAGTCTTTAACTAATGAAAATTGCATTTTTGTATAAAAAGGCCATAAATGCGTATAATGTTTGCTCCGCCTCAAATGCATTGTGACTAGAAAGTACCCAGATTTTGTTAATAAAATGACCGATGCATCGGTCTCTAATTTCACAACATTGGTTGCGTTCACCAGAACAACATGATTACTGATCACTGATGGATTTCTATCGATAGTGCGTGTCATCCCTAATTTTTTGCAAGATTTAAGAAAACATGATCACCAAAAAGGCATCGTAAAAATAGTCCGCTACCTTTTCGCGATACTGATGGATTATATCGATAGTTGAAGTATCGAAATGAAAAATAGAGAAATAAGAACGTAACTAAAGGAACAATTAATTATTATTAATGAAAGCAGTGGTCAGTCATTATAATTACTTAATTTTCACGAATTGATAATTATTTATATAATTATTATTATGTTTTTGTAAGCAAGAATGAAGTGTACAGTGCTGCATTAGAATGAAATAAATTTGACAGCACGCCTTTTCAATGAAATAAGGCACCACATTCAGCAATAAATTATTCTATGAGGTCTCTGCTCAAAAACTATTACTTGGACAATATTAGGAATATTTTAAAATGTCTCCCGTTGCTTTTTAGTTACGGTTACCTGTTGTTTATTTAAATTATCTTATAAGAAAATTCAAATTAATGTTGGCGGGAAGCAGGAAGATAACGGTAGGTTCCAAGCCGATGTTTTTTGAGACGGCGTAATGATCATACGCGTTCACCAGAACAACATGATCACCGATTCCTGAGGGATCAGTAATCAGTGATCATGTTGTTCTGGTGAACGCAACCATTGCGGTGTTGAGTTGCTTTGATGGTTTTGTAAAAACTTAAAAAATATAATAGAATTGCCAAAGTAAGCATAGTTATTAGTTTCAAATGGATATGTATAACAATCACGAATTCCAGAGTAACGTCAAAGACCAGCTTTTGTTGGAGGTATTTCACGCAAATTAACACAAGTAGTGTTAAATGTAACATATGCGCACAGGAGTTAAAAACGTGCGGAAATACTCCTAATTTGAAATCATCTGCGGGCAGTACATAAAGTAAGTAAAGATGACATGGAAATCGACCAGAATAAACCAAAACAAATGTCAATAATGAAATGAATGAATTCATTAATTTTTTAGTTTTTTTACTTTACATATCTAAAAATAAATAAATATATAATCACTACGTGTTTGTTTGAAGTTTTTACTCATAATTAAACTAATAGAATAAAGCTTTTTATAATTTATTACAAAATTCTTCAATGCATCGAATATCGATGTTTTTCTTAGTGATTATTTCCGATGTTTTTCTATGTTTTTGTTGATACCGATGTTAAGTGATGCATCGATGGTCTATTTTGAAAACATCGACCAACATCGACATCGAGGTTTTTCGTCGAATTTTCATCACTAGATCTTATTACTGATTTAAAAAATTTTAGAAAAGCTAATTTGATTTTATACCGCGGTTTAAATATCGTAGTAGCAAAACTTTTTTGGTCATCACTAAATTCCGAAACTTGACAACACAGGAAAAATGTAAATTAGAAAACATCGATGAAAAGAAAGAAAAAAATTATAATCAAAATCGATGGTAAAGAAAAGATACTTAATTTTGAACTAAATAAATTATTTTCTTTTTTAATGTTTAAAAATGCATGCGTAATAAGTACAATAGTTAGCTTGTTAAAATTTTTGATGGTAAGATCCTCAAAAATTCAAACACTTAGATTTCATTAATTATTAAAAATTTGTACATATAAGTATTTTTAGTTGAAATTTAACACAAGCAAATAACCATATTATATATAATTTTATTAAAAGAAAATGAAAATAAAATTTAAAAAACTTTATTTATTGCTATTAAAAGTTTGTTCATGTTATAGAATATGCCAGGGGGATCAGTTCCTACTTTACTTAACAGTCTTCTGGGGGTTAATATTAGTGCTATTAAAATTTGTATGAGGGAAATATGGAAAAATATTTGATATATTTACGGTTTATATATCTTTATTCTTTATTGTGTAGAAGAGAAGAAAAACATCGGTGATTCCCAGCAAAACATCGTTGTTACCGATGTTTCGAAAACATCGATGACATCGATGACATCGATGTTTGCATCGATGTTGCTCCACCTCTAATTTGAATTAAATATCAAATCCCTATGAGCCAGTCAAAGAAACTTTAATTGCAAATTTACGTGTTAGACGTCATGGAACAAATTCCGCAAAATGATGAATGGGTCGATTCTTTTGATAAATTGTTGAACTGCAGGCCGTAAGCAATTAAGATTTTATAATATACAACTTAACAAAGATTTCCCTTTCAGAAACCTACGTGAGCCTAACATAATAAAAGATTTTGTAAGAGTATCATTCAACATTGATTCTAGTGTAGAAAACAGTATCCTGGCCATAGAAATGGAACATGGAGAACAGCAAAATATTTCAGATTCGATATCAACTCCTTGCTCCAAGCGTTTAGTTTCCGATTTATTTCATTGCGGACTGTCTCCTATAACAGGTATAAAACTTGACGGGTTTGGATGTAATACTAATAAACCCAAAAACATTGAAATAGAATCTAAAGTTAAAAACGAAATTGGATTTAAAAATGCAAATAAAAATGGTGGTCAAGATGTTAATGAAATTAGTTCGAACTGCAAAAACAATATTGTGGTTTGCCCTCCTGTGGCATTACAGCCAGGAAAGTGGCGCAAATCTTTAAACACTTGGCGCAAGACTCATGAATGTGGATCTACCATAAACAAATGCATAACACCACGTGAGATCACTAAAGCCAGGCCATCAAGATCACAAGTAACTAGTCGTATGTCAGCATGTCTAACTGATTTAAATGAAATAAATTGTGATCATGAAAGAGAAGTTTTAAACTATTGCGATCAGTTCAAACCGCTATCATTTCATGCTACATACACATTAACACGAATGCCGAACCCAGTTAAAGTAGGCGAAGGTGCTTACGGTGAAGTTTTTAGGTGCACCACTTCTACCAATAATTATGGCGAACATAACGTCGATATCGTACTAAAGATAATACCAATAGAAGGATCAATCGAAATTAACGGAGAGAAGCAAAAGACATTTGCGGAAATCTTGCCAGAAATAATCATAACTAAAAAAATGTCCAGTCTCCAAGTCAATGCAAATAATTCCACAGTCGGATTTGTCAATATACACAAGGTAAAGGGTCATGATTTTTTATTATAGTTGTATGCATCCATTTTTGCATTGATATAGCAAACATGTGTACGAAAATATTGAGAATCCCTAAAGTTCTATGTCGTTGGTTACCAATGTCAGCGTTATCAGCGACTATATTGTATAGCTGCCATAGGATTGATTGGCAAATTTGTAGAACAAAAATTTTTTTCTTGTCTGTTTTTACATATTATTTGAGATTTTGGCATTTTTATACCCTTGCAGGGTATTATAATTTCAGTCAGAAGTTTGCAACGCAGTGAAGGAGACATCTCCGATCCTATAAAGTATATATATTCTTGATCGGCATCAACAGCCAAGTCGATCTACATAGGTACATTTTTCGAAAAAAATTATAACTGTCAGTTTTCAATATATTTTCACCAAATTTAATATTTATTTATATAATTATTATTATGTTTTGTAAGCAAGAATGAAGTGTACAGTGCTGCATTAGAATGAAATAAATTTGACAGCACGCTTTTTCAGTGAAATAAGACACCACATTCAGCAATAAATTATTTTATGAGGTCTCTGGCTAAATACTATTACTTGGACAATTTTAGGAATATTTTAAAATGTCTCCAGTTGCTTTTTAGTTACGGTTAGATGTTGTTTATTTCAATTATATAAGCGAATTTAAATCAAATTTGCTGTTTTTTTAATTTTTTTTATTTTTTAGATTGGCCAATTTTTTTTTATTTCAAATTTAGGTTTTAATTTTATGAAAATTGGACTATTATATCGTCTTTCTCCTTTAAAGTGAACGGTCGTGTTTTTTTTCTTGCGCTCTCGTTTTTGTGTAATAACTTTGCTAAAAACCATCGGGGTTTATTTAAAACTTCTTCATTGCGTTCTTCATAGTTCCCGTTCACTTCGCGTGTGCATGCAGCTATATTTATTTGTGCATTTAATCTCTTTTATTTTCAATTGTGCTGCAGTGATTGTTTTTCTTGCATTTTTGCATTCCTTTTTGTTCCTCTCCCGTTTAGCCGTTGTTGCGCCGTCCCGACAGCTAAACGTTCCTAAGCTTGCTTACTCCCACGCTCTACTGCTCTCACGCTCTCCCACTCTCTAACTCTCTCTGTGCAGCTGCACTTTTATCTTATCTGTCGCTCCCTCTTATTAACGTAAAAAGTACAGTGGTAAGTCTTTACAATGTCTTTCAATATCGTCTGCGTTGCTAAAACCTGTAAGAAGGTAATTTCTTACAGCGATCTCACCATCGGCTGTTGGTTGTGCGACAACATTTTGCATGCAAAGTGCATTGGAGTTGCCGGCCGG
>VNJQ01003595.1:0-17784 GCA_008042515.1 Drosophila truncata | reverse complement strand
CTTATTTTTACGACTTTTTGCTGCAACTTCTCACGATCGACGACTTAAAGTGACCACCTTCCATTTTCGCTGCCATCTCGACTCTCGCTCTTCTCTCGCTCCTCTCTCTGTGTCGTTTATAGGTTCCGTAAACCTGGTCATACTGCAAGTGTGTGCCTTTCGCTGCCCAGTGCGACCCGTCTTTACATGTATGCCTTATAATTTACTTTCATGATTATGTTTAGATTTTTTCCGGCTTTTCTTAATGTTTTCAATTCCCATATTCTTGATTTAATCCCGACCATTCTTATATATTTTAATTCTTAAATTCCTTGATTCAATCTCGATTAGGCTTGAAATGTAGATAGGGCTCGAAATAAAATTTAAAAATTAATTAATTTATTCAATCCAAATTATTCCTTTAACTCTTAAATTAAACTTTAGTAAACTACGTACAATTTATAATGTATGTATAATAATTAATTACAATTAAGTAAGTTTTACTAATGCTTCCATCTGAAAGAATTTTTATTTAAATTTGTTTTTATACACTTATTAAAATTTGTAAGGATGCTAATCACTGGCCGGGATAAATACAAAGTCGGACCAGGGCCCTCCACAGAAATAATTTATATTTGCGCGGACAGGCAGGATAGTTGGCCAAAAGGCCTGTTTTGGGTCAGGGAAGGGTTAAAAGGCGGGGAAGAGGTGAATCCTTGGTGGCCTTTGTCTGGTCAGGGTCGGCCCGTAGCCGGGCACTGACGCTTGTCCAGCAAAACCCAAGAATGGGATGGCCATAGGCGCAGCCACCGGGGGTGACATGCGACCAGGCTGAGATGCGGTACCCTTTTTTGGGGCTTACCTGTTTCCGACCCCGATGCCGGGCGTCGGCCAGAATCAAGCCCTACTCCGATGTTGCCGAGGCATTCCCGACCCCGAAGCTGGGCGCCGGGTCTGCCTGACCAATAGGTGTGTAGCTTGCTGGCAGCGTCGAGCTTCGGCCGTTGACGGAGCTTCGGCCCTGTTGCCAAGGGCTTTTCGGCAGCCGACGGTATCGCGTGATGTGAAAAAGTGGCGTGATCTCCAGTATTTTTCGCTCTGCCAGGCAGCGTCGAGCTTTGCTCGTGCCAAAGCTCAGTCGACGCTGATTGGTTCGGTGTCTGTGTTGGTGGCTCTGCCGTATGCATTGCTCTGCCGAATGTATGTATGGCGAGCTTCTGTGAGCAAGGGGCCATGTAGGTATGTATGGCGGCGGTTGCTGGGAGCGCGGCCATGTATGTATGTATGCCTGTACTGGCGGGCTAACTACAGGGTGACAAGAAATAACCCGGACTTACATTTTTCATAATAACTTTTTAAGGAACTATATTTGAGAAAAAAGGCAGATACACAAATATTATATAGCTACTATGTTAGCATATATTCAGCCGGTTTCGAAGTGGCTTCCTCGGGCTGCGATGCAGAGCCGTAAACGTTTCTGAAAATTTTGCGCAATGGGCCGCAGGTCTTCTTCCGATAAACGATCCCACTCTTGGAGCAATGATTGCTTCAGCGCATCTAAACTTATGTGGCGTTTAATGCGATATGTGCGATAAAATCAGGAAAATTTGCTTTGCACCACTCCTGAGTCAATTTGGCTCTATGGGCTGGCGCTGAGTCCTGTTGAAACGTCCAATCCGTACCACCAAAGTGCTCCTGAGCCCAAGGAAGCACAACAGTTTCCAAAATGTCACGGCGGTACACCTCCTGATTGATTTTGACCCCTTGCTCGATGAAAACAAGGGGTGTTTTGCCGGTGGCGCATATTCCTCCCCAAACCATTACGGACTGCTCACATTGACGACGCTCGATTATTGCAGAGGTACCTGGAGCTTCAGCTGACCAGCTTCTGTCATTTTGGTGATTGTGCGCCTGTTGGATGGTGAATATCTTCTCGTCCGTGAAGAGAATACGATCCCATTTTTTGCCTGCGGCCCGACGCATCAGCTGACGGCTTCTTTGGAGTCTCACGCGCTTATTGTCATCCGTAAGAAGTTGGACTCTTTGGAGCTTGTAGGGCTTGAGGTTAAGCTCATTTTTGGCAATTAACCGAACACTCTCTCGATTCACTCCGATTTCCCGGGCTATTTTTCTGATCGAGACTCTGCAATTCCGGGTGATCCGCTTTTTCACGATCTGGCGAATTCTTGAAGTGTTGGCGGTGCATGGTCTGCCTCGTCCGGGACGATCACCTTCATGGCCAAGCTCATTAAATCGCCGGATAGCGTCAGATACCGTTTGCTTTGATATGCCAAGCAAACGAACAATGTCGCATTGGCGATTTCCTTGCTGGAACAGTTTTAAAATTGCACAACGATTGCTAGACATCTTGAAACAAATATAATATTGGTGGGAATCCCCAATATGTAAATGAATTGGTCACAGAAAAAAGCAAACTATCGATAAATGCATTCGTGCCAGGGTTGCCTCTTAGCAAGTTTAAGATCGATAGCTTCAAACATTGTCCGGGTTATTTATTGTCACCCTGTATGTATGTACAGGAGCACGGCGCCATGTATACGACTGCCTTTGGGCTTCGTCGAGTGTAGGCGCGACTTTGCATTTGTGCATTTGGTCGGTTGTGCGTGCTGATGATGACGCTTCGTTGGCCGGCGTGGGCCTGTGTGTGCACGCGCGGCCGACGGGGTTGTCGATGTACCGTAAGCCGGCGAGAGTGTGTGTATGTGCGCGCGTGGCCGGCGGCTTGACGATGTACCGTAGGCCGGCGTGAGCGTGTGTATGTGCCGGTGATGATGATGATCGCCGCTGACGGGCGTACTGTTCGCGGCGGCGGTGATGCTGATCATCATGACGGGCAAGGCGGGTATGGGCAACGCCCCTGTTGCCCCTGATGCGGGCAAAATTCCTGGTGGTCGTCCGCGATGGTGACGATGGCAATGGCCAAGGCGGGTGTGGATAACGCCTGGCCTGTCTCCTGTCGATGATCCTGGCGAAGGCGGCTAGGGTCAACGCGTTGCCGTCGGTGAAAATTGGTCCTGACTTAGCGGGTGTAGTCAACGCCTCATCGTTGTGGCTGGCTGTTGGCGTGGGTGATGTATACGCGGCTCGGGTTGCCAAGCCCGACCGTGCGTATGTCGATGTGGTAGTGTGAGTCCCTAGCTAACTATGTATGTACAGGAGCCCTTCCTGGGACTTTTAATGCGTCGCTTAATCCTAGAACGTGCTAACCTATCCAAAAATCTATCCTAATATTACCCTAAATCCCAAAACTAACCTACTATATACATATATATACATACTTGTAAGGGGCCGCAGGATCCTTACATCCCATCCCTTCCTCTGGGAAGATAGAGGATTCTTACGTATCCCCCATTCCGTGGTCGTTATTGGTCGTCTTGTCCGCCTGACGGCGTCCAACAATTCCTGCCGCTGCTCCTCCCGCAGGGCGTCTCATGCGTGCTGGTGGTGCTGGCGAAAACGCCAACGGTAGTCATCCGAGGCGGGCAAGGGGCGCACGCGTCCGACTGGCCGGATCCTGCCACACCTAACGGGTTCCCGCCGCGCCGGCGAAGGTACCCGCTGTTGGGAGGTTGTCACTCGGTCGGCGGCCGTGATGGTCACGGCGGCCAGGTGCTGCTGGATGGCGGCGCGAGTCCACGCCCGGTTGGCGGATTCGGCCGAGGTGGTCGGTCCGTCTGGCGAGGCCAGCGCCTGCTGGAGGCGGCGATACCTCTCGTCGGCGTTTGTGGGTGGCGACGTTGCCGGCGTTCGGCGGCGCGTTGCTCGTGGCGGGCTCGTAGGTGAATTTCTGGTGGTGTGGGCCGCTTCTCCAAGGGTGCATGCGGCCTCCCCCGGCGCGGCTCGCCGTTCTTGGCTAGCGGCGCACTGGCCGGAAGGAGGGGAGACTTCGGCCAAGTCAGGTGGCGTGATGGCGATAAGTCGTTTGGTTGCGCCGTTTGTTTTGGAGAGCTCCGATACTGGTGTGAAGCGACGGCTCCCGCCGAACCGGGTTGCGGCGGTTAGCTGTGGGCGAACTGTGTAGCATATCACGAATGATTCAAACAGCAACGAAAGATGGTGGTGTGTGAGTTTCCAATTTGATTCACCGTGCTACTTGCTCGCATATTACAATACAAAATCCTATTTAAATTCGCGTGCGAACTGACTTTGGGTTTAATTGTAGGGGGACAGAATTAAGATTGGGGTAAAGTGGAAGGGAATACCTGAAAAGAAGGGTGCTGCATAGATGGAGGGGCAGCAGCTGATGTGTGTGTGTCGGTGTCAGCAGCGAAGATGTTGATGGCCGCTGACATTGCCCACCCTACCATGATCACCACAGCCGCATAACCTGACACAGGTTGGTGATCCCTTCGACACACGCCTAACTCCTACTCATCTTCATCGCTGCAAGCTTCCATTAGAATAAATTTAGCAATTCATGTTTATAATAGGTTTAATGTAAGAAAATGAATATTAACAAAGATGATTATTAAGGTTACAAAGTTGGATTTCATATATAAAGTTTATGTTAAGCTCATATTAAATTAGTATATTTAAATCAAAGCAAGAAAAGTTTATTTAAATTAAAAATTGATTTCAAAAATATTTACTGTAATTGAGTTCACTGAGCAAGTATTTTAGTCATGGATGAATTCGTTTTAAAATATAAAAATCATTGGAATGTTATAATAGATAGTCAATCAAAATATATAGCATTACGACCGGAGACTGTAACTTACCCAAAATATCCAACGTTGAAAGCGCTTTCAATATGTTGTATTATTGGCTGTAATTTGCATTATTGGCGGTAAACTGCATTTCAATTGACTGTAGGTAAAAATTAAGTAGGGAAAAACACTTCCATTGGCTTAAACACTTGCTCTCATGACCAGATTTGCTTACTGCATAACTAATTCTTTGATTACCCTAGGATTTGAGTAATTTACGTTGATTGCTTATTAAATATTTATGTTTTAATTAATTTAGCGATAAAGAAATTTAATTTAAATTAGATTAGAATTTGATTGGAATTTAAATTATGTTGGTGTACTAGACTGGATCACAAAGTGGGTGTTGCAGGCTTGGGTCTGCCCACGTGTGCACTTTCAGCAGAGGGCTTCACTATGTATGTATGTGAGACACAGGATGCACTATGTGGTTGGCACGGACGTGCATGAATTTGTACAGAATTGTTTGGACCAGAATTCACAAGAATTTTCAGCGTGGATGCTAGGTGGCAACACTGGTTGAAATTTTTATAGTTTTATGTTCACTTTCATGATCAGATTTTTGTTTGATGTTTTATGGTGAATGTGGAAAACTGAAGAAAATCCTGACGATCACGTTGGTGGCGCTGTATACACTTTTCCCAGAAAAACGGGAACCAATAGAAGGAGGAAACTCGACTTCAATTCTCCACGATGCACACGAAAATCTGGGCAGAAATTTTCCTTGGTCGTAAGCCACGTGAAGGAGTAAACTCGATTTTAATTTTTCACGAGGCAGACGAAAATCTGGGCAGAAATTTTCCTGGGCCGTAAGCCACGTGAAGGAGTAAACTCGATTTCAATAATTTTCCTATAAGACGCATTACTTTATAAGAAGAGGAGTTTTTCACGAAATAATACTTAAACTTACTTCCTGTAATAATCAGGAACCCAATGGTAAAAGAAAACCTTATAAATGGCTGAGGATGTCTGATATTTTCCTAGATTTGGTTTCGGTATAAACACTGAGGAAAATATGTTCAGGAGCGAACGGTCTTCTTTCGGCCAAGGTCCAAAACGGAAAGACCAAATAATCGAAATGCATCAGGAAGCCAGGCTGGTTTATCGAAAAAGTGTAGGACCAGAGTTACTCAAAAATCTTTATCGAACACGTCTTTTCAGTGTTGTAAAAACAGAGAATATCTGAATTTTGATCTGCCATTTTAATTCCTGGCGGCAACTTCAAAGTCTAACATTGAAAATGTTAACGACAAGGGCCCTACAACATGTCGGTCGGGAGGGGGCTTACCATTCCTCCGGATGGGTTGAAGAGGGCGAGAAGGGAGTCCTCCTCGATGACCTTGCATGACATCGGGCTGAGTGCTTCGATTAGCTCGTCCAGGGGCGGCGATCCTGTGGGCCTCGTCTCGTCATCCGAGATTTGGATGACCTCTAATCCCCAGTCTTCGGTGCCTCCCGGAGACTCCGAGTCCGAGATGTCCTCGTAAATGGCGCTGAGTGATGTCGTGGTTGATTGGGTAGCTGGCACCAGGGAGGGTGGCTCCAGACCCCACGGCAGGGTCTCCTCATCGTGGTAGTCGGCATATGCGTGGACCACCACCACCACCACCACCTCCACCACCACCTCCACCACCAGGGTGAGTCGCTCGCACCTCCCCTCGTCGGGGAGGAGCGCGTTCGTCTGGTTTCGGTACTGGTGGTGAGCGTCGGCGGTTGCGTAGCGGCGGCGGGGGCCGGCTTTGGCGGCATTGTATCCGCCGGCGTGCCAAAAACCCGGGCGATGGTTGCCGGTGCGCAGTGCCTGCCGGCTTTTGGGCGGACTTTATTCGACGCCGGGGCGCGGTGCTGTGCCAAATTTCGGGCTGGGTGCAGGGTAGTAAGCGCGGGGCTGTGGTTCGCTTCTAAGGTGGCGATCCTGCTTGGCTGCTCGCCAAAAACTGAAAGAGCTTATACCAGCTTTGCGGCTCTTTTATATCCTAATTTCCGCGACATCGGGTGTAGATCGTTATCGGGTGCTTATCGATATCCTTTCCGTGTGCGATCGGTCCGAGATCATAGCGATCTTAATTTTGGCAATGAAGATTTCCAAAAATATATCAAACTTTCAGCTTCTGAGTGGGTATGGGCGAGTTGTACCGCCTGGGTGGCCATGTCCGCTGCTGCCGGCTGGTCCGAGGGTGTCGAGGGCGTGGGTTATGTCCCCTGTAGGGGTGGGGACGTTGGACGATCGCGCCCGCCAACAAGTGGCCTCCATGACGCTCTGGTATCCTCGTCCATGGCATGAGTACCATGGTCCTCCTTGTCGAGCGTTTCCGTGGCTCCTGAGTCGTGCTGGTGCTCATCGTCGTCGTTGTGGTCGCCGTGCTGATCATACAGCTGGAGATTATTTATACTGGCGGTAATGCACCGGCGTTTTGTTGGTTCTTTTAGCCGGACGATGTTCGTCGAGAAGAATTTCACGACCTGATAAGGTCCGTCATACTTGGCAGCCAATTTGGAAATTTTTTTTTTTTTTTCATATAGATGTATATTTAAGTTGCTACCTAATAACTTAATATTCTAGTTTTATATTATTTACAAAATAATCTTAACTAAAGTTATCAGAAGAGATAATTTAACTATTTACAAAATTACAAAAGACGGGTAGGCAGCTCGCGTATTGTTGCCCTTCGCAGGCGACGTCTCATCAGGTTAGTTGTCAGAGCTCTGGCCAGCGGGTTTGGGTGAGTGAGCAGCCTTGATCGATGTCTGGTTGCCACGCTGTTGATTTGGTCTCCAACTGGTGGCACTTGAAGTTCTCTTCTGATGTCTGAGTTTCTTATATACCACTCAGCGTTGGAGATGCGTCTGAGAAACATTGACTGAAGGCCTGGATCCTTCGTAAGTGAGTTACGGCCGCTGTGCCATATATGGACACTCCGTATTTCCATATCGGAGCTAATAGAGATTGGTAGAGGCGTATTTTACATTTAAGGCTCAGCTTGGACTTCGGGCCTGTTAGCCAGCTTATTCGCCTGGCTGTGGCTTGGAGTTTTGCTCTGGTCTTCTTTACATGAGTGCTGAACGTCAGCCTCTTATCCAGTACCAATCCCAGGTATATACACTCAGTAAGCTGTGGCAGGAGCTGACCATGCAGAAAGACACCAGGGCATGTGTCTCTCCTCAGGGTGAATATGACCACCGCACACTTGTCAATGTTTATGGCCACATTCCATCTACAGGCCCAGTTTTCGAATTTCTTGAGAATTAGCTGGAGTTTCTCCGTTGCACTGTAGATGCAGCTAGACCTGGCCAGTACTGCAGTGTCGTCTGCGTACGTGGCGGCACATTTGCTCTCAGAGCTAAGATGTAGCGGCGCATCGTGGGCAAATAGGCTGTAAAGTGTGGGCCCCAGCACGCTTCCTTGAGGAACGCCAGCTCGTATCCTCCTGGTGGTAGAGGCAATTCCATCCTGGACAACTTGAAAGCTTCTGTCCTTAAGGTAGCTGCGGATGACCTCATAGAGCTGAGGTGGCATTCCTCTAGTACCCTCCTGCGAAAACTAGCGCCCACGCACAGTTTCCAGGGGGTGTAATCTTCCTCCTCCGGACGCAAGCCTATACGCCGTTAAAGCTGTCCGTTCTCCTCGCGGTAGTCGGGATACTTAGCGGGTTCCTGTCGAATCCGGCGAAGCATCTTTTGGATCCACTTACAGGTGTTGTCCTGCACCTGTACTTGCTGAATCGTCGCCATTGGCTGGCGCGACAGGGCGTCGGCGACCAGGTTCTGAGTTCCACGCCGATAGTTGATATCGTTCTGGAACTGCTGCAACTCCAACGCCCACCGAGCTATCCGGCCCGTGGGATTGTCGATGGAGTTTAACCACTTTAGTGAGTGGTGATCGGTGAGTACCTCGATTCGGTAGCCCTCCAGCCCACACTATCGCAAGACATTCCTTTTCCGTGACGGAATAGTTCCGCTCGGCGTTGTTAAGCCGGCGCCTGGCGTACGAGATGACGCGTTCCCGTTTCTCTATAGTTTGGGTCAGTACGGCCCTAATACCATAGTCTCTGTCGTCGGTCTGAAGGACGAAATTCTCCGTAAAATCGGGGCAGGCGAGGATCGGGGCTTTCGTCAGTAGCTTCTTCATTTCCGATCTTTCCGCAGGAGGGAAGTCATCGGTTCCACTACGTCGGCAAAGTTCATTACAAAGCGTATGTACCAAGACGCTATGCCGAGGCATCGGCGAAGCTCCTTGAGGCTCATTGGCGCTATTAGCTCCCGTATGGCGGAAATCTTATCCGGGTCGGTATTAATCCCGTCGACTGCGACGCCGTCGTTCCTCCTCGTATCTACGTTTGTCTTCGGGGTGCATTCGTATGTGTTAAGCTTCGTGTACGTAAGTGTTATGTGATTAAGGACTTCGTGCCTGATCGTACCTTGCCTATATTTCGCGTCGTGTGCGCCGACGTTTAGGAACTGCGTGCCCGGAGCGAGTTATCGCTGTTGCAAAGCGAGCTAACCCTAATGTATGTGTGAGTTCGTGTGTTGACATATGTGAATGCCTGTTTTTTTTTTATTCGTTTATTGCTTAAGACTACTTTTCGGAGACTTATAACTATACATGATATATAGTGACGGGGCAAGGGCCCGCACTGCGCGGTACGGCCGCAAAGCAATGCTTCGCGTAGTGGAAGGTCGCTTAGCCCGTCCTCTTCTTTCTCGCCCTCTCCAGGAATCTCAGCGCCTTCGTCAGCTTTGTCGAGAAAACTGCCACGGCGTCCCAGATCTTTGCATCTGCCAGCATCAGCGATACTAATGTATCCGGGCTGATTTCCGCTCCGGCTACTGCCTCCAGCTCGTCCCTCCATTCGCTGAACCGGCGACACTCAAAAAAGAAGTGCTCCGCGTCTTCTGTTATCCCGGATTCGGGCAGCCGTCCTTCTGCTTGTGTCCAAACCTTTTAAGGTAGCCCCGGAAGCAGCCATACCCGCTCAGCACCTGGGTCAGATAGAAGTTGACCTGCCCGGTGTGTCCATCGCCCTTTGGGAGAGCTATCCCATTTGACCTGCCAGCTTTCGTAGCTCCTCCTTCTGGAGACACTCTTCAGCTCGGCCTTGAAAGCTCCATCGGGACCTTCGTGCCCGCGTAGCGCGTTCCGCAGCTCTGTCTTCTCCCGCACTAGCTCCCTCAACGGCACCAGACCGGCAAGGAGCAGCACAGCGTCATCCGAATTCGTTCGGAATGCGCTGGCCACTCGTATAGCGCACTGCCTGTAGGTCGCCTCGATCCCCCGCACGTAGGATCCCGTCTCGACCGCCTCAGCCCACACCGGTGCCGCGTACAGCAGCTGAGAGGTGACCACGCTTGCCAGCAGCTTCCTAGCGGCTTGCTTGGGCCCCCTGGTGTTCATCAGCATCCGCGACAGCGCTCCTACGGTCCCGCTGGCCTTCTTTCTGGCGTACTCGATGTGCTCCTTGAACGAGAGCCGTGTGTCGAGTAGGACGCCGAGGTATTTGAAGCACTTCTGCGACTTTTTAACCACCGACTCTGACTTTCGCCGTTTCCACCGATTTCCGGCTCGAGATGAGGACCGCTTCCTTCTTTTGTGCCGCTAATTCCAGGCTGGCGCGCAAGAGCCATGTTTCAATCGCCTTAATAGCTGCGTTGGCCTTCTCCTCCGTTGCCGTGCGCTCCTTCGCTACCGCAACCACGGCTATATCGTCGGCGAAGCCTACGACTGTGGTCTCGCCGGGCATCGGGAGCCGCAGGACACCATCGTACATGGCGTTCCACAGCAGGGGTCCCAGCACGGAGCCCTGCGGGACGCCGGCTGAGACTTCGTATGCTCTGGAACCCATGTCCTTGTCGACGGTGAGCACCCTATCGCTGAAGTAGCTCCTGGCAATCTCCAGCAGGTACTCTGGGATGCTCAGAGCAGCAAGAGCCTCCAGCGTACGGTTCCAGTCTGCGGTGTTGAAGGCGTTCCTTATGTCCAGCGTGACCACTAGACAGTAGCTCTTAGAGCCGCCTTTCGACCTCGAGCCCTCGATCGCCTTACCTGCAATCTCCTTCACCGTCTCAATTGCGTCCAACGTCAAACTCCCCTTCCTGAAGCCGTATTGCCTTGGAGAAAGGCCGCCGGCCTCCTCAATAGCTGCATTCAGCCTGACTGCTATCATCTTCTCGAACACCTTGCCAGTGGTGTCGGTGAGACAGATAGGTCTGTAAGACGAGGGCTCCCCGGGAGGCTTACCTGGCTTGGCGTGTAGCAGCAGCTTCTGCCTCTTCCATATTTCGGGAAAGGTCCCCTCCGCTAGGCACTTGGAGTACAGCGACGCGTACTCCTTCGGGTAGAGTGCAATGGCCAGCTTCAGCGCCCTGTTAGGCACTGCGTCCGGACCTGGCGCCTTCTTGGGGCGTACTGCCCTTCCCAACCTGGTCACCTCCTCCTCTGAGATTACGCAGGCATCATTGGGGTGGCGCTGTACGTTCCGCTGAGCCACCGGCTCTCCTCTCGGGAACAGCGCTTTCACAATGCCGTCCAGGGCTACCAGGTCTGACGGAGCTGCACTGCCTGCTTTCAGTCCCTTGACCACCATCCTGTAGGCACCTCCCCACGGATCGTTGTCTGCCTCGTCGCAGAGCCGCAGAAAACATTCCCTTGTTGCCGTTTTGAGGGCCTTCCGCGCCGCTTTGTACGCCTCGTTCGGCTCCGCGATTCGCCGCGCACACGGGTGAGCTTTCGCCGGGCGCTCAGGCACTCGGACCGAAGCTCGGCTATTGCTTCGCTCCACCAGAAGACCGGCCTTTGGTACCTCTGACACTTCCCTCTCCTACGCATGCTCTGGTCGCAAGCGTGCTCCAGGAGTGATGCCATCCGGTTAGCCGTTTCGCTGGCTCCACCGGCTGCTTCGGCTGTCATGCCCTCTAGCGTGCTGGCAAAGGCCTGTGCACACAGTGTGTCCGGTCGGTACGCCTTGGTCGGAAGCGGCTCTCGCGTGAATGCCTGTGCATGCATGTGTGTGTGTGTGTTTACACGTATGTATGCCTCTGTGTGCGTGTGTGTACGCGTGTGTATGCACCCCGAAAAATATAGTTCTTCGGCGACCGCGTGCTCCCTCACTAAATCGCCTCTAACCTCGCTAATATTAACCCTACCTACGCTTTAATACACGGTGGATATCGATGTCCTAGATATCCTGAAAATCCCGCCCAGGTCCTGCTCGGGCGCCATTTTGTAAGGATGCTAATCACGGGCCAGGATAAATACAAAGTCGGACCAGGGTCCTCCACAGAAATAATTTATATTTGCGGGGACAGGCAGGATAGTTGGCCAAAAGGCCTGTTTTGGGCAGGGGGAGGGTTAAAAGGCGGGGAAGAGGCGGATCCTTTGAGGATCCTTGGTGGTCTCTGTCTGGCCAGGATCGGCCCCGTAGCCGGGCACCGACACCAGTCCAGTCAAACCCACGAATGAGAAGGCGATGGGCGCAGCCACCGTGGTGACGTGCACCCAGGCTGAGAAACGGTACACTTTCGAGGTTGACCTGTTTCCGACCCCGATGCCGGGCGTCGGCCAGAATCAAGCCCTTCTCGAATGTTGCCGAGACATCCCCGGCCCCAGGCCGGGCGCCGGGTCTGCCTGACGAATAGTTATGTGAAGATATATCCCTGGACGCGGAATTGGCGGCCATGAAGCCATGAGTTGCCAAACCAAACCCTGGAAACACTGCCAAAGTGGTCACGGCCCCGAATCCGGGCGCCGCTCCCAACTCAGGAGGAGGCAGTGGCCTCCAGCAGCCGAAACGGTCGCAACCCCGAGGCAGGCATTACTCCCGCATTGGCCGCTGTGTCTCCGATGGGTCGAGACCCCGATGCCGGATACCGCTCCCAAGTTGGCCACCGAGCCGTTGATGGCCGCCGCGTTTGCGACCCTGAAACAGGGCATCGCTCCCACTTTGGCCACCGCGGCTGGCGATGGGACCTGCAAGAGAAGGGGAAATCCGGTGAGGGAACACGCCACTATTTAGAGTTCACAAATAATTTTATATGTATTTATTTCTCCTACTCCTAACCTAATTACATACAAATAGTGATTCTCGTGCCTAACTCCCTCGCCAATGGGGTTTTCTCCGCGAGGGGAACGGGCACTGAGGCCCCGCTTACCAGCCATGCTCCTAGCCTGTCTTCATTGCGGTCCCCCTATCCTCGGTGACGGACCCCATGGGTGGCGAAGTCCTGCGACGTCTCGCTGCGTCGTCCTGCGCGATGGTGTGGCGCGTCGTCCTGGGCCGCTCCGGTGTCGCCCCAGATGCCGAGGTGTGGGCACCGGGGACTCCGAGTCCCAAGTCGCGAGAGTGTACCGAGTCTCGGACTTATCGCGTGCTCGACTCTTGGCTCGAGGATCTTATTATGTTATATCCCGTCCGTACTGTACTGCTGTTCGATTTCCAACTCCCTGAGGAGCTATTTTCCGAGGCACGTCTGTTCCGTTCCGCTGCTCGATTAGAACTCTCCGATCGGCGGGCAGAGGGGCCTTCGGCAGCCGTCCTCTGTCGCCGGTCCTTCCGTCGCTCGGCGTTGTCGCTCTCCTCTTCCATGAGCTTGCTGGCAGCATCGAGCTTCGGCCGTTGACGACGCCTGTTGCCAAGGGCTTTTCGTCAGCCGACGGTATCGCGTGATGTGAAAAAGTGGCGTGATCTCCAAAATTTTTCCATTCATTTTTCCATGCCGTCGGCCCCTGTTACCATGCGCGCTTGGCTTGGCTTCGCGTGCCCCTGCCCGCGCTCTGCTGGGACGACCGCTGCCGTCGCTCTGCCAGGCAGCGTCCAGCTTTGCTCGTGCCAAAGCTCAGTCGACGCTGATTGGTTCGGTGTCTGTGCCGGTGGCTCTGACATATTTCTGCTAAAAAGGGCTAATTGCCATTATTTTAAATGTAATTCGTTCTAATATTAAAAAAAATTAATATATTAATTAGGAAAGGAAAAAAAGAAACGAACCAAAATAGAAAAAAATCTTCTAATTTGAGGAAAATAAAAAAAATGTACCATACAAAATTGTATTTATGGTTGCTTGTCTTGTTTTTACGGTGCATCGCTTTAATATTATTGAAACCTTTTCTTAATTCTAGAAAAATTTTTCTACGTTTTTAGGCGGTTTTTCTCAAATATAGGAAAAATATTTTTTTGAGTGTAAAGATACAAATTGCTATTAAATCGATTTCGAACTTTCGTTATTGCGTTTATTTGTTGTCAGTATTTATTTAAAAGTAAAAACAAAATCACCAAATAGAGCAATTTGAAAAACGTCGATAGCCTGTTATTGTCAGTCATGGAGTAATATAAAGATATATCGACGAAGTTCATGAACTTGCAAGGGATGTCAAACCTTCCAGAACCTAAGTCATTTTGGGCCTTATCGCTTTAGCGAGTCTTTTTGGCGAATCTGGGTCAATAGTGTGCCGTTATGCTGGCGAGCATCCCCCAGAATTTCTTACCAAAAAGAAGAACACGGAAACCGTTAAAAACTTTAGAGACATTGCAATGCATTCCCAGAAACTAGGATATATTTCAGTCAGAAGTTTGCAACGCAGTGAAGGAGGCATTTCGGACCCTATAAGGTATATATATTCTTATTCAGGATCAACAGCCGAGTCGATCTAGCCATGTCCGTCTGTTCGTCCGTTTGTCCGTCTGTCAGATTAAACGCAAACTAGTCCCTCTGAAGCTATCTGAAAAAAGCTTTGCAGGTAGTCTTCTATATACTCTCACTCCTACTTAAGTCGGAACGGGCCGGATCGGAAAACTATATCATATAGCTGCCATAGGAACGATCGAAAAAAATTTTGAAAAAAAATTATAACTTTGCCACTTTTCAACATATAATCACCAAATTTGGTATTTTTGCCATTTATTATTGTTCCAGAATTTCGTATTGAATTTCATGAAAATCGGACGACTATATCTTATAGCTGCCATAAGAAAAATCGGGAACAGTAGGAACGATCGGCAAAATTTAAAAAAAAAATTATAAAAATTATAACTTTGCTGTTTCTCAACATATTTTCATCAAACTTTAGATTTGGCCACTAATATTTTTCCAGAATTTTGATTTAAATTTCACAAAAATCGGACGACTATATCTTATAGCTAACATAACATAAGGGAAATAATAGAACAAATCATAACTCGGTTGTTTCTCAACATATTTTAATCAAATTTGAGATTCGGCCATTCATTGTTATCTTAGAACTTCGTTTTTAATTACATAGTTCAATTGCAATCTGCAAGGGTATATAAACTTCGGTAAGCCGAAGTTAGCTTCCTTTCTTGTTTACCTTCCTATACATATAAATGGAAGTTGAATTGGAGCACCGCTCCAAATGTCAGTTACAAAATTGTGTTTTAAATTTGGTGATGGTTCTTGTTCGATAGTCCGAAAATCAGGAACGAAACAAGCGTATAATTCTAGGGCTAAATTATGGGTAAAAATTCAGTTCGGAAAAAGCGATATAGCTGCTGAACCTTACGTCCCACATTCAGGATTCATCTTAAATTTTAAAGACGAATAACTAGGCTTTCATTCAAGCCCAATTTTAACTTTGGTATAAGCGCGGTTTCTGTTCTATTAGCGTTTGAAAAGTGCCAAAATGGGCCCATTTTGGTACTTTAAGGCGATTACCTCAAAATTGGTACGTGATGGAAGCTTTTGGGTTTCGAACTAGGAATTAACAGACCGAGATCTTTCACAATCTGCAGGTTTTATTCTCCGTAAGAAAAAAAGGTCAATTTTTGTAGGCCTGTGTAATTGGTTGTGGTTATATACGTATATTTTATATATATATTTTATATTTTATGCTCTGTACACTTGGGCTCACAGAATAAGACTGACTTAACATAAAAATGAAAGTCAAAACAGAACATTAATGAGAGTCATCTTTACTCGCTCTCGCGGCCTAGATGTGGAATAATTCCCACATGACCAACGTTTCTTGTCAAGGTTTTGCCACCACCTGCAATTCTTACAATGTCTCCCACTCTTTCTTCTTCGACGTATTCAGTAATGTCAAAAAT
Source organism: Drosophila truncata (assembly GCA_008042515.1). Classification (NCBI taxonomy): domain Eukaryota; kingdom Metazoa; phylum Arthropoda; class Insecta; order Diptera; family Drosophilidae; genus Drosophila; species Drosophila truncata. The sequence goes on along the minus strand of VNJQ01003595.1, from coordinate 2,027 downwards.
TGGTGTAAGCTTGTGAGGAAATATTACATTTTAAAGAAAAACCTTGTCTCCTACTTCAACATTAATCTCCCTAGCCCTTCTCCTTTGTATTCTGCAATGAAATATTGAACACCCGGAATTTTGTCTCTTATTACTCGATTGAACATTAATTCTGTTGGCGCAGACCCTGTGGTTCCATTGGGAGTAACAATATACATCTTAACAAATGATTGAATTCCTTCCTTGAAATTATTCTTGTTGGTGTACGCTATTTTTAGCATTTTTCCTAAAGATCTGTTCATGTTCTCAACTTCCCCATTGGCTTTGGGCCAATAAGGTGTCGATGTTGCTAGCTCTATTCCGCATTGCTTACGATATACTTTAAATTCGGCACTTACATATTGTCTTCCATTATTAGTTTTTAACTTTTTAGGGCAGCCAAATCTGGAAAAAATTTCTTTCATGGCACCGATTAACGAAGACGATGGGGTCGATATTAGAAATTTGTATTCTATATACCTTAAATAATAGTCGATGATAACTAAAATGTGTTCGTTGTTGAGCAATGGTCCCAAAAGTTCGGTAGCTACATAAATCCATGGACCTTCTGGAAATGTGGTTCGCTTTATAGCGGTAGCGCTTAGGGCTTGCAATTCCATTATGCAATCTCTGCAGGATTTGACAAATTTTTCCGCGTCTCGATCTATGTGTGGCCACCATACCTTGGACCGTAATCTCCGTTTCATTGCCGACGTTAACGCCGATAGAATGACTATGCGAGTACCTTGCATCATTATGGATCCAATCAGTGAGAGTTCATGTCTAAACGGAAACAGACTGTTTGAAGATGATGTGTTCCACGAATCATCCTACAGGTACTACATTGCATATACGATCTCCCAGTCGAGAATGATTTTCTCTGCGATTTCAGTAATAGTCATGGCCGACGGAGTCGCATAGAATGCTATGTTCGCCTTTCATGTCGTAGAAATACCCTGCGTTTAATTTACACAGTCTAGAAAAGGTCTCCGCAATGTTTTCCTTTCCAGTTTTATAATTGACTACGAGTTAGAAAGTTTGAAGGCTGAGAAGCCGGTGGCTTCGAAGATGGGTTAAATGTGGTCTCTAGTGGATTATGATCGGTTATCAACTCTAGGCTAGCTAGGTAGTAAAAGAATTTTTCTACTATCCCCACTAAAACTGCGTTTTGTGCCTTGGATCGAAGTACTGCAATTTTGGGATATCCGCTAAACATGATTTGAGTCTTCAAACGCATCCTGTTCCTCAACGCCCCAGTTGAAATTTTCATCCTTTCTGAGCAGTCGTCGCGGCACTGTTGTATATATAAATACTTTTAAGTTTCATGAATAAAATCAGTGAGTGTTCTACCACAAAAAGAAGCTTTACTTTTTCATCAGAGGCTGTCGCCGTGTCTTCAGATCCCCATTCACCAACAAAACTAACCTAAACCCTCCACCTAGTTTCAAGTGCTAGTTGCGACAAAAAAGAGCAATAGTTTATGCAGGAATCTAAGCCTCCTTATTAACATTTTGGTGAACCCGAATTGTCCTGAATACGTCAAACTCAAAGATTCCGTAACTCTTGGGAATTTCCTGATTTTCAGTCTTGCCATACACATTTTTTTTTTTTTTTTTTTTTTTTAATAGACGTTGATGCACTACGGTCAGTACACTCAAGTGGCCCTTATGAAACCAGGCACGTGCCTGTTGGGGTTAGGTATTAGTAGTCGCGATGGAAAATATAGAAAAGAATACGAGGAAATAAACTACTGGCGTGCTGCCTGAATGTTTGCTTGCATGCGTACTAAGTGTGTTAGGATTAAAGTTTTTAGTTTAGGAAGACTATCTACATGTGAAATTATTGAGTACAAATCATTATAACTTGCACACAGTACTCTAAAGGGTTCATGCAGTTCAAATGAGGTTCTACAATGGCGCAAAACTAAGGGTATATAGGACCTAGTGTTTCTACTCGGTACGTGGAAATTGAGCTGACCTAACAAGTCAGTACTTTCCACGTCGCCGTGA
>VNJQ01003594.1:0-16384 GCA_008042515.1 Drosophila truncata | reverse complement strand
ACTTACACGCTTAACTGCCGCTCTTTGGAAAGAATTAACTCAGTTGATGACTTGGGCATCTGCCTGGATCCCAAACTTGACTTTATCGATCATATTTCGTGCATGGTAAATAAAGCCAGGAGTATGCTGGGATTTATTAAACGGTGGTCGAAAGAATTCGATGACCCATACGTTACTAAAACTTTATATATTTCATTAGTTCGTCCTATCTTAGAATATGGATCTTGCGTTTGGAGCCCCCAGTATGGGGTCCACAGTAAACGCATTGAATCGGTTCAAAAGAACTTTTTGCTTTTCGCTTTACGCGGCTTAAACTGGGATCCTGAACAGAGATTACCCTCCTATCATAGTAGACTTCTCCTAATTAAATTACCCTCCTTAGCCAATCGTAGAATTATGCTAGGCATTACTTTTATTTATAACCTTATTCACGGCGACGTGGAAAGTACTGACTTGTTAGGTCAGCTCAATTTCCACGTACCGAGTAGAAATACTAGATATACCCTTAGTTTTGCGCCATTGTAGAACCTCATTTGAACTGCATGAACCCTTTAGAGTACTGTGTGCAAGTTATAATGATTTGTACTCAATAATTTCACATGTAGATAGTCTTCCTAAACTAAAAACTTTAATTCTAACACACTTAGTACGCATGCAAGCAAACATTCAGGCAGCACGCCAGTAATTTATTTTCCATCGCGACTACTAATACCTAACCCCAACAGGCACGTGCCTGGTTTCATAAGGGCCACTTGAGTGTACTGACCGTAGTGCATCAACGTCTATTATTAATTATCACTGTTTATAACTTGTTGCTTGCATGTTTATTAATTATTTCTTTTATTATTTGTATGGTCGTTATATTTAGATGTTTATTATTTTTCCACTTTATTTCTTTACACTCCATTGCACCCACTTTCACTCTACTCACTCTCTTACATAATAATGCTAAATGTAATCCAGAACATCTGTCCTTCTTTTCTGCTTCCTTCCGCCGTCTCAGATCCTTCCTGTCCTTGGTTGAATCCGTCCGTTGACGAAAGCTGCCGACTGCGCCAGTTAACAATACATAGATGTAGGTTCCTTGATATTGATCGCAGACCAATTTCCGACCAAATTAAAGAGCTGTGTTTCTTGGTTAGAAATCCAGAATGAATATCTTTATTTTATATCTCTTTGTTCAAACCTTATTGTCTAAGTACAAAGTGCTGATCAAGCGGACTGGGTCTGTAATTAGACCGGATGCATATCTGGGGCTTGGACTCAGCAGTAGCCGCTATGTTTGATTGTTTGGCAACTTAGTTGTTTAGCTGCTTGACGACCGTAGGGGCTTAGGTGGGGGGACGCCGATGGAATGTGCTGAGGCGGTAACTCCCGCAGCGGGTTGCAGGAATCCGTCACCATGCTGCACTCCAGTTGCAGTTTTTTTGCACCTTGGAGACTCATTTAAAAGCGTGAGGCTATCAAATTGCTTGTCAAGCGCTAAGAACATGATATGAGTTTTGTGAAAACTCGATAAAACCTTCTTAAAACCGTACTTGGTATGCCGCATGAAAGACAACATTTCCCTTTCAACGCCACGACAGGCTTCTCAACAGTAAAGTAAGCCGATATTTTTCCTCACATCATCAATCGTCCGGCCGGAAACTCCAACGCACTGTGCATGCAAAATGTTATCGCACAACCAGCAGCCGATGCTGAGATCGCTAGAAGATATTACCTTTTTACAGGTTTTGGCGAAGCAGACGATATCAGAAGACATTATAAAGACTTACCAGTGTACTTGTTACGTTAATAAGAGGGAGCGACAGATAAGAAAAAGTGCAGCTGCACAGAGAGAGTTGGAGGGCGTGAGAGCAGGAGAGCATGGGAGTAAGCAAGCTTAGAGACGGCCCCACAACGGCTAAACGGGAGAGGCACAAAAAGGAATGCAAGAAAACCGATCACTGGCAGCACAATTAAATTGTGAAAATAATAGAGATTAAATGCACAAATAAATATAGCTGCATGTACACGCAAAGTGAACGGGAACTATAAAGAACGAAATGTAGAAGTTTTAAATAAACCCCAAAGGTTTTTAGCAAAGTTATTACACAGATTGCAATTGAACTATAAAATTAAAAACGAAATTCTAAGATAACATTGAATGGCCGAATCTCAAATTTGATGAAAATATGTTAAGAAACAACTGAGTTATGATTTTTTTCTATTATTTCTTTGATTGTTCCTATGGCAGCTATAGGATAAAGTCGTCCGATTTTCATAAAATTTAATTCAAAATTTTGGAAGAATATTAAGTGACCAAAAGCTATAGTTTGATAAAAATATGTTGAGAAACAGCGAAATTATAATTTTTTTCCGAAAAATTTGTTGGTTGTGCCTACTGTTCCCGACTTTTCCTATGGCAGCTATAAAATATAGTCGTCCGATTTTCTTGAAATTTAATACGAAATTCTGAAACATTAATAAATGGCTAAATATCAACTTTGGTGATTATATGTTGACAACTGACAAAGTTAAAATTTTTTTTAAACAATTTTTTCGATTGTTCCTACGGCAGCTATATGATATAGTTGTCCGATCCGGCCCGTTCCGACTTATGTAGGAGTGAGAGCATATAGAAGACTACCGCAAAGTTTCATTCAGATAGCTGCAAAACTGAGGGACTAGTTTGCGTATAATCGGACAGACGGACAGACGGATGGACAGACGGACGGACAGACGGACATGGCTAGATCGACTTGGCTGTTGATGCTGATCAAGAATATATATACTTTATAGGGTCGGAGATGTCTCCTTCACTGCGTTGCAAACTTACCTTAGTTCTTCTGGTAAAGAGCATTAGTTCTTTTTTTGTTGGGTTGATACCCCGTCCGCAGGTTTTTGCCCATCTGTTAAGGTGAACCACCACGCCGAGAAAGACGGTCTAATTGAACGAATTTCGGAGCAGAGAATCTCCGGCTTCCACCAGGTTTCGGTAAACACAATTACCCTGGGATGCGAAAGAAAAACTATCACAATACATCTTAGAGAGCACACTGCGTAAGCCCCTGGTATTCTGATAGAAAAGTTGTTAGGAAGAGGTTATTTTTTTGGGACAGAAGGTACAGCGGTGTACACTGAGGCTTGTGACGGCCTGGGTAGTTTTACTCCCACAGGCCGGTTTCTTTTATTTCGAGGCTCTTACTCCTCGACTACAACGTGCTCGGGCCAGAAGTCACCCGAGCAAATAGTGTCAAAAGGTTGAAATGAGACATTTATCTTAAATGATGAAATGTCTCTGACATACTTAACTTTGAATTTTTCCACCTCTATTTTTTCGGCATGGGTTTTACCTTATATATAGGCTAGTACATCTTCCGATGCGAGATCAGGGGCAAGCCTCGAATCAAATATTATTTTCGACGGTGGAACTGCATTACGTAACGTAATGTTACCAACATCGGCCGGAATTCCGGGCATTTTTGCATTCTGCTGCCAACGTTGCTGTCAATGCCACTCATTCTTCCATTAGGAATAGTACAGTCAATAAGCGTGACTCAGTTTTTAAATAGCGCCTGGAGTATTCTACGACCGGCTCGGCACCTCCAGAATCGCAATCTCAGAATGGACGATAATCGTATATTACGACTTGAAGCCATATTGAAGCGACATGGGAATATTGTCCACCGAGATATCGGAACTAAAACGCAAATGTTCAGAACTACGAAACGTCAATGCCTGTAGGCCCATACTAGACTTCTGCATGAATGTATTCATTTTGAGTTTCATAGAACTTTACAGTAGTTTAAAGTACAGTAAAATACTGTACTCATTAACTACTGTACAGTGTACTCTATATGTCAGTTGGAAACAGTACAACAATTTTATTATTCTCACTTAAAGTGAGTACTACATGGATACTTTTTTAACACCACTGTACAGCTTGTGTGCGCTATTATACAACTGGACAGTATTCACTAAAATGAGTACTGTATTCTAAATTAAAAGGAAATTGCAAGGATAACTAGATAAAGTTAACACATATAAAAATGTAAATTTTGCTTGTTGTTCATGCTGAACAAAGGGGCAACATCGCCCCATTGCACCCTGCATCTCTATAAGAAAATGTACCTGTCGCCATATTGCTCGTACGGTTTTTTGAGTTCTCTAAAATAAAACACGAAGGAAGACGGATCTCCACGCAATCATCCTCATCCAAAATTACTAAGCATTTTTTTATTCTTTGCGAAATTTTGGGACCGCGACTGCCAGGCCCCCGACATCATTTTGGTCCTTCGAGCCGCATATTCCAGCGCTTTTGCCAAGATAAGCACGGTGCCGAAATTCCTACCATATATGTATGTACATACAGGCATATATATGTAGATATATTGCTGCATTCAATTTATTTAAAACAACACTACCAACTTGTGGCCGCAGTATATGTACGTATCTCCTATACATGTTCTAACTCAGCCAGTATCCAAGAAGGCTAACATCCAGTGCATACATAAAAAGCTATACATCCACACTGATTTCTTTAGTGAACATATGTACGTACCCTTCAGTACCATTCCTCAAGGATTTCTCAAGGAAACCTTAGGGAAAAGGAATTGCCACCCAGGGAATCCTCGGGGTATATTTCATACAAACCATCAAGGAAAAGTTCCTCGCATCGAGGAATTCAAACTTCGACGTGAATTTTAAACTAAATACTCCTGGGAATCCCTGGGGAATTTACAGGGAAAATTGAGAGGAATTAGCCGGGATTCGTAGGGGAATTCACGGAGGAATCTGAGAGGAAATAGCTGGTATTTGTTGGGGAATTCATTGAGTATTCGCAGAGGAAATAGTCAGGAGTCGTTGGGGAATTCATGGAGGAATCAGAGAGGAATCTCAAAGGGTTTCACACGCACCCTTCCTTTCAAAAAATAATAATTAATTAATGCATATAAATTAATTATTTAATTTATTTATTTTTGTTATTATTTTTAATACAACTTAAAGCGTGCGCCAATAATTTTTCTGGAGAGCTCTGCGGGTACACGTTATCTGTAAATTAAATAATTAAAAAATAAGTATTGGTTACATTATTTATAATTAAAATGCATACCGATTAGTAGTCCATAAAAATCGGAGAATCTATGCTGTATTACAGGATCAGCTCCTCAGCAACAACATTATTTGATTTCGATAGTTGAGCGTTTTATCAAATTTGTCACAACGATGGTCTGCAAATAGAAATAGACACTAAAATGGTTTTTTATATTTTATTTATAAATATTATGCTTACACATTCTGCCTTATTACCGCGGCCTAATTCCAAATCCAGTGGTCCTAGAGCCTCATCGTTGCAGATAGGGAAATCCAAGTTGACAGCATTTATTATTATTATCAATCATTATCACTTTTTAATGCACTTATCTGATTTTGTTTTCATTTTTGTTTAGATTTTAGTTACACTTAACTTTGAACGCAATGCGTCTCATTTTGTTGCCACTTGAATTCCAAATGCAATGAGAAAGGGAGAAGCAAGACTAAACCGAAAACCGACAACCGAAAATTCTTGCGCGTACCAAAGTATAGCCGACCAAAGCAATGCCTTGTAATTAGAAGCGCACAAGGCAAATAATCACACATGAACATTTTGGCTTTGCCTAAAGCTAATTATAAATACATGTCAATTTAATATACGATTAAATAAGTAAAACTTAATTAAGTATAATCTTAAATATATAAAAATATTTCAATATATTTTAAAAAGGGTATTCTGACGTCGCTTCCATTCATTTGGTTTTCAACACAGATTTTTTTCTCTCTCTTCCCTTCTTCTACATCTTTCGAATTTGTCTCTCTGTCGAGTGCCGCTGCTCCGAAAATATGCAGTCGAAGCTTTGAGAATCATCGTTAGTAGCCGAAAGCAGGAAGAAGTTTCATTTGCCCTTTCGTTTCGGACTTCAGTAAACGAAGCCCATGCAATTTGTTTTTGTTTTTCGGACATGTCGCTGGGAAAAGGTCGGGAAGGGAATTGGTACTGAAGGGTACATTTGTACACAATTTTGCCTACATACATATGTACATTACCTTTGGGTCTTAAGTCGGCGGCATTTAAAAGAATAAAAACACATCCCATCCACAACAAATAATAGTGCATATTATTCAGCCAGGTGTTTCACTTCACAATAACAAAACAAAAAAAAATAAATTAAGTTAACTCCTTCATGTAGCTGGCCGATCATAAGTGCATATACATACATATATGCACATATCCATACAAATTGCTGGACCGGCAATTGAGAATCGGCACCTAACAGTGCCGCCGCACCCGAACACAAACAAAATTAATTAAAAAAAAAACTGCATTTTAATATTTTTCTTGTTTGTTTATTCTGCGTAGATACATACATATGTATTGGCCGCCAAGATAGCAACACCATTACCATACGCGGCTCACACTTGGGTGTCTTTTATAGATTTTTTGTTTTGGGTTTCAATTGCGTACTAATTTCTTCTACGCGCTATCCAACGTCATCGTATTAATTTGGAATCGAAAGCATTTTTTTTATCACTTTGTTCTACGCGTTATCTAGCGCCCCCATATCTTTCAAATCGAGTACATCCGTGACAACGCGTCATCCAGCTTCCCCGTAAAATTTTAAAATCAATAACCATAAATTTTGAATGCTTTATCCAGCGTCCCCGTATTGATTCAAAATCGATAGCATTTTTTTTCGATTAATTTGGTCTACGCGTTATCCAGCGTCCTCATACTTTTCAGAATCAATAACAGCTTTTTCGAGTATTATTTGCATATTTACGCTTATCCAGCGTCCCTGCACTTATTCCAAATCGATAAACATGGCATACGCGTTATCCAGCGTCCTCTTACTTTTCAGAATCGATAAAAGCTTTTTCGATTATTATTTGTTTTATTTACGCTTATCCAGCGTCCCTGCACTTATCCTAAATCGATAAACATAATTTGGTCTACGCGTTATCCAGCGTCATCATACTTTTCAGAATCGATAACAGTTTTTTTCGATTATTAATTGTTTATTTACGCTTATCCAGCGTCCCTGCACTTATTCCAAATCGATAAACATAATTTGTTCTACGCGTTATCCAGCGTCCTTATACTTTTCAGAAAGCGAAAATCCCTCTCGAAGCAAAAGCCCATTGAAAACCACCACCCCACTTAAATCTACGAGCACGTCGCTCGAAGTTCCATCGTCTGCACCATCCACAAAAGCCGCAAAATCAGTCGTCTCTCTTCACGTCAGTAGATCAACTGGAAGAATGGCCCAAGTTGAGGGAGACAAGGCCTTGATGAAATTCATGACCATAACCGATAGGATGGGTCAGTTCGAAGCCAGAGTCAACACCCCGGCTGACAAAACTCCGTCCATCCACACGAGTAGGGTTCGACTCGAGCAGATAAGAGCCCTCTGGGACAAGGTTGAAAAGGAATACGAGACGTGCTCCGAAGTTCTGGCCAGTTTAAGCTGCAAAGACACAATAACAGTTATGCAATCCAAGTATGACTACTGTTATACCGTTTACGAGCGGTGTGCAGCTAGCCTCAATGAGATCATTGAAGAGTCACGCGCGCAACAGTCTGTTCAGTCCTCCAATCTGACGCCGTCTCAGGACGTATGTCACTTACCTCCAGTTTCAATGGTGACTATGTTCAATGGCCCACATTTCGAGATCTATTTTCAGCCATCTATATACGCAATCCTCGGCTTTCAGAAGTCGAAAAACAGTTCCATCTCAATGCAAAAATTAGCGGCGAGGCCAAATCCATTGTTGCCTTATCTCCGTTAACCAATGATAGGTTTGAATCAGCGTGGAGAAACTTGCAGAATCGATTCGAGAATAAGAGGCTGCTGGTCAACAGCCAATTGAAGATTTTGTTTAATTTACCTTCTGTTGCTCAGGAATGCGGCCAATCCTTGAAGCATTTAGAGAGCACAAACCAAGGGTGTTTAACGGCCTTGCAAATAGCAAAAATCGAAACCACTAATTGGGATTGCTTGCTCGTTTTTCTGTGCTCTTCCAAATTGCCAAAATTAACTTTGTTTCTATGGGAACAGTCCCTTCTCAGCAAGTCTGATATTCCACTCTGGGCTGAATTCAAGGCTTTCTTGCAGGATCGTCATCGAACCCTTGAGGCGATTGAAGAGTTTAAGCCAAACGTGAGTGCTCCATCCCGGGCATTGAGGGCTGACAATAGCTCGCGGTCAATCCAGACCTTTGAAAACAGAGTTACGGTAAATCCACAATCCTGTAAACTCTGTGCACAAGCGAATCATCCAATCCGAGTATGTCCTCTTTTCTTACGAATGTCAGTCGCAGATCGGGAGAAGCATGTAAAACAGCTGAAGTTGTGCTTAAACTGTTTCGCAAGAACGCATCTTCTCAGGGACTGCAACAGCACGCATAATTGCTATACCTGAGGTGGACGTCACAATACACTCCTGCATCCCAGCGGCATTCCGCCAGTCCAGTTAGTGTTTATCCCTGACCAACAGTCCCGATCATCCACAACAGTCCAGCAACATATACAGTCCACTCCATCTACACTCAAGTCGAATGTGCAAACGTTTCTTGTCGTTAACACGCAAGTGGTCGTCCTGAGAACGGCGTTAATAGAAGTTTGCCATTTGGGCATCAAATACTCAGCACGGGCACTCATCGACTCAGGCTCCGAGGCAACTTTTATCTCAGAACGGTTGTTCAACCTGATTAAGTTGCCTTATGAGGCCATCCAAGCCATCAAACTGTGCATATGTGTTACCCCAGCTAGCTGGGAATCTCCCATCCTACACTCTACCAGAGGACTCATTAAAGGATCTTCCACCGTTGCAACTAGCAGATCCAAATTTCTTCCGGAGCTCGCAGATTGACGTGCTTATTGCTGCCGATATCCTGCCATCGATCGTTCTCAGCGGCTTCCATTCCAATATTTGTGTGGGTCAAGAGACCATATTCGGGTGGATTCTTTGCGGTCCTATTGCAACGAGTCCCACAAGCAGAATCTGCTCCTTTTGAGCCCGATTAGCAGTCACCGAGTCCAAGCTAGACTGCATCCTCACAAAATTTTGGGAGGTGGAGGATGTTCCAGTGAAACTGGTAAAGGAATCTATTCGTGGCCAACAGGGTCGCAAAGATCTAACAACGCGCCAACGAAAGCAAATGGGGACATGTACGGTCCGAAGACAATCCAGCTGATCTGGCAAGCCGGGGCGTCTCGCCCCAAGAGCTTAAGGACAGCACACTCTGGTGGCACGGGCCGGCTTGGCTGCCACTAAAGCAGGAGCAGTAGCCGAGTGAACCATTGGTTAATCCGGAAACCGAGATTGAGCAACGGCCTATTAAATGTCACAGTGTCACAGTGCCACCAGCAGTGGATATCCTAAAGCGGTTTTAACCTTCGACAGGGCGCTGCGGTTTGTAGCATACGTAATCCGTTTTGCGAAAAGGTGCCAAAAGGAAGATATAACCCCATCGTTAGCACTCACTTCGGCGGAATTGTCCGACGTGCAAGAGCGGTTAATAATGTTCACTCAAAAGAATGAGTTTCCCGTCGAATATAAGGCCATAAGCAACAAGCAGCAAATTCCATCCTCAAGCACAATTTCTAACCTAAACCCATTTCTTGAAAGAAATGGGGTCTTGAGGGCAAGCGGCCGTTTACAAGCATCTGACATGCTCAGTTATGATGAGAGACATCCTATCATCATCCCAGCACGGTGTAGGTTCGCGAAACTACAAGCCCTGTTTACCCATTGCAATGCATTGCATATCCTTGCATAGGGGGAATCAGTTAATGGTGCGACTGATTCGGTCTAAATTCCGGATTCCTAAGCTTCAAAGGTTGGTGAAACACACAATTTACTCGTGCCAAGTTTGTGTCATCCACGAGAAGAACCTGCAGAAGCAGTTGATGGGAGATTTGCCCCGGGCGAGATCCACTTTCTCCAGGCCATTCACTCATACGGGTATGGATTTCCCGGGACCATTTGACATCAAGAGTTATGTCGGTCGAGCCTGCAAAATCACAAAGGGATACGTCTGCGTTTTTGTTTGTTTTAGTACCAGGGCCATCCATCTTGAAGCGACATCCGACTTGACGACAGAAAAATTTTTTGCTGCCTTCTCTCGTTTTTCCGCTCGCCGTGGGTATCCACAACACGTCTACTCCGACAACGGGAAAACTATTGTCGGAGCCTCCGCGTCTTTATCTAGAGACTTTATGAAGTCAACCAGAACATTGATAGCTTTCAAAACTTGGCCTAGCATTTCAACCCTCTTGGCGCGCCTCATATGGGAGGGCTCTGGGAGGCGGGTGTGAAAAGCTTCAAGGCTCATTTCTACAAGCACACAGCCGCAGGGAAGTACACCTTCGAAGAACTGGCTACCCTCCTTGCGAAAATTGAGGCCTGTTTAAACTCCAGGCCTCTTTCGCCAATGTCCGAAGATCCCACTGACCTTGTGGCTCTTAGCCCCGGACATTTTCTAATCGGTCTTGCGGTATCTGAGCCGGTGATTAAAGAAAATCCTATTTCCATCATCAATCGGTGGCGGAGGTTGGAGGCCCTGCATTAGCAATTCTGTGTGCGTTGGAAGGAGGAATACCTGAAGGAGCTCCACAAAAGGAATAAATGGAAATTCCCATCGCGAGACCTCCAAGCGGTGTCTCCCGCTTGGTTGTGATCAAGGAGGAGAGCTTGCCAGCCAACGAATGGCGGCTTGGGCATAACCAATTGGTCTTGTCCGGGCGCCGACGGAAAGGTCAGAGTAGCAGACGTTCTCACACAGTGACCATAGTGACTCCTCCACACCTTAGTCCTTCCAACTGACCGTTACTAGTCATAAGTTATGTCGTCCAACGTCGTTGTTCCGTCCACGTGTCATGATCATCCGAATCCAAAGTACTTCTTTTTTTCATATTTATCCATTTGCTTTCATATAGATCAGTGTTACAATGGCTCCAACGACCCGCCAAAATGCTCGTCGCTCATTAGGGAGCAATGTCTACAGATGTCGAGTCTGCAGGGGAGTCCACGCACTGAGATGTTGCCAGCGGTTTCTTCAACTGTCGGCTGTGAAGCGGCTCCGCGCGGTACTGATCAACTGTCTGGCCCACGAGCATTCCGGTCGGTCATGTTGCAGTAAAGCGGGGTGTCATATATGCAAGGAGGCCCACCACACGCTGCTGCACATCCATACTGGGCAGCCGCGACTTCGCATCACGACGCATTTTTTTTTATTCTTTGGGAAATTTTGGGACCGCGACTGCCAGGCCCCCGACAGCATCACTTGTAAAGATGTTTTTGTTCTGAAGTCGCGGTCAATTAATAAAGTTTAATCTTGATTTTTAAAATTAGGTTTGGAATTTTTGGAGATGCGCCGAAAAGTGGAGCATCCGAATGAACTTCATTGGTTGCAAAAAATTCAACAAGGAAAAAACGTTAAAAACATGGTAAACAAAAGAATGTTTTTGACTCTAATAATAATAACATAAGTAACATATTAATAACATTTTGACGTACTGTCATGAAATGTATCTCACTGTACACTAGAACACTGTACAGTGCCTAGACGACAAACCCATTTGGCTCATTAAAAGTTTTACAACTTAGAATTTTAGCCTACTTACTTACACTCATTAATACTGTAAAGATAAAAAAGTGAACCCACTTCTGGAATTAGTGATTCATTTGCCGTTCTGGGTACATCCATGCAGAAGTCTAGTCCATACACATTCCGTTGTGCCAAGCTTTGAGTATGACGTGTTCCTCTTCGCTCTACCTTCTTTCAAATTTTTTGCTGTGAAATCCTAATCCTCAAAGTCCCATTTTTTGGCAATTGATCAGTGTTTCGGTGTTCGTTACTTAACCATAACATCTAGGCCATTTTAACTAAAGACAGTGCCTTTAATCCCCGAAAACTAATTCGGTTTAATTACTTTTTTTAACCCGCCTTGCCCTTTTATTCTGTGCTGTGCGTTTAACGTTGGGAAGGGCGGCCAAAAATACTTCCAGTTGGAATACAAAGCTGCAAAAAGGTTTACTGCTATATAGACCCCACAGCATAAAGAAAATTATAAAATAAATGCTAAAAACCTACGTAAAAGTCTGCAAATACAAGAACTTACATGGTTTTTACATGATTTTTACATAAACTCCATTGCATACTTTTGGGAATGTAATTTGCCTACTTTTTTTTTATATATATTTATTGTCGCCGGATCGTTCAAGCCATTAGAACTTAACCGGACGTTTTTAAGGAGGGGAAAGCATGGTACATGTAGGATGAACCTAGATTATAATTTCATACTAATAAAATATCTTATTTAAATTTATAAACCAAATATTTAGGAGCAATTGTTAACAAAAAATAAGAAAACATTACAAGTAAAATTATAAAATGTAAATAAAAATAAAACCAAATAATTCAAACCAAAATGAGGAACAGCAAATAAAATATAACAAAAAGAACACCAAAAATTATAAAACAAGAAGAACACGAAATAAAAAAAGCAAGAACACCAAATAATATAAAAAAATAAAATAAAAATAAATCAAAACAAAAAATTCCTAGCAAATCAAAAACACGTTTCGAAAGAATCGTTTTACATTTGTTAGATAAAGTTCGCTGCCCGCTTATGAAAGGATCAGATGTTAATAACAGCCGATTTATAAGGTCTTTATTAGTGGCTAAACGTAAAGTTTTACGTGTATGATTAAGTCGATACGTTTTAACGTCCTTTTTCCTTGACTCCGCAGCTTATTCTGAGAGCTCTCCAATTGAAATAAATGCATATTGAATAACATCTGGGGTATGAATTAATATTTTATGAACTGAAGAAGGCAAATAGTACCAGGAATACTCTGTTGTAAGTCCTTTTGTAGTATCTACCGCTAATTTTCTAAATTGTTCTATGTTAATTTTATACCCAGAGGACAAGGCTTGGAGTGGCACAATTTGCATTTAACATCTGATCCGCGACAGTTTGCACTGATCTACATTGCCTAAATATTAAAAACAATGTAATAAAATAAACCAATTAAATTTAAAAAATCACAAATTAGCAATAAAGTGAAAGCATAAACAAATATGGCGAACACATAAAAAACAAAATATATACGAACACAAAACAGCGAATAAGTCAGAAGGTTGCAAAAAGTAGCAGCTGAAATTTAAAACATAGACTAAGAAATATTTCCTCTTTTTTATAAAAAAAGTTTCATCGTGCGGTCAGGCGCGGAACACAACTGTTTTCTTCATTTTACATCTATGTAAACAAAAGAATATTCATAATAATGAAAGACTAAGTTTAAAGCAATAGCACAGCAGATAATGGCATACAAATTACTCCGTTTTATAGTGCATACCTTTCTCTTCAATATTCAATATTTCAATTCACGACGAATGAACGCGATTTAATATTAAAATTTAATTGTTTTCGAGAGAAAATTTTCCAGCAGTTTTTACATCAACTTTGACGAATATTTTTTTGCCTGTCTTCAGTCGTTTTTTGTGACGCGTACAAATAGAATAGAAAAAAAGTACAATTGCAATTCGATTAATTGACCTGTACAGAATTTTTAAAAAATACAAAAATTGTCACTTTAAGACTTTTATTTTTTATTTTTGGCCAAGGAAATCAACCAGTGTTCAATGTATGAAGATGCCTCCTGAATGCTCCAACGGCCGCAAAATCACCCCGCGGCAGACCACTGTTTTATGTTGGCTCTGCGATAATATCGCCCACTTTGGCTGCGCCGATCTTGGGCATATCGACTCGCGTATTGCGGATCGCCTTCGAAATCACTCCGGATTGGAATGGACTTGCCCAAGCTGCTTACATATCACATCCGATATGAGGACTTACATGAGGCAAACTCATCTTGAGTTTCATTCTCTGGCGGCTGGATTCAAGGAGCACTCTGCCAAATAGTTCTCTGCGAGTTCCAGACCCTGCGAGCCCCCTTATGCAGTTCAGCCCGCGAAACTTATCCACTGACAACACCTCGGTCGTGGCTGACGATTCTTGCGATGCTGAAGAACCTGGACCAAATCAAACTGCACTCTTGACTCTATATTTGCCGATGCCGCTGCACCCTCACGTCGACAGCTTGTTAGTGCTGATCTGGCCTGAATGCCGATTCTAATGTCTCAACGGTGGACAGCAACAGAGACGCGCATCCAGTGGTACCGGCGGCTTCTTTGTCTCCTTTCACCACGCCTGGATTACAACACTCTACAATCTCGGGAGTTGCTCAACGAAAACCTACGCCACTTGCTGGCGTTGCTCTAAGGAAATTTGTCTTCGTTTTTCGCATCAACCCTGGTGCCTGGTGACGTTAAGCAGAAAGCCGAATGTTTCTGGTATCGAATTTACCGTCTCAAAGTTCAATTTTAAACAAAGACGCGATATATCTTCGTTTAAAATTGCAAAGACAAACAAAGACGCGATATATCTTCGTTTAAAATAGCACTTTCTGATGGTGTCTTGGACAGAGTTATTGATCCTTCCACATGGCTTGAACATACCATAGTTCCTAAAAGCATTAGATCGCCTCAGACTCCGTTAGCTTTGCCTTCAAAAAACTAATTAATTCGTTTTCCAGCCACTATCAGAACGTTTGTAAACTGGGTAAACTACACGCCAAGTTTTTCTTTTGATGCCGACGTAATTGTGCTTACGGAAACGTGGCTTAACTCTTCTTCTGTGATTCTGAATTCTTTGCAGGAAATTATGTTGCCTACAGGCGTGACTGTCCTTCACGCATCGGTGGTGGTGTTATTATCGCCATTAAATCTTGCTTCAAATTTGGCTCCGACAGAACTTTGTAGTTTCTTGCTGTTTGCTTTCAAGTTTTCGACTATGTTGTTTATGTCTAATACATTCCACCTAGCTCTGACTTCGATATATACTTTCAGCACCTATCCTTAATTCAGAGCATTCTTATTGTTCTAGGTGACTTCAACTTCCCATTCATATCCTGGGTACCCTCACCTGACTCTAATATTCTCATTCCCTCTGTCAATCATTACGTTAAGCAGAAAGCTTGTCAATTAAATAATATTAAGAACTGCTGTGATAAAATCTTAGACCATTATATCAAGTTCCCTGAGAAAAGAATTATTAACAGAATAAATTGCTTTGTTAAATTCAGTATAAATTACATCGACTTGAAGGTTCTTATGGAACCCCCTTATAATGAAGGAAGTAAGCTCCAAAATGTTCGTAGTTGTTGATCTTCGCTTAATAAATCCATGCTGACATGGAAAAATTTCTGATATACAAAAGTGCTGCAAATGTGGAGTAATAATTTTTTCGTAGAGTTTAGGGATGGCCAATAACTTAGAGATTCGTCTATAGTTGTTGGCCACCGATTTGCTACCTTTTTTGTGGAGAGGAATAACAAATGATTCTTTCTAAATAAGGGGAAAGTGCGAGGTTTCTAAGGATAAGGGGAGAGCACAGGGCATCGGCACAATACCTAAGCACACAGCCCAGAACTCCGTCGGGACCCGGTAAATTAACATGATTAACACGATGAAGATCTAAAAGAAGAGAGCTTTCGTTTATACTTGGCCTAAAAATTATTATTATTATTAAAAATAATTCATAGCATTGTAAATAATATCCACTGCAACAGCCATCCCAGTGCTCATGTATAAATCGCACCAGTTAAAATCGGAAATAAAATTGTTCAGCCGGTCGAAGTCCGACTTGCGAAAGCAGGCTGGAAGATTAGATATATAATGTATGTATAATGTATGACCAATGTCGGGTGTCACATTTAAAGTAGGATGAAAACGATCTTCAGGTTGCGTCAGTGGCGCAACCCTCGCTAAACTGACTCTCGGCGGATCAGAGACAAAACAAAGGTCAAGCAAGCGCCCTAAGGAATTTCGTACATGGTTGACTTACGACAGTGAAATGTCGAACAAGCCAGCAATAAAATAAGGTTGTGATGAAGATTGAAGTGTGTTAGAGGTGTTTTTTTAAGGGGCCACATAGCCCCAGGGATATTAAAATCACCCAGGACCACTAAATAGTCCCCATCAGAAAGTCTGTTGGAAACCATCCGAATAGCGAAAAGGAGGTTCCAAAAAATAGAAAGTTCCGACAATGGAGGAATGTTGGATCGTGTAATAAAAATAGAGCTACCATTGAATAATAGCTTTACACAAAGGAATTCAACGTCGTTATATTCCTTGAAAGTTACTAATTCTGACGTGAGAGTGGAGCTAACCGCTATGAGAATCGTAAGATCGTGAAGTTTTTCCAGCTGCGGAAAAACTTCGGGGCTAAGAATCTCCGGCTTTAACCAGGTTTCTGTGAACACAATAACATGGGAGGCGAATGCAAGACTATCAGAAT